>OY748293.1:18141550-18258002 GCA_963556515.1 Nudaria mundana
AAGATGTATAGGTCTAGCTTCGCGGAGACTAGGAATACTGAATAAGGTAAAGCGATTCTTTACACCGTACCAGAGGTGTTTGCTGTACAAGACGCAGATTAGACCCTGCGTCGAATATTGCTCTCACCTCTGGGACGGCTCCGCGAAGTATTTGCTGGACGCTCTCGACGCTATGCAGCGACGGGCTATCGGTATTATAGGTTGTCCGGAGGTAACGGGAAGCATTGAGCAGCTAGCTCAGCGCCGAACAATAGCTTTCTTGGCCGCATTCTAGGTATTATTATACCGTATTTACCACGGTGAGTGTTCTGAAGAGCTCTTCAATCTGATCCCACCCTCTTCCTTCCGAACCCGAACAACGCGTGCCGGGCAGAGATGCCACTCCCACACAGTGGATAGCATGTTCGCGAGAACCGAACGTTTTAAACGTTCGTTTCTCTGCCGAACGATAGCGGCCTGGAACGCCCTGCCTTTGCACGTGTTTCCTTCCCACATATTATCCTGGGTTCTTTAAGCGGAGCGTGAAGAGGCACATCAGTAGATCGTCAAGTTGAGGGCCACTCTCTATAGTATTATGTGCTGTGAGAGTGGCCCACAATCGCTAGACGTCGTCACGACTTACCACCAGGCGGGCGGCGTCAATTTGACGAACCCAATAAAAAACTTCTTCTGTACCTCTGTACCAGACAATACAAGCATAATCTAAAATAGAACGTACGTAACAGATTTTTTTTTCTTTTTAATTTTTTTTTATTTAGATGCTGAAGACACAATACAATCAATGTAAAAATAATTCTTGAAATAATACAGATCTGTTCTGGATTGTATAATAACTAGTTCATGCACACAGCTAAAACAATATCATAAAAGCAAGAAACACACCAGATTTGTTGAAGTTAAACAACAATAGAACAGGAAAAATAAAAGCATATTAGGTAGGTACATTAATGAAGTAACATTAATGAAATACATTAAATTACATGAGGTACATTAATGAAGTAAGTAAAAATAAAGTAACTTTAGGGTATGAATTTGCTTAAACGGTTTGGAGATTCTCAATATGAAACCGATTTGACCAACTTATTTAATGCGTGTAATGCAGAGGTGCATAACACACCCACATATGGTAGTAATTTTGTTACGACCACGTAAAGGGACAAGCCTGTTGCCGTGACTAGGTATTATAGAAAATCCATACCTACTCTGTAATTTAAACCAACTTTACTAAAGTAAGGACAGATGTAACATTCCTACACTAATTCGATTCTCCGCAGTCCGAACATGTGTATTTAACTACAATTTCTTAAAAAAAGAAATAAAAACTTAACTGTACCAATCTATATAATGTCAATTCAATTAAACTCCCAGTACCTAAGTGAGCTCATTCTACATTACAACGCTATTACAGCACAGACATTACACTCTCCCACTGCATTTGGCTAGTACGGCTATTTTAATAAAATTTTATACATTTGCGGAAACGACGCGCCGATACCTTATAAAGAACAATATATTTCAAGAATTTTCACCTAAAATGAAAACCAAAGAATCGAATAGGTAGAAACCAGACTCAGAAAAAATTGCGGAAAATTCAAAGTTTGTCCTGACCGGGAATGGAACCCGATACTCCGGAGTTGAGAGCGGGTTTACCACCGACCATGCGAAGAAGTCAGTAATGTTATGATGGTTTCCTAACTCAAAATGGCGTTCAGTGTACACGTGCCGAGATGGCCGATTTTTCATTTATATGAGTACCAACGGTTAGTTTGTTCCTACCTATCTGTTTTTTCTACAGACCTAGCAAGCCACTCACTTCGTACCTACATCCTATTTCTATGGTTTTTTCCGTTCATTGTAAGTACCTTGCTATTTTGTATATAGGAGATTTCAAAGTCAACTATTGTCTGTATCGATTAGCATATTATTTATTATGGTATCGTCAAGAATACAAAATAGTCCATGGCATTTAGATAAGAATTGCTGTGCAGAATTCTGTAAAGATCTATACTTCAGATCTACTTTCTGACCTTGCATTGCTTTTTTGTAAAGCTCAATGTCAGCCAAAGAGCAATGGAGGGCTAGCTTGGACTGTCACTTCG
Organism: Nudaria mundana; assembly: GCA_963556515.1. Taxonomy (NCBI): domain Eukaryota; kingdom Metazoa; phylum Arthropoda; class Insecta; order Lepidoptera; family Erebidae; genus Nudaria; species Nudaria mundana. Next base: position 18,143,650 of record OY748293.1, read on the forward strand.
CGATCGAATTTAAAACGATGAGATACGTAGGAGGACCAAGGTCACCGACATAGCCCAGAGAGTCGCCAATGTCAAGTGACAGTTGGCAGGGTACATCGCACGTAGGAAGTCCCCGAGTGGCGACCGCGCACTGGTAGACGTAGCGTGGGTTGCCACAAGGTGGACTGACATCGTAAAGGTCGCAAGGAGACACTGGATCCGGGAAGCTCAATACTGAGAGTGTCGTTTGATTGAGTTCGTTGGAGGAGGCCTATGCCCAGTAGTAGACGTCAGTTGGCTGAAACGACGATGATGATGATACTTGCTTTTTTATAATAATCGTCAATTTAAATCAGTGCTCCTAACTCGTACGGGGGGTACCGCACGATCTCCGGTGAGGCTGCATGTCTCTTAGTCGGTACTACTCCATGGGACCTGGAATCGAGAGCCCTTGCGTCATTGTTTCAATGGCTCAAGGAGGTGCTGGAGAGGGACCACAGGCCTGCGACTCTAAAAATCGAGGACCAGCGGTCCCAACTCCGCCAGGATCTCATGGAGACTTGAAGGGTGCGACTTGAGCAACCAAAGTGGGGAACCACCGTCATCGCAACGGTGAGACCGATCATGGACGAGTGGCTGCAGAGGCGGCACGGTGACCTCACGTATCGTGCGACGCAGATCGTTACCGGGCATGGATGCTTCGGTAGCTATCTGTTTCGTATCTATCGTGAGGTCACACCTCGGTGTTAACACTGCGAGGTGTCCGACCACGACACCGCACTCCACACGTTGGTGGAGTGCTCAGCGTGGGTGAGTCAGCGCCGGGACCTCGTAGTGGATCTGGGCATGGATATCCTCTCACTGGAAACCATGCTCCAAACCATGGTCTCCAGCGCGAGTAGGTGGACAGTGGCCGTGTCCTTCTGCGAGCAAGTCATGCTCACGAAAGAGGCGGCCGAGAGGGAGAGGGAGCGTACCCTCCCCGCTGGGATCCGCAGTCAGCGGCCAGGGCGACGCAGACTCATCTACGCCCAGGACCATCGACCTTCATGATCGGGGCCTGAGGACGGCGGGATGGCCACCCGCCGTCCTTACAGAAGCAGGCTAGAAGGGTTGCGTGCACGCAATCAGATTCACTCACCGACGCGGGATAAAACCCAACCCCAACGACGCGGAATTTTCATTCCGACTAAACCCCCGAAGAGGACACATAGGTGGCCAAAGTCCGCTGGAAATACCATCTAGTTTCACCAGAGACGCCCGCAGCAATGGACATGGGAGCCGCCGCGTTCTCGAGGATTAAAAAAAAAAAGTGAGTAGGAACTCATCCACACCTGCACACGGTATACTTGCAAAAAAATTAAATAAATCCCTATAAATGTCAATGCTATGTTAAAACAAGCTTTTTAGTGACTAAACACGTCATTCGAATACTTATTATTGGTTGAGCAATAAGTCTAGTCTATCAACATTGTCATCAACCTACGTGGTAATTGTGTATCAGGCGGGCGGCGCCAATTTTGCGACACCGAAATAAAAAAGTGACTGTTGAAATATGGACATAATAAATGCCTCTATCTATCCCTTTGGGGAAATCTATGTGGTATATGTGTGTACTATTTGTGTTAGGTCACACTATAAGTTTTGCGTAACTTAAAAAAACAACATGTTAAAACCAAAATGTTATGTTTATTATAAACTTAAGACTAACGGGTCTTTTACGCGATTATTGAGATATATACATACCTCTTTATTACCCGACGTTTCGGCCCTGTTACAAGAGCCGTGGTCATGGGTGGACTGGCTTCAGCTCATCGTCGTCTTCGTGAAGTGCGGGTTTGTTCAACTACCCTCACTTCGTCGTCACTAAGTATTGTGTTCGGAGAGCCACTACGGCATACCACACTGATAGTATCAGCACGCGGGCGTTCGGTGAGGTGGCGAGTACATTTGCTGATCACCGGATTCCACGACGTAGATAGTCGATATCCATCTTCCCGGTAAAAGTTGGGATACTTTTTTAATTCGACGGCTTCCCGCACTATCCTGGAGTAATAGTGTCCGTCAGTGGATAGGACTTGTGGCTTGTGGAGTTCAATCCAGTGGTTGGGACCCGATTCCAACAAATGCTCGGCAATCGCAGACTTGTTTATTTGGCGGTTTTTTACAGCTGTGATGTGTTCTTTGACCCTCTCAGCGATAGTACGTTTGGTCTGTCCGATGTATGAACTACCACAGCTGCAGTCTACCTTATAAACACCCGGTGTCTGTAGAGGAAGTGTTATGTTTATTGCTTTTCAAAATACTCTCCTTTACATTTTAAACATTTTTTCATGCGATCGAACCATTTTTTAAAACAGGAGAAACACAGATCTGATGGCATGTTTTCTACGTGCTGATTGAACGCTATCACTGCCTCTTCGGAGTTGGTAAAAGTAAAACCTCTCATCAAATCTTTGATTTTGGGGAAAATGCAGAAATCACAGAGTTCTAGGTCGGGGCTATGCGCAGGATGGGTGACGAGTTGTACTTTTTCGGAAGCTAAAAATAACTTTGTTTTGTTGGCCGTAACACACGTTAAGAAGCGTTACCATGATTTAGGAGAACGCGGCTTTTGGGTTGTCTTTCGCGAACTTTTTCTAACACCCTGGGTAAACAAATGGTAGAATACCACTCGGCATTAACACTCTTTTGATCTTCAAGTGGAATTGTACAGATGGGATTCGTAGCTGAGAAAAAAAACACGATCATTTTTTTACCAACGTTTCTCGCCTGCCTCACTTTTGTTAGCTTGTTGTCATTTTTAAACACCCATTCACAAGATTGCTGTTTTTTTTTCGGATTTAAAACAATAAATCCACGTTTCGTCTCCTGTGACAATGTCATAAACAGCATTAGAATGTCCGTGGTCGTACTTCAGTAGCATCTGTGAGCACCATTCCACGCGAGCTCGCTTCTGCTCCGCTGTCAGTTCATGAGGGATCCAAAGACAACAAAGTTTCCGAACTTTCAATTCTTCGTGAAAATTTTCTGGATTTGACTCATACCAATCCCCAATAGTCCTCGAATTGTCTCATAGGTAATCAAAAAAAATTTTCTTCAATTAACCGCTTAACAGTAGCCACATTATTTTCGTTGACGGCAGTTGAAGGCCGCCCTTCACGAAATTCGTCATGTAAAGAAACTCGACCTCTCTCAAATTCAGCATACCATCGCCTCACGGTGCTCAAACAAGGTGCTTCTCGCCCAAAAACATTTTGAAGACGAGCGGCACAGTCTTGCGGAGAGAGAGAACTTTTAAAATCATAAAAAATCATCGCTCTAAAATCTTTTCGACTTAATTCCATTTTCGTTGCATACGTAGCTTTGATGTGTGATAAAAAACAATTAACAAATGATTTCCCGCCAATTGTTTTTTTTTATTACTAAGAAGATTGCAATGTTTTTTAAACATTGCAACCTTCTTAGCACCATTGCAACCCCAAATATAACATTCGAAATTCAAATAGTTCCGATTAGCTAGAAGTGCAAACTTTTAGTGTGCCCCATGTATATGAATAGAAACCTAATTCTTAGCATTCCATGGACTCAACGTGCACTGCCAGGTCAATAGCGTGAGACACGTGATTAGTAGGTGTTTAAATTGTCCTTCAAATGCATAGCACACATTACCACTTAGGTTGATGTAATAATATGTTAATTGACTAGACTTATTGGTCAACCAATAATAAGTAGTTTAGCTATTTATATGTAATTTACATTCTATAGGGATCGATTACATTTACATATCATCAATCACGCTTGTGTCACATAATTTACATTTTACAGAGGTTTTTATTTCGCCGAGATTTACCCAGTTTGCTTTTGGGCCCTTTGGGCATATTTGTCACTCCACCTGTCAGCAAGTATACCGTGTACAGGTGTGGGTGAGTTGGGAGCACTGATTTATATTGATGATTATTGAGATGGTAAGCCAAGACGGAATCTAACGATTGCAGGCCACTCTCAGAGTACATAGTGCTATCCAACCTGGTACTTAAGTTGAAAATTCATAGCGACGAGTACTAAAGTGGCCATACGACCAACGATTCTTTGTATTAACACTGCCAGGCTGACAGTCCGGGCGAAGCCCTTTTCTTCATCAACTTTAAATGGATTTCGCAAGCGAATAGTGTCTAAAAGCACCTACTGCATAAATTGATTCTTGAGACTTATTGTTTTCTTTGAAAGGAAATGTAAAATATTAAGAATAGAAAATTAATTTGCGCCTTTGAAGTCGTACTATTGTTATTGGGAACTCGAAACATTTGTAGGAAGGGGTCGTTAGTCACGTGGCATTGGCCCTCCCTATACACAATTGAATTTATTGTCGGTAAAGAATATCAGAGGGAGCCTGCTGAGTAGACAGAAATGTTCAATGATTTGTATTGGTTGATTTATTTTACGATGTTGTATTGGATAGATATATACTTCAAACGATGTTACAGTTAAGGTTATCGTTGCTTTGTACTTCAAATCGAAACACGTATATTTAAATACAATACATTTATGTAGTTGTACAGTTTTTTATGGTGATTTATTTAATAAAATACACGTCAAAAATTATGACACAGCGACCCACTTCAAACTACCGAAAAGGGACCAAATAGTTGTCGGAATGGGACCAAATTGAAATGCGACCACTTGGGAAGTAGTAGCTTCGAATCAAAATTGGTTCATCCAGTCCGAAGATTTGAGGTAACAGACATAATAAAAAACATTTAAACAATGGGGTTCTTAAGACTGTCTCTGAGACAGTCTTGAGAATGCCTCGTGAGTAGGTGAAACATATGTCGACGTTTATAATGTCTTCTATTTAGCGAAATTAGTGCAATTATATAAAAAAAATTAAAAAGTTCAACATCTTACCCCATTGTTTTATCATGGATTTTCGCCAGGTAACGCCTGATTCCATTCAATAAAGAACATTTAGTTGCCGAAATTTCGGCACTGTTGCAAGCGCCATGATCACGTAAGAACTTACCCCCTATGACATGGGACCAACAACGTGACTAAGCGAAATGTGAGCGTATTAAACGGCTCTGTCTACCCTTTCAGGGATAAAGACGTGATTTAGTGTGTGATCATTTCAGTACATATTAAAAACAAAGTCGCTTCGTTCCGTATGTGTGCTTAGATCTTTAGAACTACGCAACGGATTTTGATGCGGTTTTCACACAATAGATAGAGTGGTTCTCGAGCAAGGTTTTTGTGTTTATAATTTGTCCAGTGGTCAAAGCCGCGGGCGTCCGCTAGTTAAAATATAAACTGTGAAATTGAAATGGAAATAGAGGCAAATTTTTACCTTCGAAAATACCCACGTAAAATAACGAGTAATTTTTATGTCACTATCCTATCTCTTTTGCCGACGTTTCCACTTAAATACTTCGTTTACGGTGAGTAAGGCAAATGATGACGTTAAAAGACGCTACTAATTCACTGAATAAAACAGTAGATGCACTTAAAATCTTATGCTGTAGTTTAGTGCTGCCTGCATATTGTATTAACTTAAAGTTTGTGTAGTAATTTCATGCTGATGCATGAAATTACTACACAAACTTAGAAATTATGAAATTACCTTATTGACATTGATATGTCAATAAGGTAATTTCATAATTTCTACATATTATAAGACTAGCAGCTTTCCGCTGCACTACCCACATGCAATAGCATAATTAATGACGACGACCATATCGACAGTGGAAAGGCAAAACAAATAAAACGCCACTTTGGTCGAAAATGAGTTTTATATATAGAGTTTTGAATTCTCAATCGATCTGTCTAGGTTAGAAGTCAATCGGAAGCACTTTTTGGCGTTTCATTTAAAGTACAAAAGGGGGTATTTTAAAATACCCCCCCTTTAAACGACCGTTTTATGATATTTTTTTTTAACAATGTCAATAAATTAATTTTAAAATATTGTAAGTGACTTTTAAGTTAATGACCGAACCTATTTTTCTACCAAGATCCCACACATCATGCAATTTACCCTTCCAAATTAATATTTAATTTGGTCTTTCAATGCTTTTCCCCAGATAAGTTATGTCTTAACGTGTCGTAGTCAAGTATTGTTTCTCGAAAGTAAAGTACTAGTCATGGCGTTTCAGTTGAAATTTCGTTAAATGAAAATTGAGTAATCATTTACTGTGTAATAAATAAAGCTAGTCCTTTATCATCAAATAATTAATTATGTACACTGACACAATCTTCAACAAATCTTCAACAATTTCATGAAGGAGATATCTATCGAAATAAACAAGATCAATTACCTAAATCCCTTTCCCTTAAATTGCACAACATTTAAACTTCGATCTAAAAATATAACAGACATCGTACATAAAAGTATCTTTCATATTGTTTATTTTTCATCGAAGTGAATTGAAGCATTTATCCTTCTATGTTTTTAATTTGGTTTGGTATTTGAAATAATTTTTCCCTCCCATTTTTACGGAGATATGGTGAATGAAATAATTTGTCCTTTCTTTCAAGTTTCTTTTTTTGAAGGCCTATGAAGTGTTTTTCCCTGCTTACTCAAAATGTCATATACATGAAGCGCCACGTTTTTCTTAATTGATTGACTTTAATTAATTTATATTAAATACAAAATGTACAGCACAAGAAACTGAATCTACTGACAAAATTTGAAAAAAAAACCATTAATAAACAAAGAAGTTATGATCATTTTTGTTAAAATTTAAACTTTAAACAGCTCTGCTGAACAATTGGCCAAATGGCGTTTCATTCGGTTCTCCTTTCCACCGTCGATATTATGTTTCCTGCCACCCGACTTTGATGAAACGTATTTTACACTTGTGTTCCAAACTTGTCAAGTCAAATTTTCAGCTTTATTTACATCTATACCAATATACATACACAAACACACCCATATTAATATTACTAGCAAATATTCTGAGACTTGGCACTCATATAATAGATCTCATAGCTCAGGGTTTTTAATAAGTGTGCCAAATTTCATATTAGTACCTACAGTTATCGAGTTGTGTATGTATCTCGAAATTGTTCCTGTAAATACTCGTATATCTCTACACATTGGCTGCACGTTTCCCGTCCCTTAGTGTTTGAACTTGGCACTTTGGTACGAATATGGGCTGAAATATCGGCTAACTCAGCGACGCGAATGCTAAACTACTATCACCAAGGGGTTTAACAATATATTAACATCTAGCTACTTCGGCCATATCACCGAAAAACCTGAGAAATTTTTGAAAAAGTTACAATGGTTATTGTATCGTTGGCGCTGGGGTCTATTAAACCCGACGTAGTGCTCAGAGGGCTAGTTAGATATAGGTAGTTTAAGTATATTATATTTGTGTACTATCGAAGACGTCCGTAGCTTCGCCCGCTCGACAAATTACATACACCAAAACTTTCCTCGAGAACCATTCTATCCATTGGTGAGCGGCATATCAAAGCGGAATCAAAATCCGTTGCGTGGTTTTAAAGATCTAAGCATACCATGCGACTTTGTTTTATAATATGTAGTGATAGTGATGTATTGATATAGTATATTTGAATTGTATATTCAATATATTAGAAGACAACAGGTTTACAAATTCAAAACTCATGTCTCGTTAATTTGAGTCGGTCACTACTTACTTATTTGAGAACAGTTATAATTACGGATCGTTAAACATCGGGTCGTAAGGGTTAAGGATAATCACTAATAGTTTGACAAACGTGACCCATATTAGTTTGGTGGCGTTCATTTTAGACGTCCGTTAGTTATGAATTATTGGTTTGGTCTCTGCGAGGATTCTAGTTCTAACGGAGTAAGGAACGTGTTTGTGCTTTACAATGTTATATTAATTTTGAAACTATCTTAGTTATATTACTGTTTATATGTAGATAAAGGAAGTATTGACATATCTATATACTTGCAATAGCAACATTTTATAGTGGTTAAGGATCTCACTATACTTCATTCTCTCAGTCTCTACCAGAGGCGCTCGGCAATGGACGTAGATGCGGCCGCGACCTCGGGACGCGGAATAAAAAAAAGAAGAAAAAAACTACTACATTTTTATAAAACAATGTGCTCCACATCGTCTGTCTATTTGGTCGCGATAAACTCAAAAATTACTTTACCGATTTTTATGTTGCTTTCACTAATAGATAAAGTGGTTCTCGAGGAAGGTTTTGGTGTATAATTTGTCACGGGCGAAACCGTATGCGTCCGCTAGTGATATTATAAATGTGAAATATCGTGGCGTTTTTTAGATGATTCTTAATCTTGAGTAAAATTGCAGACATTTCTTGATTTTATACACTTCTTGAATAGAACAAAACTATTGAATTCAATATTCGTTTTCTCCAGAGCCATTGTGCCAAAGCGTGAATCATCTAGTTTAGTTAACATACGAATATTATAATAGTATCTATATATTGCCAATATTGAAAAATAAACATAGGTTTAGGTAGGTACTCAATAATTCCTTTTTGAATAAACTCATTCGTACATTCCACAATTTTCTTTATTATTTAAAATTCTGACCGGTTTCGACCAATATATGGCATCTTCAAAGGTATTCTCTTTCACACTACACACTACATATCACTTTCTAATTAATATTTCTGAGATATTTAATTCAAATTCATCTTGCAGCTACCCATAGCTGACATACAATAATTCCGTTACTTAAAAAACGGTACTTACCAGGGGCTCCAAAGTAAAGCTCTCTTTCATACTCAGATAAGATTATACACTGGCATATATGTAATTTTAGGTATTGGTTTACGAAGGAGGATCTTGCTACCCTACTACTAATAGGGAGATGGTTCACTCTGCTTATACATACAATTTAGCTAAGCTCTAGAGACATTTCAGTTGGTCTTCGCTAGTGAATACTCCTTGTTCTATATTCTGGGGCTAGTAACCTTATACGACAGTTCATCTGAGGGTATTCACCCATTTTGGTAGCACAATAAATATCCTGAAAGCCTGAGCAGATTTGGGCAGATTTCCAAAATAGTTTCTTGGCTGAAGTAAAATTTTAAGATAATAATTTAAAAAAAGTTGGCTCATGTCTATAACTCTACAGCTTATACCCAGTAGAGTAGGACATAGCCCTAGTATTTGCCTGCCAATTTGCCCGCTCTTTTCATGCGTGATCGCAACGAAAACCGATTGCAGGCATTGACATAGAATACCCGGGTACATTTGATCATTACCTACCTGACGTTTTGACCAAGTTACATAAAGTAACGTCTGGACATATATACCTAAGGTAATTTACGCGTTTAAGTCCCGAAAACTTAACCATTAAAATGTATTTAGAACGCGAAAGTCTAAAAACCATGAAGTATATTTGATCTGAAATTGCACGGATATAAAGTAACTTAATATCTACTAACTCTACTCATTCTATTTCTATTATTCTATCTCCATACTAAATTGCATTATAGGTAGAATCATGTTTACATTAAAAAAAAATTGCATAATCATTTATGTAAACAAATCTAGCAGAGTTTATCATTACCAAAATGTTGAGTGTGAAAAAGAAAACAGACCTTTTCTCTCTCTTCATCGAAATTACCTACCTATATAAAATATTGTAGTACCTACCTAAGTGTAAGTATGTTTTAGCACAGGATGTATTTATAGGTACATGTACCTACCTATATAACATACCAGCGGACGCTTGTGGCTTCGCCTGCTTGACAAATTATATACTACTAGCTGATCGCCGCACCTCTGCCCGCGTGATTTAGTTTACTCGTTCCCGGTTCACATTACCGGGATAAAAAATAGCCTATGTTACTCAGGGTGAATGTAGCTTTCCAATGGTGAAAGAATTTTTGAAATCGGCACAGTAATTTTTGAGTTTATTCATTACAAACATACACACAAATACAAATCTTTCCTCTTTATAATAGTAGTGTAGTAAACCTTATTCGAAAACCATTCTATCCATTAAAAAAAACCGCATCAAAAACCCTTGCGTAGTTTATAAGATCTTAGCATACATAGGGACCGATAAACAGTGGGAAGCGTCTTTGTTTTTTACTACAACTTTATATTATACTAGTGGTCTCCCGCGACTTCGTACGCGTGATTATTGTTCCCGTCGCCGTATCATTATAAATTGTAGCCTATGTGTTATTCTGATGTATAAGCAATATTATTGTAAAGTTTCATCAAAATCCGTTCAGTAGTTTTACGTGAAAGAGTAACAAACATCCATACATACAAACTTTCGCATTTATAATATTAGTAGGATAGGCTGTTACGAAACTACTGCCAAAATGTGGGTGAGCACCTTACTTCTGCCTACTCCTTGGCCTATGGGATTTAGTTGTGATTGTATGTAGGTATGTAAACACATATAATAAGATAAACACAACGTCCAGTTTCCACCCTCTGTTTACGTGTATTAATCTCGACCCCAAATATTGCTGCATTGATTTCTAGTATAGTATTGTCGTTAGGTCGTCGACCCTCATGGTTGTTCTATTCCATATAATATCTACTACTAATAAATCTATATCGCAGTATAAACATGTAGGTATATTAAGACGACACTTATCTCGAAATGTCTTTAAATGGGCCTGAGTGAGGAGATAGTACCTAAAAGTGTATTTTGCTGCTGACGTTTGTGCACGTTAAGAAACTTATATTATAACACACACACACACATATCACACCTTAATCTCCGCAGGGTTAGGCAGAGGTGCATTGCACACCCACAATTTGCCCACGTAAAGGAGGCAAGCTTATTGCCGTCACCGGGCGCACTTATAATGGGTTATGTCCAAAATGACCGAATAAGTTTAATAAAAAGTAGCAGCTATATTGTAATTTTGAAAAAAATTAAACCCGTTGCCTTGCGATGAAATCTTGATAAAAGGCAACAAAATCTTACGTACCAGCCGCTATGGCACATCCAATTAAAGTCCTGGGCGTCTTGGACTTAATTATAAACTATAACTATGTAAATCAAGGGCGTAGCCAGGATTCCATCAAGGGGGTTTCCGAATCAGGACCAGTTTCCCCGCCCTCCACACCTTGGGAAACTGGCCCCTTTCGAGGCATGTGCTGAAGAGCCCGCCGAGTAGTCGAGGCCTGAGTTCATTGAGGGCCACGACCCATGCACAGCCCGGAATGCCGTCGGGTCGTGGGGTGGTAGTTTTCCGGCGACTGAGCCAAAGTACCACTGCTCCTAACTCTTTGACTTCGAGCACGTCGTCTTCGCCGCTGCTATCCGCGTTGGACGTCTAAGACCAAGCCATGCCCGCTCCTCCTCCGCGCTCGTTGAAAACAGAGAGCCCAAGACCCCCTTCAGCTGATCCGGCCGGAGAATCTGGGTCAGTGGGAGCGCCCTCGGTCGGAGTTTACCTCTGACCTCAAGGAACGGGTGCCCCCATGGGTTCAGTGGCGCTCCAGGGTCTCCAGGAGCTCCTCGCGGGCTGATGATGGCAAGACTAAATTGAACGCATAAATTTGAAAAACTTCCATATACCTATCCAATTTTTAATTAATATTGCTCTTCAGAAATTGCACAATGATGCATGTACGCAACGGGCGACACTTGCACTACAGAATCCACAGATGAGAATGAGAAAGAATTTGATTATTTCTTCAACTAAATGTGCTTGCACTTTTGCACTACCCTTCCCGGCCCCGCCTGTCGTGTTCGACACAAGTGCTATACCAGGTGGTGACCCCTACAGAAAGCGCAGTATAGTCATCCCATTCCGCGTAAAAATTCCAGGAAGTGAATACATTTTGAGATGCGATACTGCCGCGTTGCTTCTATTATTGATTTTTAATTTTGTCTGCCTATACCTGGCTACGCCCATATACTCAAAACATATGAAGTTAAAACACCCACATAGGTATACTTACGTACAAATAGGTTACATAAAAATAGAGATATTCCTTCATTCTTTTCTTGAAGATAGATACAGTTCTGCAATTTCTTATATCCGTCGGAAGACCGTTTCACAACCTAACAACATGAACGTAACGAAATAGGAAATAATGTCATCCTTTATTTACGTTGGTACATAAATAGCTGATGACATAGAATTTGAATAGTACGGCGATATGAGAATTTTCACTACACGTCCGATTTGTTTTTTCCTAACTACAATATTAAAACTGGCCAAGAACAAACAAAGTTGTCTAATCCGTTATAGTTTTCCTTTAAGGTTCATATATTTTAAGATTTCTCGAGAGCCAGCCTTCTTAGATTTCTTTTTAGACTCTGTTTTACCAAAAAAATTAGCTATAAAGTTGAATATTTCGCAAACGAATACTTAATAAGAAAATCGTTTTAGCAACCTCTCCATGTTTTTAAAAGACTTATCTAATGATACACCCACACTCCGGGGTAGACGCTAGATAAAAAAACAAATTCTGCTTAGCACTCACTCACAGGAGCAAAGCCGAGAATAGACAGACATGACGAAACTATAAGGGTTCCGTTGCATTTGCTGTAGTTTATACTTTCGATTGTTGGCACTTAGTGGGACTTATACCGATACATGATGAACAAACATACTTGTACACTATTCCACAACTTTATTAGATTTATTTTCACCGACCGGTTTCGCTTTTCATCATCATCAAATGTGTTTTACTTCACTGTCTAACACATCTTCAAGCTATTTCGAAAAATGAAAATGGCTTGAAGATTTTGTGTTTGCAGTTTATACCGATAAATGGGTGTGGTCGAAAATACCAACGGTATCATCTCTGTCTATTTGGTTAACCAAATATATATACATAGACATAGGTACATTAAAATCATGAGTAGGCAAAGGCATTATTACACTCCCACTTTAACTTTATTAGTCCCATCAAATGGGGGCGAGTCTATTGTCCATTGATCGGTAGCCTCCATTTACTTTGAACTAAAGTAATTGGGGACCAGTTTATTGGTGTTATCGGGCACTTTGGGTTTGTCAGAGCCTGTTATCAGGTGTGCTGCGTGGAGGACCTTTGAAAGAAGCTGATGTAGTCTCTGAATTTAAAATTAACATTTTCTTTAGAACATATAAAAAATGTATTCCACTTCAAATCTAATATCCATATAGGCGCCATTGGGTCGTCCTTGGAGCACATAAGTAACCACTAAGTATTATAGAGCGCCGCTGAGGCGTCCAACGGGTAAATATTTAAAAGGTATTTTGTTAGCAACGTTTCGGTACAGAATAAATAATAGTATGTTTTTACACTGTGATTTCTTAGCCGAAGGATTTGTCTTGAAATTTTGTTTTAGAAATAGTTTTTTTCTTGTAACTGGTATTTGTAAAGTCATAGACTGAATATACCCTATACTCAGATAGACCCTGCGAGGTCTTCGGAGTATGGGACATTGTAATGTATGGATTGTATTTTACGTGTATTGGAAAATAAATAATAAAAAAAAAGAGTTACTATAGACAATTTACATGTCTCCTACCAGTATCTCAGAACCACAACTACAAGCGTTGGACCTGCCAATCAACCGATGAAATGCTGGGAAATATAAAATTTCCAGGTTGGCGGTAATAAGCTCACCCCTTAATTTGTGAGACTAAAACGTTGCTAGCAATAATTGGGCGTATATTAAGTATACCTCAGTCTGCTCTGGCTACCGGGAAAGCAGCCATATGATTGGAGGTAGTTGTTATGAATGTGTTAGGTGGGTACATACATGTATTAATAGCAAACTTGTTTTAGAGGTATTAGGCCAAGAAAAAATGTAAAACTACTTTTAAATTATTGTTTTGTTTTTTAATCAGGAGTTACGTCTACCAACAAACTGTGCTGCAGTTTGGCAGGAGTAAATAATCACTATAATGCACAAGATATTTCGAAGACACATTTTTTCTTTTTTTTTTTTTTTCTTTCATGATTTTCTTGTAAAATTAAAAGCCGATTTTTATATTATTCCAATTAACGTCAGAGTGCAAGTTCTGTATGTAAGTACTATTCCCTATTCTGTGCCATGGGGCTGATTATAATCTAAGTAGGTACCTACTTACTATTTATATTTATGATTGATAAACGAGTTTTATAATTAAAGAAGTGGTCTTTTTATAAAACTCGTAATTATTATACTTGAATACTTTATGCTTTCGATTGTTGGCACTTGGTGGAACTTATAGTAATACATTTTTTGAAATAAAGTCACTTGTACAGTTCCTCAAAAAGGTAGATGAGATGCCTACAACTAAAATAAATAATTTAAATGTATTTACTATACATAAAGAATCCCAAAGTATGTACGTATACTGTGTTCAATCTTATTGTCTTTATTTTATTTATTTATAATTATCAATTTAACCACTAATAGTTACAGATTTGACGCTTCATAACAGTGACGTCATTTTTCAGTTTTTCATACAAATTTCTATGAGGCGTACATATCGTTTTGATATTTAATAAATATAAGGTGATTTGATTTGACAGTCACCAACCCCATTATTTTAATTTTTTAAAACCTTTCCGGTTTCTCCTTATGGCATAATTAGAGGTTTTTCTTTCTGCTTCTCCTTTTTTCTTTATTATTAATTCACAACACTACATTCACTGTCTGTTAGTACTTAAATACTCATTATATTATTATACTTAAGAAAGTCTAATGTCAGCCGCGGATAGCATAAAGATGAATTTCTTAAGTATGTATGAGTTATTAAATTTACTTTTTTTTATTCCGCTCTAACGTCCATTGCCGGGCGTCTATGGTTCACACGCAGGAGGTATTTCCTAATTAAATATACTAACAGACAGTGAATGTAGTGTTGTGAATTAATAGGAATACCTCTGATGATGCCATCAACCGAAACCGGTAAGGTTTTATAAAATAAAAAGAATTTTAAATCTGATGACGGAAAATGTAATGAATAAAATAATAAGTATTTACAAATAAACTGGATACGTAAAGAACTTCCTGTTTCTTTGAAGTTCGTAAACAAAGTAAACCAGATGCTACTTGTAAATAAAATTAAACCCTTTGTGGATAACTAATTAGCATTAAAATAAAAAAGAATATAGACATTATGAAGCCCGAAGGTTGTTACCTTCGGGGCTCAAGTTATTCTCAACTGTACACGGTGCTTCTTTTTCTTTTTTTAAAAACGTGGCTCCATCGATGTTCATCGATGATTTCGCCAATGTCAAGGTAAATTACCGAAATGGGACCAACTAACTGTCGGAATGGGACAAATTGAAAGTGAATTGGGAAATAGTGTAGCTTTCATTTATAAAAAAATTCAAGATTGGTCCAGTCCAGAGATATGGGGTAAAAAACCTAAGAAAAAATCCTCCTTTTCAACCGACTTCCAAAAAAGGGGGAGGTTCGACTGTATTTTTTTTTGTTCGGTCTTCCGACTAGGTGAACCCAATTTGATTTTTTTTAAATTGGAATCAACTACTTCCCAATTGGTTCCATTTCAATTTGGTCCCATTCTGACGACTATTTGGTCCCATTCTGACAACTATTTGATCCCATTCTGACAACTATTTGGTCCCATTCTGACAACTATTTATTCCATTCTGACAACTATTTGGTCCCATTTAAGTTTTTGGATGTCGGTTGAAAAGCGTCAGAAAACAGCAACTTTTGGCCCTTATTACGTGGGACCAACCAAGTGACTGGCAAGTGATATGTGGACGTAATAAATGCCTCTGTTTACCCTATTGGGAATAAAGACGTGATTTTGCATGCGTAAAATGTAAACTGACGATAGAGTTTTGTATATTGATATCCATGAGTTTGCTTCGACCATCATTCAAATATTTATCTACTAGTACGGTGTCTTGCGCGGTGTATATAACTTTTGACCCTAAGGGGTCAAATTTTCGATTTTTTGGCTTGCCTCCAGATCGAGGGCTATCCATAGAGGGGTCAACCATCATTGGAGCATAAGCAGTTCTCGAGAGCTAAGTGGGAACAAAAATTACATTCACCATTTCTATATATAGATACCTACTCAATGAAGAACCGGGAACGAGAATACTACTACTAAAGCTACTGCTACTGCTACTGCTGAAGTTTTCATTACCATACCATGTTTATACGTAGGTCACACTATAAGTTTTGCGTAACTTAAAAAAATATACATAACATAGCATCACGCCTTTTTCCCCGAAGGGGTAGGCAGAGGTGTGCAAACACACCCACATCTCGCCAGCTATGTTAGGTCCCATGTAATAGGGGGCGAGCCTATTGCCATTTACCGGGCACAAGTTCCAGACTCTGGGATAATTATCTGGGTAAAATTCTAAAGAGAATTATACATTATCCACCAGACCCGGGTCTCGAACCCGAGACCTCGAGTGTGGCAGTCCGTACATAGTACCATTGTGCCACCGAGGTAGTTAAAAAAATAACATGTTAAAACCAAAATATTATGTTTATTGCTTTTCAAAATACTCTCTTTTACATTTTAAACATTTTCTCATGTGATCGAACCATTTTTTTAAAACAGGAGGACCACAGAATCTGAAGGCATGTTTTCTACGTGCTGGTTAAACGCTATCACTGCCTCTTCGGGAAGGTAAAAGTGAAACTGACTTTGTTTTGTTGGCCGTGTGTGAAGAAGCGTTGTCATGATGTAGGAGAACGCGGCTTTTGAGTCGTCTTTCGCGAACTTTTTCTAACACCCTGGGTAAACAAATGGTAGAATACCACTCGGCTTTAGGTTCAGTGAGTTCATGAGGGATCCAACGACAACAAAGTTTCCGAACTTTCAATTCTTCGTGTAAAATTTTCTGGATTTGACTCATACCAATCCCCAATAGACCTCGAATTGTCCCATAGGTAATCCGCGGGTTTTCTTCAATTAACCGCTTAACAGTAGCCACATTATTTTCGTTGACGGCAGTTGAAGGCCGCCCTTCACGAAATTCGTCATGTAAAGAAACTCGACCTCTCTCAAATTCAGCAAACCATCGCCTCACGGTGCTCAAACAAGGTGCTTTTCTCCCAAAAGCATTTTAAAGGCTAGCGGCACAGTCTTGTGGAGAGAGAGAACTTTTAAAATCATAAAAAGTCATCGCTCTAAAATCTTTTTGACTTAATTCCATTTTCGTTGCATACGCAGAACTTTGATGTGTGATAAAAAACAATTGACAAATGATTATTACTTAGAGTAATTATTACTAAGAAGGTTGCAACGTTTAAAAATATAACATTCGAAATTCAAATAGTTCCGATTAGCTAGAAGTGCAAAACTTTTAGTGTGCCCCATGTACCATATTGAGGGTTCTATAAAATAAATCACGGTGAAATAATGATAGTCTGAGTCGCCCAGGAATAGTCTGAAACGCCCAGGACTTTAATTGGCTATGCCATAGCGGCTGGCACGTAAGATTTTGTTGCCTTTCATCAACATTTCATCGCGAGGCAACGGGTTTCAATTTTTTTTTCAAAATTACAATATAGCTGCTACTTTTAATAAATTCATTCGGCTATTTTGGACATAACCCATTATAAATGTGCCCGGTGACGGCAATAGGCTTGCCCCCTATTACGTTGGACTAAAAATAATGGCAAATTGTGGGTGTGTAACGCACCTCTGCCTACCCCTTCGGGGATATAGGCGTGATTTGTGAGTGTGTGTGTAAAATAATGAAAGAAAAAATAAACCTGATAGATTATCTATTCTCTGACAGTTTTATTTACTATAAGATATTCACAAGGTACGATCTTAAGTGTTTTTCAATAAGTCTCAAACAGAGCTTAACTTATCTTAAGCCTTCAAACCGTTATTTCTCCGATACGGCATCTTCATTATGATTTGTGGAATGGTGCCGATATTCTTTAATATTTAGGCAGAACTGACGCATTATTATGCAGATCAATAAGTTGCAGGTTTTAATTTTTTATTTACACAAATCTATTTATCCCTCAAGGTGACACATAAGGGTGGCTTTCGACCAAAGATGTGCTATGCTACCTTGCCATGGATGAGTTGGACATTCACCAATCATATTCAATTGTCCATACATCACGTCATAGCACAATCATTTTCATTGACCCACAAGCATATCCTCGCAGCATAGCTACATAGCACATGTCTGGTCGAAAGGCACTCTAATACCCACATCATTTCGCTAGCCACTTTGTAGATCTCATGATGAGGAGCAAACCTATTACCGTTACCGGGCGTTTTAAATATTTGCCAGGCATCCAGCAGCCCCGCAACACTTGTGTTGTGACAGTTATTGTGACACGACCGTGTTACTTCCGTCAAATTTACGTCTGTGGCCATCATGACCACAGATAAGATATATCTTGAGTTCGATTTTTGCTGAGCGCATGGCTGGTGGCTTTTTAGGTTACCTCTGGCGCTCCGCAAAAATCGAGCTCCCAGATACTCACATACCGAACAACGTTTCTTGTCCTGCACCTGGACCTAGTTAGGAATAACTAGTTCTTCTGTGCGGGACTATCAACTAATCAAGCATTACCTTGACATTGGCGAATCATCGATCAATATCGATGGAGCCACGTTTTTAAAAGAAGAAAAAGAAGAAGAAGATATATTTTTCTTTGTGTAACGTTGAGTGTTAAGTTGTGATGCGACAATAAAAAATACCTATATTCTTTCTTTCTTTTTTTCAGCTGTATCTCGTGCTGGTGAGGATGGCTTGGGCTTTAGAGATGTTATTGTCTGATTTGACGTTCTATTTTGGTAGTAATCTTCTATCTATCTTTTTCTTCTTTATAAGGATTGACTGCCGTGAAAAAAATAATTGCTGTTCGTTTGTCTCGCTAAAACTTGAAAACGGCTTATTTTAATTTAAAATTAACTATTAATAATAATATTACCTATTTTCAGCAACTCAGAAGTTCAGGGAAGTTTTCAAAGATGTTTATCAAGCGGTACGAAGGTTGCCGGGACAGCTAGTATATTATAATATGGTCTCTGATATACCATGAAGCAGAACCGGTAAGTAAATAAAACTATTTATACTTTTAAAGTAAAGTATTTATACTTTGTGTCCATTTTTGTCCATCAATCGACAGTATAAATTTTCAACACGTACACCCGTATTCACAAACGACACTATGAGGCGCGCGAACGCTAACACGCTACAAAATTTAGAAAGAACGTTCAGATTTTAATCTAAATGGAACTTAAAGTATTGCAATGTTATTGGGTGAGTCGGGTTAAAATGAGTTTAAAAGTATGTAAGACGATCGGGATATTATTAAGAGGATCGGGTAAATTTAACGTAGGTACATTTCGCGAGGGATAAGCGGAGCTTTGCATTTGTTTGAGTGACCACGAAAAGTAGAGTAAAAACTCTTTTTGTAGCTGTGTGTAAAAGAGGGCATATACACGTTCACGTACACTGCACTCACACAAATGCAAAGATCCGTTTCTATCTCACGAACTGTACAAGGTTTGATTACAAACGGACATCGGGACAGGTGAAAATAAATAAAAGCCTGTGAAAAGTGGTTAAAAAAGCATCGTAATTTCGGAATTGGCATGGCGTGAATCCAGACGAAGGACCATAATTTATTCGATACGCCTGTCACACTCACCACACACTATTTGACTCCATTCGGCGCCGAAATAGAAAATATATCGGTATATTCTGAATTGATTTTCACCGGCGGCAACGAGTGTGATTCACTCACATCGAGTGTGTGATAAGCCGTTTTCGATATATTTATTAAATTACTAGCGCACGCTCGTAGCTTCGCCCGTATAAGATAGTTTTATGGTTCCCAATTCCCGCGGGATTACATTCCCGGTATAAAAAGTGCACTATATTATACCTTATAATTTCAGCTACCTGCCTGTGAAAGTCCCGTTAAAATCGGTCCAGCCATTCCAGATATTAGCGGTAACAAACAGACATACAGACAGATAGACAGAAGACACAAAAATTAAAAAAAAATCATTGTTCATGTAAGTATGGCATGTAAGACTGCTTCGATGGCGTGTTCGGAGTGCATCCGCTTTCGACGCCGGAGTCTTGGGTTCGATTCCCGGTCGGGACAAACTTTGTGTGATGACTTATACGTTTGTACCGAAGTCTGGATGTTTTCTACGTACTCGTATAATATGTATATACATACATATTATACGAGTACGTAGAAAACAAACAAAATGGATAAAAGTATTTATATCAGTTTATCTAGTACTCATATCACAAGCACTGTGTAATTTGAGACTAGATGGCGTTGTGTGAATTGTCCTTACATATTTATTTATATTATATTATTATTATTATTTATTAAATAGGCATACTTTCATATGCATTTAGAGAAAAACTGTTAATTTCAAATTACACACAGACAGACAGACACTTCAATTTTATTTATCTGTATGGATGTAGAGATTTTTTGTATGTAACATTGTTGACTGTTGGAATTTAAGTCCGGATTAAAGAATGGTTATTGTTTATACTCGTATATTGTATTGGAGTCCAATAGTGGCAATCTTATGTGGGACCAACTAACTAGGTATTGTCAAAATGATGGTGTGTAATGCGCATCTGCCTACCCCTACAGGAATGTAGGCGTTAAATAATGTTGTACAATTTAAAGGTATTATTGAGCGAAGCAAGCCGAAGGGGAGCGGAGCTCCCATGGAGCAGGTTAAATGTAAAATGTTCGGATGTTCCTTTCTCAGCAACCTCTTGACCGATAATTTTTTTTTTTCACCTAAATTAATAGCTGATTTCAATTAAGGTCGTGACGAAGCTCAAATAATCAATTTAAATAAAAAAAAAAATATCGCTCAATACGAAGCCGCGCACTGTTTACAGCAGCGTAGCTTTACCTAGTTATTTTTTGTTTACAGCTCAGGTACAGGTCGCGTGGCGTAAGCGGGGCTTTGCATTTGTGTGAGTGACCATGAAAAGTAAAAACTCTTTTGTAGCTGTGTGTACTAACACATGTGTGTGTAAAAGAGGTCACATATACGTTCACGTACACTGCACTCACACAAATGCAAGGCTCCGCTTACACTCGCAACCTACTAAATTATTTTGAATTTGTATGATTAATCGTACATCTCACGTATTAGCATCCCAGAGGCCCGGGTTCAATCTCCTGTTCGGGTCAAATATTTAAACTTAGTTTGGGATTTAGATTGGTGATGTGTGTCTAGAATATTAAGAAGTAGAGCTTGTTTCTTTGAAGTTTCTTGTTTGTTTATCAAATTAAATTGTCTTTCTATATTATTTAAATTAAAGCGCCCGCCTGGCAGTAGGTGGTTTGAAGGCAATTTTTATTTTATTTTTTGTCTGTTTCTTGTTTTTTTCCGGCTAATCTCTGAAACAGCTGAACCGATTTTAATGGGACTTTCACTGGCGGATAGCTGATATAATAAGGTATAACACAGGTTGTTTTCTATCCCGAGAATGTGTTTCCGTGGAAATCAGGAATCATATATAAATATATTTACGCGAGCGAAGCCGCTGGCGTCCGCTAGTATAAAACAGTATCAGCAGCTCGAGCATAAATCATTCATGGACATAGCAATTTTTAAGTCTAAAAGCAGAACATATTTTCTTTGCTAACAATACAGTAACGATATTTCAAATCTAAGAAAAATCGATGTACCTAACCGTTAAGTTGAATATGTGAAGGTGTGCGACAGAGCAATTTATTGGATAGCAAGGAGGTGCCACGACAAAGAAAAATAACGACTACACTCGTATTTATCCGACTGCATCAGTGAGGGTTATGTTTTACAAGCATAATAATAATATGTTCTCCTTTACAGATTCTAACGGCACAGCGATTACACATTCGATGCTTGAGGTCTCAAATGAAAAGTATTCACTCTCAAGCCTCAAAGGATGTTTTCTATGTATCACACACACCCACACACACATATCACGCCTATAGCCCTAGAGGGGTAGGCAGAGGTGCATTACACAACTACAATTTGCCAGTATTTTTAGTCTCACGCAATAGGGGGCAAGCCTATTGCCGTCACTGGGCACATTTATAATGGGTTATATCCAAAATGGCCGAATGAATTCAATAAAATGTAGCAGCTATATTGTAATTTTGAAAAAAAATAATAAACAACCCGTTGCCTTGCGATGAAATGTTGATGAAAGGCAACTAAATGTTACGTGCCAGCCGCTATGGCACAGCCAATTAAAGTCCTGGGCGTCTCGGACTATCCTATGTATAATATGTATGTATTTACAAAATATAATGTTTAATAAACATTTATATCATACCTTTTAAAAAAACTCACTTGTATTCCACAATATTTTTTTATTTTTATTATTTAAACTTCTGACCGGTTTCGCCCAATATATGGCATCATCAGAGGTATTCACTTTCACCACATATCACTTTCTACTTAGTATTCTTGAGATATTCAACTTAAATTCCAAAACCAAAACCAAAACTTAAATTTATATCAGTTTATCTAGTACTCATATCACAAGCTCTGCTTAGTTTGAGAATAGATGGCGTTGTGTGAATTGTCCTAACATATTTATCATTAAATTTAAAAAAAAGGGGGACATAACATCTGACAACTAAAACATGACTGCCA
Organism: Nudaria mundana; assembly: GCA_963556515.1. Taxonomy (NCBI): domain Eukaryota; kingdom Metazoa; phylum Arthropoda; class Insecta; order Lepidoptera; family Erebidae; genus Nudaria; species Nudaria mundana. The sequence continues at coordinate 18,166,159 of OY748293.1, forward strand.
AAGCATTCATGGACAACATAAAAGATTAAAAAAACACAAAACCGTTATTTTCTTCGCAGTTACTTAGCGGATTTTTGTGCGGTTTCACAAATAGATTAAACTGAGTTGATAAGGCTTTATTCCAATATTAAATGGTAGGAAAAGAATGTATCTAGACGATCACTACATCATAACATAGTATAAAACAAAGTCGCTCGTTCCGTATGTATGCTTAGATCTTTAAAACTACGCAACGGATTTTAATGTGGTTTTCGTCAATGGATAGAGTGGTTCTCGAGGAAGGTTTTTTGTGGATATATAATTTATGAAGCGGGCGAAGTCCTACGCCGCGTATGTTCGCCATAATCTCAAAATATACTGTACCGATTATCATGCGGTTTTCACTAATCGATAGAATGGTTCTCAATGAAGGTTTTCAGTACCTGTTTAATTTTTTTTTAAACTATCGCCTTTTGAATTCATATTAATATATACTATTTCAGGACTTATTCTTAACTAAACGGATTTTGATGCGGTTTTCATCAATGGATAGAGTGGTTCTCGAGGAAGGTTTAAGTATATATCCTTCAAGATGGCAAAGCCGCGGGCGTCCGCTAGTAATATTATAAAAAAGAAAGATTTGATTGTTTGTTTAAATTAAATAGTCTACTATTGAACCGATTTCGAAATCGATTTCTTTAATTGTTTTATTTTTTCATATGTTATCCCCGAGTTACATAGGTTACTTTTTATCCCGGTAATGTGTTCCCAAGGGAATCGGGAACAAGAAAACCACATCACCAGGGCGGAGCCGCGGTAACCAGCTAGTGGTAACAGGTTGTGTCCGACTATAACCAACTCTATAGTTCGAGATTTTATCGTCTGCCTGTATACATTGAAATACTGTATTACATCATAAAGAGGAAACTGCAATGCAATCCCAAGACTGCAATGAAAACATGTTATTACATTGACTGCCTTGGTGGCACAGTAGTATGTGTATACGACTGCCGTCCATGAAGTCCCAGGTTAGATTCCAGGTCGAACCAAATATTTATATGATCTACAAATGTATGTTTCAGAGTTTGGGTGTTTTCTATGTATAATGTAGGTATGTATTAAAAAAATATAACTAGTCTAGATCCTTTAAATAGATAGGCTAGAAGACGTTGTGTGAGAATGTCAAAAAAACAAAAAAATATTTTAGAGTATCTTTACTCTGCCAACTCACTTAACTTAAAGATAAAAGCGTAAGTATAAAGATAAGCACTTACTTTAACAAAATTTATACAACACCATATCTATTGTGTAAGTATAATATAAAATAGATAACACGAACAACCAACCTTAAGCTACCATGAATTAAAAAAAAATAAACAGCGCTTAAAACAAATGAGTTTAGAACACTAATCACTAGCTGTTTCCTAAAGAATGCTCGCGAAATGGAACATGCTTCTCTCTTGGGTGGTTGTGAAAAGAACCCCTTTAGAGATTCCATTTGAAAAGAACAAACAGAGATGAGTAACCCCGTTCGTCAACCCGTGAGAGCCGTAGCGCTATAAGCCTCCGCAATGTAAATCGCCATTCGCCAGTGTCGACGTAGACCGCCCGCTAGCGCACGTACGCTACGCGCTCCTCTACAAAACTCAAGTGCTACGACAAACAAAATGTACAATAAAATATGCTACAAGTCTACAAACAGTGCAGTGTAATATATTTAAAAAAAAGTGTAAATCTGTTAATAAATATAAAAAGTGAAGTTCAATTAGTTGTGAAATAAAAACAATACAAAAGTAATTGTACGATGTATAATATAAGGAAAAATATAAGAATATTTATATTGATAGTATTAACACAAGGTAAGTTTAATATTATTAAAGTGTTATTAAATTTATTAATAGTAGAGCAAGTTCCTAACTTATTTATCAGTAAATGATGTATTTGAATCACGTCTTCTATTAATAATTTAACAAGTAATTTGAATATTTCAGTCAGGTTTATTCCTTTAGAAATATTAATAGATAGAATATTTTTGGATGAAATTTTCATCGTTATGTCTAGACATTGAAGATATAAATAATTTTGCGTAGGTGTGCCAACAAGGTACTATTCCTAATGAACGTCTTTTCACAAACGAGCGGAATCGGCCCGCATGCGTGCCGCCTGTATGTTTTTTAATGTTTTTACGTCATTTTTTCGGACTGGGTATCCAGTCACGAGGGCTGCATGCACGCGGGTCGTGAACGATTAGAAATGATATGCGGGCTGGACTCTTTAGGGAAAAATCCAACTTCACCTACCGGGTGATAGAAGAAGTATTTTGAATTTTTATTTGAATGAAGAAACGAACAGGCATTAATATGCATTTTGGGAAATTTTCAACGGACTTCCAAAAAAGAAGGTTCTAAACTCGACTGTATGTTTTTATTTATGTAGGTTATTTGCACGTGATACATCTGAATGATAATGATATCTGAATGATAATGATACACCTACATCTGAATGATATATATTATAGCTCCAGCAAAACTTGAAGTGCAGGGAACTCGTCGCCGCGCGTCGTGGGCATCGTATTATGTGGAACTAAGTAGTAAATAATTGGCTACACGTGGGCGTACTTAACGCTTCTATAAGCTTTTTCACATATACTGGCGTAGACAGCTGAGGGTCGAATATTAAACCAACTCTTTAGTTCTGCCGGGCGCCACTGGAAGTACCTTCTGGGGTCACCGGAGACGCCCGCAGCAATGGACATGGGAGCAGCCGCGATCTCGCGGAATAAAAAAAAAACCTTTTAGTTCAACGTTTTATAATAATTTTAATTAATAGCTAATGGATGGATGTCCCAAAAGACATTCCTTTTAGTAATAGGTGTATTATAAAAGATAGATTAAATATCTAAGTACACAATAATGGTATATTAAAAATAAGTTAATATTCGAGAGAATTTTAAATAGCCCGTTAGCTTGACAGCTTTATGGCTTTAAGGAAAATCATTCTAAAATGGTCTTTCATCTTTGAATGGCGCGTAGAAGCACATAATAGGATAGTACACACCATTAAGGCTAGTTCGCACTGCTTTAGTAATTTAGTAGAGTAGCGTGTAATTTAGTGGCTAAACTACTCGCTACTGCACAGAAATCGTTCGCATTACGGTTTAGTACAGTACACAAGTGAGTGGTGGCGGCCACTAATGAACTCGACTAATCAACAGGTTCGGACTTGTTTAACCGGTGAACCAGTGAGCACGGATGCGTGGTGGGAGGCGCTACTCGGCCGAAAAAATAGAGTAAAATGGATTGACTCGACTTAATCATTTACTAAATTACTCGACTAAATTTTTGTAGTTCGCACATATTTAGCTACTAAATTACTCGCTACTCTTCTAAATTACTAGCCTAATGCGAACTAGGCTTTAGATTTATCTTATCAGATCCACTACTGAGTCGACCGCAGTAGAATGTGCTCGTAATGCACGTCAGAAAACACGGCGCGGAATGAAATGAAATGATTTATTTATTTGTATAGGTCATTAAATGGCTTTTCCCAACTCAGTTAGGGTCGACTTTCCAGTCTAACTGCGATTCGGCTGAACTTCGATATTTTACGAGAAGCGACTGCCATCTGACCTCCACAACCCATGGGCGATATCAAAGTTCTGTAGTTAGACCGGTCGGATTTTTGATTTAGGGCTCCATCCACCCCTAACGACTGCCATAGATGTTCGCCTGACAACCGGGACCGACGGCTTAACGTGCTCTCCGAGGCACGGAGGGGTCTCAATGTCTTAAGAAATGGTCACCCATCCTAAGACCGGCCTGAGTCGATGTTGCTTAACCTTTGCAATGTGTTAACATTGTCAGTTACCACTAGACCACAAGCCCCCTTTTACAAACGTCAGTAAATACTTAAAATAAAAATTATTATTGCTTCTATATTTACATGTACTGCCCGATTCGCAAAGCAATAGATAGAACCGAGAGAAAGAACCTGACAATAAAACTCGGGACACTTACATCAGCTCTAGCCAAAACGTCATCAAAACAGTCAAACCGTGAGTGGCAAGATAGTGGAAAAACATTCAACTCATTTGAAAGCACGCCTGCGTGAATATAATTTCAAAAAAGGAGGAGGTCTCAATTCGACTGTGCGATTTTTTAATTTTTTTTATGTTTGTTACCTTCGGACTGGGTGAACCGATTTTTTTTAATTAGAAGCTGGTACTTCTCAGGTTCTCAAATGGGACCCATTTAAATTTGGTCCCATTCCGACAACTATTTGGTCCCATTTCGGTAGTTTGAAGTCGGTTGCTGTGTAAAATTTTTACGTATATTTTTAAGTTCCCAGTTCGAGGAATCTAGTAGGTATCGGTCTAATTTGATAATCTCAAACTGTCTTCATCCAAAATCAAAATCAAAATATCTTTATTCATTTAGGTCACAAAGTAACACTCATGAACGTCAAAAAAGAAAATGCTTCTACATTACTACATTTTCGCAAGGCAATAGGTAGAGCCTGTGAGGAAACAACCTGGCAAGAAAAACTCACGGCCACTCTTTTTATTCGCCAGTAAATACACCAACCAATTTATGCTTATTTCTAGTATTTATTGCATGTATGTCACTGTTCATACTGTATAAATGTATATTCTGTTTAACGAACATAATATTCGCATATATATATTGTGATGCAACTGTTAAAATGCCTATTTCTTTAAATCTTTCTCTAAGAGAAACTCGTGCATTCAGTTTATAAATCGCACGAATAGCTCGCTTTTGGAGTATAAAAATTATCACTATATCAGCTGCCTTGCCCCACAGTAAAATTCCATACGACATACACTGTGAAATAGCTAAAATAAACCAGCCTGGCAGTTTCTACATCCGTGAGCTGTCTGACTTTACTAATAGCAAAAGCCGCACAGCTAAGATTCCCTGCAAGACCCGATATTTGGGCGTTCCACTGTAATTTACTGTCTAGAGTAATACCCAAAAATACGGTTGAATACGGTCCAATTTTCTGATGCGTTGTTTCAATATTATTTTTTGTTTAATCATTTTAATTTAAATAAATATGTTAGGATAATTATTGCATCGCCGGGAGCCACTGAAAATACGTTCTGCTTGTAACCAGAGACGCCCGGCAACAGACGTTAGAGTGGCCGCGGCCTTGGGCCGAGGAATTAAAATAAAAAATAAAGCAAAAAAGGATAATTATTGCACACAACATCATCTAGTCTCAAACTAAGCAGAGCTTGTGATATGAGTATCTACTCTCTATCTCCCTACTCTCTACTCTCAGTTTATAGGTAGGTAGGTACTTTAGTAGGTACTAGATAAACTGAAATAAATGGTGTACTTTTTTATTGTAAACACATATAATTATAGTGTTAGAACATCTTTTATTTGTACCTAACTTAATATTAAATTGTTAATAGATACAATTAGTTTAATGGTACGATATTATAAAGTTGTAATAATGGGTATCAGTTCCATGTTCATAGACAATAATATAATAATGTAACCTAGCTTACTAGCTCCGCTCTAGAATGGATACTTTATGGAAGGATTGTCTTCGCTCGGTAGAAAGAACTGGCACCATCTTGATTTTGTTGTTCTGGAAGAGAACACGCACTGGAATATAATTTGTATAATTATTATGTAAGATTGATCAAGTAAAAATATCCCAAATAACTGAAAACTATATATAAATACTCCGGTACAAACACAGAATGTGTCATCACATCACTCAAAGTTTATCCCAACCGGGAATCTAACCCGAGACTCCGGCACCAAAGCAGTCAACTTATAAGTATATTATTAATATAACAATGTCCATAATATAAAAATTATATTGCATTTGAAAGGTTTATAGATCGCGATCCCTATTTATACAATAATCTGCTGCCATAAAATCAGACCACAGAGTATTTCGTTGCAGTAATACTACTAACCAATTTGCAACGGTTTCAATTACATTCTTATTACAAAACATATAGGATTGAAATTTAAATAAAAGCACTAGTATTAAGAACAAATCTTTGCAGTTACAAAGATTAGTTACTGAGGAAATTGTCTAGTGATTTTTACAGATTAGACTAAATATATAAAAATTCACTTTGATTATCAAAGAGTCACTAGAAAATACCCAAAGGATACCCGGTAACGGTAATAGCATTGCCCCCTCCCCCCAAACGTTTCGTAAGCGTGAAATAATTTTCTATCGGTGGAGATATCGCTCCACGGGTACACATTACTGGGATAAATAGTATGAAATGTGTAAATCAAGAAACGAAAATATATGCCAATATTTTGACATAATATCTGAAGTTAGATATCGCGGGAAGCACAATGCCGAATGTTGTGGCGTTTGTTGAGGGAGGCTATTGCAGTGGGCATCAATTAACTGAAATGCTGATGATGATAGACTAGAGATATTGATAGGGCCCCTTAGCACCTATAAAATCAGACAGACAGACATAAATCACGCCTATATCCCAGAAGGGGATAGCAGAGGTGCCTTATACACCCATACTTTGCCAGTAATTTTGTCTGTCCCACGTAATACGGGGCAAGCCTACCGTTAAAATGCAGTATATAATATTCAAAACCACTCAGTCATTCTAACCAAAATTCCCAACTTAACCTATTAGCACTCTTTTATTTATCCTAAGATTTAGTTAAGATTAAGTTTAGTTACACAGCTTTCTTATACTGTACTGTATTCTAGAATTGTAACTATCACAATTATTATTGTACAATAGAGAATAGCCCATTTATTTATCACTCCTCTGCACCAAAATAAAAGGTACAATATAATACATACAAATACTTTACGGTATTCTATCAAGTTAGGATGGTATTGGATATAGATTTGTCAACTTGAAGGGCACATGAAACATAAATGATTAAAATGTATTGTTTATAGTACATGTCATCGTTAGTTTAGACCTTTTGGGGCATCTTTTCTTCCTGTTTAAGAAGAGGATTTTGATATGATTTATGTATGACATATAACAAAAGGTATTACAATATTGTACATTATACGAGTATATAATTTTATACCTACTAACAGATTGTTTAAATCTTCTGCGTGCATTGCCGACTGGAAAAGTTCCCAGGATACTGGCTCCGTAGCCACGTTGGATGACGATAAAGCATTCATTTATAATAAAAATCACAAACATCATGATCTCGAGGATAGGTTTGTCTATTATATTCAGTGGAATACTCTTACCAGCTGAGCTACCACTGACTACAGTTAAAGGCAAGCAAGAAATTTTATATTCATTTAGGTAGTTGTTATCCAAAAAAAAAACCAAGTGCGTGTCGGGCCACGCATAAAATAGGTTTCTGTAGTTACCCATTATAGGATCTATAACTCCTACACTAACAAAGTTCATCATGTTCATCTAAAGTTCATTATTTATTTATTTATTTTATTTATTTATTTATTATTTATGTACAACACACATAGAAACAAGAACACAAAAACAGTAGTACAAACAATACAGTGAGCATAGTACAAGGGCACTGCTTATTCCTAGAGGAATCTCTTACAGCAGGCCTGAACGGAGATGTAGGGGTGAGAGGGTGACGCGTGTGCAGTGCAAGTAAATAAACTTACATAAACTAAGGGGGGCATATATATATGTATAAATACATACTGTGCTATAATAAACTTACATAAAGGTATACTACATTATAATATAATAGGTAGCTAAGATTAAGAGGAGAGGTAATGAGCTTTTACTTTCTTTTTAAAGAGACGAAGAGTTCTACAGCTTTGTATGTCAGGGGGGAGTGAGTTCCACAGTCTGACCGCATGAACAGTAAAGGAAAAGGAGAAGAAATCAGTTTTGTGGGAGGGACAATTTACTTGGTACTTAAGGTGAGACCTAGACTGAGTACCGGGTGCGTTCACGTAAGAGAACCGCTCCCGCAGGTAGGAAGGATAAGCGGGATTGAACAGGATATTAAAAAGGAGACATAATATCCGAGTGTCTCTGCGACGGCGGATTGGGAGCCACTCGAGTTCCTTGCGAAAGTGTGAGACGTGGTCATATTTACGAAGATTGAAAACAAAACGGATACAGAGATTATATGGACTACCATCATGATTTTTTTCAGATGCTTCAAGCTAGTCGTTTAAATTAAATAGGGGAAGGGGGGACGCTCTGTTTTAACAAAAAAATGCGCTTTAAAGTTGAATATCTCGCAAACGGACACCTAAAACAAAAAATTGTATTAATAACCTCCCAATGTTGCAAAAAATACCTATCTGATGATACCCCACACGATGAGGATGACGCCATAAAAAAAATCATCCCCGCTTTCATTGGGAGGAGGTACCCCGGAAAAAAGTATTTTTCATAATTTTTATTTTAGCACTTTTTAGGTATAATACACTGAGGTTTTTAAGGTTGAGACTTGAGACGAGACGAGACGAAGCACGAGCGTCTACTACACATACATGGGGCACACTAAAAGTTTTGCACTTCTAGCTAATCGGAACTATTTGAATTTCGAATGTTAAATTTTTTTAAACGTTGCAACCTTCTTAGTAATAAAAAAAAACAATTGGCGGGAAATCATTTGTCAATTGTTTTTTATCACACATCAAAGTTCTACGTATGCAACGAAAATGGAATTAAGTCAAAAGATTTTAGAGCGATGATTTTTTATGATTTTAAAAGTTCTCTCTCTCCGCAAAACTGTGCCGCTCGTCTTCAAAATGCTTTTGGGAGAGAAGCACCTTGTTTGAGCACCGTGAGGCGATGGTTTGCTGAATTTGAGAGAGGTCGAGTTTCTTTACATGACGAATTTCGTGAAGGGCGGCCTTCAACTGCCGTCAACGAAAATAATGTGGCTACTGTTAAGCGGTTAATTGAAGAAAACTCGCGGATTACCTATGAGACAATTCGAGGACTATTGGAGATTGGTATGAGTCAAATCCAGAACATTTTACACGAAGAATTGAAAGTTCGAAAACTTTGTTGTCGTTGGATCCCTTATGAACTGACAGCGGAGCAGAAGCGGGCTCGCGTGGAATGGTGCTCACAGATGCTACTGAAGTACGACCACGGACATTCTAATGCTGTTTATGACATTGTCACAGGAGACGAAACGTGGATTTATTGTTTTGAACCCGAAAAAAAAACAGCAATCTTGTGAATGGGTGTTTGAAAATGAGAACAAGCCAATAAAAGTGAGGCAGGCGAGAAACGTTGGTAAAAAAATGATCGCGTTATTTTTCTCAGCTTCGGGTCCCACCTGTAGAATTCCACTTGAAGATTAAAAGTGTGTTAATGCCGAATGGTATTCTGCCTTTTGTTTACCCAGGGTGTTAGAAAAAGTTCGCGAAAGACGACCCAAAAGCCGCGTTCTCCTAAATCATGACAACGCTTCTTCACACACGGCCAACAAAACAAAGTCATTTTTAGCTTCCGATAAAGTACAACTCGTCACCCATCCTGCGCATAGCCCCGACCTAGCACCCTGTGATTTCTGTATTTTCCCCAAAATCTAAGATTTGATGAGAGGTTTCACTTTTACCAACTCCGAAGAGGCAGTGATAGCGTTCAATCAGCACGAAGAAAACATGCCTTCAGATCTGTGGTCCTCCTGTTTTAAAAAATGGTTCGATCGCATGAAAAAATGTTTAAAGTGTTAAGGAAGTATTTTGAAAAGCAATAAACATAATATTTTGATTTTAACATGTTGTTTTTTTAAGTTACGCAAAACTTAGTGTAACCTACGTATTCGTGAAAAAAATCATCTTTCTAGAAATAACTGTTTGGGAGGAAAGCCGAGGACAGGCGAAACTATAAGGGTCCCGAAACTTTTACTACGGAACCCTAAAAACACATCACGTAAACTGTCGTTGTCGTAGATGGTAACATGTTGGCCTTACCAACTAAACCGTAATCTCCTTGTATACTTCCAAAATCTAGAACTAAATACGTTCACTGTTACTCAAAGTTGAATACCAAGCTGAAAACTCAGTGAGTGTAAAGGAATGCGTGATACAGAAATGGAAGAAATATTTCTAAAGCTTACTTGAGGAACTTGACACGAATGAACGTGGTTCTATTGGGATATAAGTGAATTTTGCGATGTCACCGTGATCGAATGTTCTTCCATTAAATTCCATAGATGTAATAAATACTGTGTGGGTACAAATGTCGTTATATTCATTGGTAGATATAGGTATATTCAAGGTATAGGTATAGTTAGTAACCTCCTTGCGTGGACAGACTGGTTCTTAAAAAGAAAGGGGATGGATTGTCATGGATTGACAGACTGACGGGCGGATATCAAATAGCGGTGTTCCTGGATGTAGTAATCCTTGGTGAATTATAATTTTAAGGACTATTACTTTTACTTTATCAATACACATTACATTACTATTCACCCCTACGTAGATAAAGATGTAATTTTATGTTGTTGTAGTATATTGTTGTCTATATTTCTACAAGTAAACCGTTTTATCATTCTACATACAATACAGTAAATCAATAACTAAAATAAATTGGTGTTCTTTGTAAAAAGGTTGCTGCTTAAAAAGCTTTCAATATTTAATCCAATCATAGGTATTATGATTGGATTAAATATTAATCAAAATTAAATAAAAAATATTAATAGGTAATTATGATATCTTTTATGCATTATATTCTATTTATCATTTGGTTCAATATATTAGATGCCCTATCGATAATACACCCACGTGTCGTCAGTGTCTTGCTATTTTATACAGATTATATGTCTCGTGGTCTAGTCTAGGTCTAGTCTAGGTCTAGTCTAGGTCTAGTCTAGGTCTAGTCTAGGTCTAGTCTATGTCTAGTCTAGGTCTAGTCTAGGTCTAGTCTATGTCTAGTCTAGGTCTAGTCTAGGTCTAGTCTAGGTCTAGTCTAGGTCTAGTCTAGGTCTAGTCTAGGTCTAATCTAGTGGTAACTGACAATGTTAACAACATGTTAACACATTGCAAACGTTAATCAACATCGACGCATATTTCACAAAGGCGTGCTTAAGTCAATGTGACTTATCTGCCAGCAGAGGTTGCCAGGTTTTATTCAGGGGAGAAGTGTTCGCGGCGGTGAGACCGATCATGGACGATTGGCTGCAGAGGCAGCATGGTGATCTCACGTATCGTGGGACGCAGATCGTTACCGGGCATGGATGCTTCGGTAGCTATCTGTTTCGCATCCATCGTGAGGTTACACCCCGGCGTCAACACTGCGAGGTTTCCGACGACGACACCGCAATCCACACGTTAGTAGAGTGCTCAGCGTGGGCGAGTCAGCGCCGGGACCTCGTAGTGGGTCTGGGCGTGGATATCCTCTCGCTGGAAACCATGCGCGGCCGTGTCCTTCTGCTCGCGAAGGAGGCGGCCGAGAGGGAGAGGGAGCGTACCCTCCCCGCCGAGGACCGTAGTCAGCGGTGAGGGCGCCGCAGACACTACTACGCCCAAGACCATCGACCTCCTGATCCTCCTGATCGGGGCCTGAGCACGGCGGGATCGCCTCCCACCGTCCTTACAGAAGCAGGCTAGAAGGGTTGCGTGCTGCGGGGCCTTTGCCCCATAGCACGCAACCAGATTCACTCACTGACGCGGGATAAAACCCTACCCCAACGTCGCGGGATTCTCATCCCGACCTAACCCCCGCAGAGACCACAGAGGTGGTCAAAGTCCGCCGGGCACCACTGGAAATACGTTCTGCTTGTAACCAGAGACGCCCGGCAACGGACGTTAGAGCACACACATTTTTTATTACAAATCATAAATATATGCTACTTATACTACTATTTGAAGAGATATAATACATACAGTCAAAGTAAAATAAATAATAAATTATATAAAAATCATGGTTGATGGAGAATATGTTCTTTAACTCTTTTCCTAAAAACGTCCAGTGTTCGACTCGCACGAATGTCGTGTGGAAGCGAGTTCCACAACCTGACAGCTTGGATTGTGAAGGATTTATCATAACAGGAATATATGTAGTAATATGTGAAGGAGTACGAAGGAGAAGGGATGAGGAAAGACGGCACGCTTTGTCTCTAGGGACCAGATACTCAAAGCGCTCACGCTGGTAAGTCAGAGCACAAGGATTGTGAAGAATAGTGTAGAGTTGTAAATTACGACGCTGCCAAATAGGAAGCCACCCGAATCTACGCCGGCACTCAGACACATGGTCGTATTTACGTAGGCCATAGATGAAGCGGATACCCAAATTCTGCAGGCGCTCAAGCTTGGTGACAAGCTCCTCCGACGCATATAAGAAACAGACATCAGCATAGTCTAATAACGAGAGAAGAAGAGATTGTGCAAGAGTAACTTTGGTTTGAAAGGTAAGAGCTTCTGAAGAGTTTTGAGAGACTGAAACGAGCCGTAGACCCTCCTACTTATCTTGGCACTATGAACATCCCAGGAAAGATAAGAGTCCATATAATCAAACCAAACCCAAATTTCTGGCACTGTCAGAGAGCTCAATAGGTTCGTAGTTAAACATTATTGGTGGCAAAGACTCTTCATCCACTAGTCCACGCATGTAACGGCCACCAACAATGAGGGCCTGACACTTGGTCTATTAGTTAATCCGAGTAAGTACTCGGATTAACTAATAGACCAAATGATTGAGCCCACCTATTGATATTTTCGAGATCATTTTTGATGGCGGCAACAGCATCATCCACCTCGTCAATCTTAAAATGTCTTTTTAATTGCAAGTCGTCTGCGTAAAGATGATAATTTTATATCAATACTGGCGTGATTGCCTTTATAAAGACAGAGATAGTAGCGAAATTAACTGAATTGAAAGCGTTGCTAAAGTCCAATAGTACGACCATTTTTTTTCTGTTTGTGTTCCATGGCCATCCTAATATCATCCGTCATTTTCAACAGCGCTGTTACAGTGCTATGGCCACGACAAAATCCATCCTGAAAAGGGCTTAGCAGGCACTTAGAGGACAGATAGCAAGATTATAAATATAGATTAGATAGATATTATTTATAATATGATAGATTTTATTTATAAAGGCAGATTTGTTACTAGAGCGCGCCATTTGAAGACTCAAACAGGAGCTAAGTGTTCTATTTTATGTCGAAACCCAATACAAATTATCTCGTTTCGCGGGAACAGATTTTAAGTGTCTGTTTATATGAAGGTTACATATCTAAAACGATCAAAGTACCTACCTATTTCTCAATTACCACTCAGTGTAACTATGGTCACTAGGGGAATGAAAAGAATATTACACACCTACAAGTGGGAATTACATAGTAATTACGACTTAGGCGCGGAACATTCGTGCTGAGAAACGCGTGGTTCTACAACCAAAAAATAACAATAATTATTGCTGGTAACATGAACAATTTCATAGAAATTTCCTGTTTGAAATGTTTGTAAAACATTTATCTAGAATAAGCATTTTTTGTACTTTTGAAAATGTTCTTAATAATAAAAACAAATTCTCACTGTTGGCAAGCTATTTAAAAAATACAGAGCAAGCGTGTAGAGTAAAGTAAAATTTTGTGAAAAAACGAAGCAGTAAATTGCACCCTGCGTCCGACCCCTTGAATAAGGTTATTTATTTGTGTCACTGTGCACTACCACAAGCCGACCATCGGTCAGTTTCCTAAATTTTAAAAACATTAACATACCTACATTTTAAAAATGATAAATTATTTATAAATTGCCATATCGATTACCAGATCAAGTTCTACTAATATGCCACTCTTTCGGTCACCTTAAAACCGTAATTACCATTGAAGTTAAGGATAAGCTTAATCTAAATACTTATCACAAAATGATTTTAGTGAAACATAGTCACGCGATATTTTATTTACTTTAAATGCTGGTTTGCAAGAGCGCGTTAGGAAAACCATTTATTTTGATGGAAAGTCGTAAGATTTTCCCGATTATTTCCACATAAATACTAATAACCCTTGCATTAATATTGTGAAGTTTTTAATACTCTCCTGGAGAATAAATGTAAGTAATATGGGATAGAATTAAGACTGGGTAGATATTAGACAATTTGATCCAATAATTGGCATGTAGTAGGCTGACATTAATCAGCTAGTAAATAAGTAAAGGTACGGTATTTGCCCACTTTCTGTTTTTTTAATTGTTTTCGCCAAAATGACGCCGCCCGCCTGGTGGTAAGTCGTGACGACTTGTAGCGATTGTGGGCGTCTCTCATAGTACACAATACTATAGAGTGTGGCCCTCAACTTGACGCCCCAGTGATGTGCCTATTCACGGTCCCGCTTGAAGAACCCAGGGACTATTTACCATTTTAGTTCCGTACAAGTATACTTATACCTTGACATATGGTATGAATCTCGTTGTAATTTATTCATTAAATTTGATAAGAATTTAAAACCGGTATCTAATAAAAAATATATACGAGCAGAGTTCTATTTAGTATGTTTTAGGGTTCCGTAGTTCAAGTTTAGGAACCCTTATAGTTTCGTCATGTCTGTCGGTCCGTCTGTCCTCGGCTTTCATCCAAAACGGTGAGTGCTAGAGACATGAAACTTTGCAATGTGTTTTACTAAGTTGACAAAGTGCTAAAAGAAAATTATGAAAAATATATTTTTTGGGGTACTCCCCTACACGTAACCGGAATTTGGTTTATTTTTCTTGGGTCTACCTCAAAGTGTGGGGTATCATTAGATAGGTCTTTTAAAACCATCTAGAGGTTACTGAGACGTTTTTAAATTTAAGTATTCATTAGCTATATATATACAGAGCGCCCCCTATAAAATCTAAACGGCTGGCTCGGAAAAATTTGTGATGATAGTCCATGTAATGAACTTTCAAGCAAAACTATAACGGATCCGATAACTCTGTTAGTTCAGGAGTTATAGAGGTTATTATGGGGGACTACGGAACCCTCTTCTATGCGTGGCCCGACACGCACTTGACCGGTTTTTTTCTTACTTGTGATTATTTTTATGTATAAAGCAGTATTTGTTTTTTGTCGGTCACTGGGGCACCAACGTAAATGTTTCATAGTTGATTGTGTACGATCGATAATATTCAATTTAGAAAGGGAGGTTAACTAAATTACCAACTGCGTTCAGTAGTCTTCATCACCATCATCTTTTTAACGTTATTCCAGCTGGTTCTGCTGGTTTTCTTTAAACCTACTTAGTCCTAATATAACCTACACTTTATACTAGGATTTCTTAGGACATGCAAACATAAAAGTGTTTGTTGGGACAGATCCCGTGCCTTGGAAAGCATGTTAACCCGTTGGTCTCTGTAGCAATACCGAACATCTATGGCAGTCATTACGTGTAGTTGGAGCCTTTCAAATCCGACTGGCCTAGCTACAGAGCTACTCGCCAGGTGTAGAGGTCAGATGGCCAGTCGTTTCACGGCAACTATCGAAGTTAGGCTGCTTTGCAGTTAGACTGGAAAGCCGACACCAACTTTGTTGGTAAATAGGCTCAGTGGATGATGATTACACACACACACACACACATATCAAGCCTATATCCCCGAAGGGGTAGGCAGAGGTGCATTACACACCCACAATTTACCATCATTTTTAGTCCCACGTAATAAGGAGCAAGCTTATTGCCGTCACCGAGCACATTTATAATGGATTATGACCAAAATGGCCAAATTAATTTAATAAAAAGTAGCAGCTATACTGTAATTTTGAAAAATATTTGAAAGCCGTTGCCTTTCCATGAAATGTTGATGAGAGGCAACAAAATCTTACGTGCGAGCCGCTATGGCACAGCCAATTAAAGTCCTGGGCATCTCGGTCTATGATGATGATGTGGGACAAATAAAGCTACTGGCGGAAAGAAGAACTCTAATATAAAACAGACGGTATTATGTATAAAACACTTATGTACCTTATAAATGTCCAACATCAATCTCTTAATATAAATATCACAATAAAACGCTCAAAGTGGCTAACAATTAAAGATTATCGCATTCACATTATTACGATCTGCTTTAATTATGTTAAATATAAATATAATTACTCCATTTTTTCATATCATGAAGTGGACGATTATGCAAAATTGCTGAATGTTTAATAAGGATAATTGCTTTATTTCAGCAGAGGTATGAGGACCCTACGGTTCACAATTATTTTATTATACTTTGAATTCATTTGTACAATGTTCCAAAAAGTGTAGGGATAAACAGCAAAGTTTGAAGGGTTATAAACCTAATTGGTTGTAGTTTGAAATTTGATGCAAATGTTACACATTGAAATGAAAAAAAAAATTATAGAGTAAAATAATATATTTAGGTACAACATTTTCATTTTATAATTTACTAGCAAACACCCGTGGTTTCGCCGGTTTGAAAAAATATATACACAAACACCTTCCTCGAGAACCCCTCTATCCATTGGTGAAAACAGCATCAAAATCCGTTGCGTAGTTTTAAAGATCTAAGCATACATAGGGAACGGAAGCGAATTTGTTTACAACTTTGTAACGAATAATAAGGATTTTAACAAGTCTTTTTTTTCATTGTAGATTTTTATTCATTTAAATTTATTGAACTTATTTTGTTTATTATTTCGTCACAGGTAAACCATTGAACACAGGGATAATTATAATACAAAATACTATTATCTTCAAACTCATATTGTCAACGTAGCATAGATTATGGTAAATGTACATGTACATAGTAGAATAGCTAAGATAATATATAGCTTTCTACAAATCTCTGTTTCCCTTGTGACGAAAAAAATATATCCTTGAGACCTATCTAACCCTCTTGAATATTGTTTCCTTATTGGGTTTAGTCAGCTAGGCGTCACTCTACGTAGACATATACATAGGGAATATATTTTTGCGCTCCATTAGAGTACAACAAGGGATTTTCATAATAAGAATGTATGTATTTATATGGTAAGTTGCGTGAGAAACCAATTTTGACAAAGGGTAGGTACATTATACGTGTCCTTGTTGTTTTTGTCTTTGGTAATTCTATCCTTTGTATGTGTATCTGACCCAACTAAAGCGTAGAATTTCCTTACATTAACTTTAACTATTTATCTATGAGCATGCTCACCGTGCATGATGATTTAAAATAAGTACAAAGGTAGGTTTATTTAAAGAAAGACAAGAAACTAACTTCATTTTATATACATTTTTGTTATCTATACTAAAATTGTATCTAAATTCTAAAAATTTACATAATTATGTACAAAATCCTCCGCGTCATTGCTGACTGGCAAGTTTCCTAGAATGCTGGCTGTGTTGCCACGTTAGATGGCGATACTTATTCTTTGCGCCAGAAAATAACCAGCCTTTAACAAAGGGTTATTAATTCAAACAGGCGTCAAAGAACTCCTCCGCCTCGTTGCCGACTGGCAATTTTCCCAAAAAGCTGGCCGCATTACCAAAGGAATAGTCCCGGGAAATCCCTTTCCAGAAATTGCCGGGAAGTCCTTGGATTTTAGCGTAGGCCAAAGAACCGGGAACACAAATCTTTGTCCCGGTGCTTTCGGGACTGAGTTAAAGTTAAGGAAAATGCAAATCCTACCTAAGAGATGGGACGTTTAAAGTCAGACATGAAGATGCTTATTTAGATGTCAAGCAAACAAAACCTGCATAATCTATGCCTAGAATACAACATAGAAGTGTCTTTAGGCCTATCTTGTACTTCGGAGTATAGTAAACGCTCCCTGGTACACTTGAATTGAGGACATCCACCAGGACTTAGGAGTGGACCGTATTACGTAGGTCGTATAAAAATACGCCGCAGGTCAAGAACAAGACTTCTTCAATATGTGTAAGTCGAGGCTATCCAGCTGCTTGACATCACGAACATTCTATGGAGACTGAAAAGAACCAAGCCTTTTTGACTGAGGGAGCGAAGCGACCGAAGGCACCATTTCAACTTGCAGACTGGGGAGAATTTCTTTCGTCTGTACCCATCTACGGGTTCTGTCAGATCATGTTTGAGGCCTCATTTATCAACCGATTTGCATAAAACTTTACAAACACACTCCTTGCTTACAATGAATAACATTTGAATGATATTTTTTGGATTGGATGTCAAATGAAAGAGTAATAAAGAAAATTGAAGAAGACATTTTCTAAACAAAGCCGCTCCCGAAGTCTACGGTTCACAGAACCACTAGTAAGTTAGATAAAATAAATAAAATAAAATAAAATAACGTTTATTATCTTTGAAATTTTTAGAAAATTATTTAGATTCGTCAAATCGTAGTTCGTTAGTTTATCGAAATAAGTGTTAGGGGGTGCAGTATGCGTTTTTTGTTATAATAAAGAATTATTAGCCTCAAGGCTAGATAGAATAGAATAACTGGTAACTGCGGCTTCGCTTCGACTGCGTGATCATTTCCAATTCCCACGGAAACAGATTACCGGGTTAAAAATTAAAATATTTACATTACAAAGTTTCGTTTAAAAAATCCTCCGCGTCATTGCCGACTGGGAAGGTTCCCAGAATGCTGGCTGTGTTGCCACGTTGGATGGCGATACTTATTCTTTGGGCCAGAAAATAATCAGCCTTCTGGTCCTGAGAAGCATCGATTAGGCGTTTAGCAATGTCTCTATAAAGGCGGCGAGCACTCGGACCCCATGACCCCAGTGTCTTTTATATTTCTATTGTCTTTCTTTTAACAAGTTGTTGAAAACTTGACTCGTTTAGTATTCTCATAGCGTTACAATAATGTTGTGCTAGTTCGAAACTAATAAAAACATACTCGTATATTCAAGCTTGTAACACTTATATGCCTATTAAGGATAATTTTCTATGATTATTCCATTTGTTACTTCACAAATATGGAGAAATTGAATGGATATCTATCATTATGAAGTTAACAAGTTTGGTAACTACGCCAATTAGTAATTACTCATAGTTAATTTCATTGAAAAGTAGAGACAGCAAAGAATTATGATACTGTTGGAAAAATAACTAGTTTGAGGACGTTTTAATAAATATTGTGATGGACTGCGAGTATTTAATAGACTACGATAACATGTCACTCGATACTTGAACGACTAGGTGTTCTAAATGAACATCAGAGCTAATAAATGGTTAAGTTGGTCATACGAAAAACGGGGCGATGTTAACCTCGCCTCAAATTATTGACACCTCAATCAGGTTCGACATTGACATGTAAACATCTTATTATCTATTTATGATTCACTATGTTATTTACTGTTATTGAATATATAAACAAATAAATTGTGTAATTAATATTGAAAAATATTGTGTAAATAATTATACTTAACTTGTTGAAGCTACGCTTGTTTGTGATAAATCACTACATATTATAAAACAAAGTCGCTTCAGTCTGTATGTATGAGTCGATCTGTAAAACTACGCAACGGATTTTGATGTGATTTTAACCAGTGGATAGACTGGTTCTCGAGGAAGGTTTTTGTGTATATAATTTGTCAAGCGGGCGAAACCGCGGGCGTCTGCTGGTTTAATATATATTAACTCTTTAAGGCGAATTAACACGAACCTGGCAATAATGTTTAAGTACATACATTTTATTGCCTTGAGACGTTTCTTTTACTTAGTAGTTTTATTGTTCCTAATTCCGACAGAAATTAAGTAGTACCGGGATAAATAAGTAAAATGTAACTAGTCTTAACTAGGTATGTTTACCCGTGCCTAGCATATTCCAGTTCCGAAGAGGCCACACAGGTGGCCAAAGTCCGCCGGGCGCCACTTGAAATACCTTCTGGTGTGTATCACAGACGCCCGCAGCAATGGACATAGGAGCGGCCGCGGTCTCGCGGAATTAAAAAATATGCAGATGAAGATACCTTGAGCCCAAAAGAAAATGACAAAGCCTACAGCTACGAAATATTTATTGACATAAGAAAAAAAATTACATTCCTTAATGTCTAAGATGGTAAGCTACTACATGTGTGCGTATAGTATGCCTCTGTCTACGTCATCGGAGAAAAAGGCGTAACTGTATTACAGTAAAATACTTAGTAGTCACGGTGATATTGTCAATAACTTATTAGTAATTTAATTAATAAGCTCTTCACACAGAGACAGTGTGAAAAGCTGCTTCATTAATGATAACGTGCTATATCCTTAATCATTATTTACCGGTGTCGTAAAGTGAAAACTTGCTATTGACTTTGTGTGGTTGGTTACTTAACAAACAAAATATATAACTAGCATTTGATTGGCCATTAAGGTCCCAATTAAAAGTTTAATAAATTGTCAGACAAACTAAAAGGCTAAAGAAAGAACTAAACGAACCTTAAAGAACCGATGTAAGTATTTGCTGATATCACAAAAATATTTGTAATCTAGCGATTGAACATGAAACTCGGGTACCGTTTTAACCTACAAAGTAAAATAAAAGAGAGAGAAAAAAATATGGAAACATGGCAGTTCAATTAAATTAATGAGTGAAAAAATGTATAATTACAACACTTAACTATAAAAGCAATTCTATTTCCAATTCGGTAAATTTAATTGAGAGTTGTAAGTAATTTACGTTCTACGAGTACAAATGACTTTCAGAAAGAAAAAAAGATTAGTGTCGTCTTAATTCGTTATTCTGCTCCGTAAATGTTTTTCACGAAATATAAATCAGCGTACAAGCTCAGGATTGCCATCTGGGTACAGCTTTCCTTGTTACAAAATATAATTTACGCCTTCATATGAACGGATAAAGTGCAGAAAAAAGACCCTTTGTTATTCTTTTCCCAATTTGATAGTAATATTTACGATGGAAGTAGAAATTATATTTAGACTCTTAAGGACGTAACATCTGCTCTCAATCATGACAATTTTTGTCATGAACAACAGCAGTTGGAAAGCCAGTACAGTTCGCGAGGGAAAAGCGGAGCTTTGAATTTGTGTGAATAACAACGGAAACAGAGTAAACACCCCTTTTGTAACTGTGTGTGCGACACACGTATTTGTAATAGAGGTTATATATATGTTCACGTACACTGCACTCACACAAATGTAAAGCTCCGCTTATCCCTCGCGACCTGTACCTGCATAGTAGTTCTAGTGAAACAAACATTAAATTACAGTACCCAGCGATAAATATTATATACATCAACCCTTTTAAAGATATACGGCTAATTAAATTCTGCTTCGGATAGATAGGGTTTACACAACTATGTGACATTTGTCAGGTGTAGCATCCCTTCCATACCCAAATAGATTGTACGTATGCTAGGTGGTGGGACCTCGGTTCGTAATGATTGAAACAAGACTACCAACGGTTCAAAATATTATACTAAAAATGGTTTACAAATGAGAAGTTGAGAACTTGTGTGTCTCGTTAGATATTCGTCGATGTGACGACCGGTTCCAAAGAGGGCTGGCTCCTGGAGTATTTGTTACATTAACACCAGGTGTACAATGCAACCCACTCGCTTGGCTTTTGACGGTTACTGGATAAGTTACCTTCAGGAGCCGTTTTGATTACAATTCCAATAGGTATTTTATTTATTTATTTTTTATTTATTTACACTTCATGCACAGTAACATAGGCGGACTTAATACCATAGGCATTGTCTAACAGTCAACCATAGGGTGATGCAGAGAAAACTAGTAGTAGGTGGTCAAAGGTTATGATGACATTAGAGAAATAGGTCCGACCGGGGTAATAATTCATAATGATAATCAATAAACTTAAATACTAATAACTACTTACATAACTAATACTAACATAAATATATATATTACGCCCATAAACTATTAAGGTATAGTATAGGCCCGAAGGTATAGTATTCCAGTGGACGCCCGGCGGACTTTGTCCACCTGCGTGGCCTCTTCGGGGGTTTGGTCGGAATGAAAATCCCGCTTAGTTGGGGTTGGGTTTTATCCCGCGTCGGTGTGTGAAACTGGTTGCGTGCTGTGGGACTGAGGCCCCGCAGCACGCCACCCTTCTAGCCTGCTTCTGTAAGGACGGCGGGTGGTTATCCCGCCGTCCTCAGGCCCCGATCATGGAGGTCGATGGTCCTGGGCGTAAATAAGTCTGCGGCGCCCTGGCTGCTGACTGCGGAACTCAGCGGGGAGGGTACGCTCCCTCTCCCTCTCAGCCGCCTCCTTCGCGATCATGACTTGCTCGCAGAAGGACACGGCCACCTACTACACTGTCTAACATCTTTAAGCCATTCAACAACAACCTTTGATAATGCTATAAAGCGAAACCGGTCATGTTAAATCCTGGATATTAAATAAAAAGTGAAACAGGGTACAAGTGTTTGTTTATCATGTATTCCAATAGATATAATTTATTTGAAACGTTTAATTTTCTCTATGAAGGGCTTATTACGCTCACATTAACATATTTTCGAATGTCCGTGTGGTTCTATGCACGGACCTATGGTTTATGGTTTTTATGGCTATTGGTATTGGTTTTATGCCTTTGAGTATTTTGTGCCAGAGCCTCGCTCATTTTTCAGCAGGTGCACCACGTGCAGATACGGATTACTTGGGCCCTGTAAATGTTGAAAGCCTCTAAGCACTCGGTTATATAATATCAAGAAGGTAGGTTTTTATTCCGCTTACTTGTTAATTCCGCTTACAACATCGACGTTGATTTCATTATGGCGTAATAATTATATTCCCAGATAGTTTGCATCTTAAGCTATAAATGGTGCCCGCGGTTTGATCTAGTGCTAAACTTGTACTGAACTTTGACTTTGACACTTAAGGGTAGAGGCAGACCGTGTTTGTAAATTGCATCGCGTTTATAGACTATTAAATAATCCAAAACTTCAGATTATAATATCAGATTTTGTAAGTACTCTTATAAAAGTCAAAAGCTTTTGAGGTACCTTTTATATTTTCGGGTCAATCATGTACGTATTAAAACAACGTTAAAGAAAGAAATAGTCTTTCTACATAATTGCCAAAATTAACTTAAGTAAGATTAGCTTAGTAATGAAGAAATTTGTAAGTTATTTATTTTACGAGTAATTACATGGTAAAGTTAGAAAGTTGTTAGTTTTAATAAGCTGGTGGATTTAATAAGAAAAATAATAGTAACAACCTTAAAACTTGTTGGTAACTTATTAAGTTCGTCTAGTAAGTATTTTAGTCGAGAAAATTGTTAAACGTTTAGAATTTCCTTGACTAAAATACGTTTTATCAATAGAGACCTTCGCCTATATTTCGACAATTCTTTTCTTATACATTATAATATTTAAAATAACACAGAAATCGAATAGAAACCTAAGTATGAAAGTAAACTATAAATAAATAAATAGATAAATATGTTAGGACAATTCACACAACGCCATCAAGTCTCAAACTAAGCACAGCTTTTAATTTGAGTACTAGATAAACTGATATAAATACTTATACACATTTTTTTTGTAAATACATACATATTATACATAGGAAACATCTAGACTTCGGTACAAACGTATCTGTCTTCACACAAAGTTTGTCCCGACCAGGAATTTAACTCGAGACTCCGGTGTCGAAAGCGGATGCACTACCGACCACGCCACCGAAGCAGTCAAAAGTATAAAACTATTGTTATGAATTGGAAACATAAATCCCTTTACTTTAAATCCATACTTGCACATGACTGCCTCATATGGCAACATTTTTGCCTCAGATTGAGGTATATCTGTAAATGCAAGAAAATCTTTAAATGGCTTGAAGATGTGTTAGACTGTGAAGTAAAACACCTTTGATAATACTGAAAAACGAATAGTGTACAAGTGTGTTTCATCCAGAGACTTGGGATGGCGCTCGCTTCGCTCCCTTAATAGACCTACAGAGCGTGGGAAAGAGAAGTCCGGAGAAGTCATCATCATTCGAACATTGCCTATGAGTAATAAAGATAGGCGATGACGTAATTTATCTATGTGTGTCAGTGTCAGTGCCAACAATTTTCAGTAGTTTTCAAAATAGCATGAAGATCATCTATCTTGTAAACTGGCGAAAATTTGATTTATAAAATATAAACGAATCCTTGTGTTGTTTTCAATAAAAGTGTATTTAAGAGCCATGGTGTCGTGTTGTATAAGTAATTGTAATGTGACCAAAGCCGACAATCCAAATAATTACACGTTTCACAGGTAAATACAAAATGTTTCACCAATTCTTAAATAACAGATATTTGTTTATGTCTTGTATTTATGAAATAAGTAAAAAGTTCTAATCATAGAACATTGACTACCCTTGCATTGTGCAGTAATATTTTCTATTCACAATGAAGAATTAATCTTAAATAACGTAAAGTAGAAGAAAGTCTTTTTACGATAAGGCTTGAACACCTGATGACGTCACGATTATCGATATATCGATAAACCATGTCAAATAGAAGTATAATGTTATACGTTCCCGCCTGTTTTTCGGTATGATTATTTTAGATTATATTAGACAAATTTTTATTTGGATTTCATAAAATCATAACATAGTATAAAACAAATTCTGTCCGCCCTTCCCTATGTTAGCATAGATCTTTAAAACTACGCAACGGATTTGGATGCGGTTTTCACCAATGCATAGAGTGGTTCCGAGGAAGATATATAATTTGTCAAGCAGCCTTCCGTCAACCCCGTCGTGTATAAATAGATAGGTCTTTTAAAAATATTTCGAAGTTGATTTGACAAATTTTTGGTTTAAGAATCCGTTTTCGAGACATTCAACTTTAAAGCCCATATTTTCGTTAAAACTGTTTGTCAGTTTGGTGATCGTGGTGGATCGCTTGGAAGGAGAAAAACCAAGAAAGATCGGTGCATCGAAACCGCTGCTCTATTTAGTTGTTGTTAACCATAATATTTGCAGTATAATAATACAGTACCCATTATGAACCCGCAATCTGTTGTTTTGTGCTAGTACTAACCCTAATGTCGCCCACTAAACCCGTAACCCTTAATGGCGATGCCGACGGGAGCGGGGATTCTACGAGAGGGGTTCGTGGTCTAGTGGTAACCGACAATGTTAACACATTGCAAAGGTTAAGCAACATCGACTCAGGCCGGTCTTAGGATGGGTGACCATTTCATAAGACATTGAGATGCCTCGGAGAGCACGTTAAGCCGTCGGACCCGGTTGTCATACAAACATCTATGGCAGTCGTTAGGGGTAGTTGGAGCCCTATATCAAAATTCCAAGCCGTCTAACTACAGAACTTCGATATCGCCCATGGGTTGTGAAGGTCAGATGGCAGTCGCTTCACGGAAAATATTGAAGTTCAGCCGAATCGCAGTTAGACTGGAAAGCCGACCCCAACTGAGTTGGGAAAAGGCTCGGTGAATGATGATGATTTTCGTTAAAACAAAGCTTCCTTAAGCAAAGTTTAATCTAAAAGCTAAACGGCTGGCTCAAAGTCTTAAAAAATCATGATTCCATGTACTCGTAATTAAACCTTCAAGAAAAACTATAACAGATCAGATAACTTTGTTAGTTCAGGAGTTATAGGCTAATAACATGACTACGGAACCCTATTCTTTGCATGACCCACGCACTTGATCGATTTTTAACTAATGCCATTGTAAGGTAAGCGAAAAGTATAACGGATTAGTGAGATTTTATTGTATTACTTAGAAATAACACTCAATTTGTTATCGATATTTTGCGTATTCCATAGTGTACACAACACTATTACACCCACACATTTGCATTTTGTTTTTGGGATCGCCTCTGAAATGTCTCTGTGTATCTTTCTACATACTATATCTATGGTTTCATCATGTATTATACATGGGGCACACTAAAAGTTTTGCACTTTTAGCTAATCGGAACTATTTGAATTTCGAATGTTATATTTTTTTTAACGTTGCAACCTTCTTAGTAATAAAAAAAAAACAATTGGCGGGAAATGATTTGTCAATCGTTTTTTATCACACATCAAAGTTCTACGTATGCAACGAAAATGGAATAAAGTCGAAAAGATTTTAGAGCGATGATTTTTTATGATTTTAAAAGTTCTCTCACTCCGCAAGACTGTGCCGCTCGTCTTCAAAATGCTTTTGGGAGAGAAGCACCTTGTTTGAGCACCGTGAGGCGATGGTTTGCTGAATTTGAGAGAGGTCGAGTTTCTTTACATGACGAATTTCGTGAAGGGCAGCCTTTAAATGCCGTCAACGAAAATAATGTGGCTACTGTTAAGCGGTTAATTGAAGAAAACCCGCGGATTACCTATGAGACAATTCGAGGACTATTGAGGATTGGAATGAGTCAAATCCAGAAAATTTTACACAAAGAATTGAAAGTTCGGAAACTTTGTTGTCGTTGGATCCCTCATGAACGGACAACGGAGCAGAAGCGGGCTAGCGTGGAATGGTGCTCACAGATGCTACTGAAGTACGACCAAGGACATTCTAATGCTGTTTATGACATTGTCACAGGAGACGAAACATGGATTTATTGTTTTGAACCCGAAAAAAAACAGCAATCTTGTGAATGGGTGTTTGAAAATGAGAACAAGCCAACAAAAGTGAGGCAGGCGAGAAATATTGGTAAAAAAATGATCGCGTTTTTTTTCTCAGCTATGGGTCCCATCTGTACAATTCCACTTGAAGATCAAAAGAGTGTTAATGCCGAGTGGTATTCTACCATTTGTTTACCCAAGGTGTTAGAAAAAGTTCGCGAAAGACGCTTCTTCACACACGGCCTTCAAAACAAAGTCATTTTTAGCTTCCGAAAAAGTACAATTCGTCACCCATCCTGCGCATAGCCCCGACCTAGCACCCTGTGATTTCTGTACTTTCCCCAAAATCAAAGATTTGATGAGAGGTTTCACTTTTACCAACTCCGAAGAGGCAGTGATAGCGTTCAATCAGCACGTAGAAAGCATGCCTGCAGATCTGTGGTCCTCCTGTTTTAAAAAATGGTTCGATCGCATGAAAAGATGTTTAAAATGTAAAGGAGAGTATTTTGAAAAGCAATAAACATAATATTTTGGTTTTAACATGTTGTTTTTTTAAGTTACGCAAAACTTATAGTGTGACCTACGTATATATAGGTTCTACCAAGTGCAAACAATCGAAAGTATAAATTACGCAAGAAATTCTGTTAGTAGGTCCGGAGATTACCAGAAAGTTAGACTTAACATAAATTATTAACCGTTTTAAATCGCCCACCCAATTTTCGATGACTATAAATCGATGATTTCTAAAGGAAAAAAAAGAAAAAATAATACGGTTATAATAATCTGTAGCTACTACAAAGCTACAGATGAAATATAATATAGAACCTAGTAGGTGCCGAAAAAATTAATGTTGGTACATCTATGTTAAGTTTCACCTTTTGCGTTAAATAGAACCTAGGTACCTACTACCTAGGTTCTACGCAAACTGGATTACAATCTGATTAAGGGTAAGTTAGAGAGGTTACGTAATTGAATTTATTTTAATAACACAACAATTCATGGGCAACCTTGCTGGGGTGTCAGTTAATCCGGGAATGGTTAGAATATTTACAAGTATACAACAAATGCGGTCACTGTAGACGAAATCTCGGTGGCAGCATTCAGGCGAAACGACCGGATCTCATAAAGTACCTTACCTTTAAGTAAAGGCTTAAAGTCTCGGTTTGTATATTTAATAGGAAATCTATGTAGGCAGTGTTTCCGACAAACTTTGTGAAGTGGTTCGAGTAATCAAGAGATGACACTTGTTTGAGTAATCGAGAGACTGGTTTGGGAGTCATTTAGTAATTTTTCGACCGAGTTAATAAGTTATGAACGATTATGAAACTTGAAGCATAACAGGTATATTTTATTATGAGTTATTTAGCCTCGTTTACAATTTGATTGGTGATCAGTACGAATTTATGGATTTATTATAATTTTTATTTATTATTTTCTCAAATCAAATCTAATCACTGGTAGTTGGACGTATTGGATAGAAACAGGCGTTACCTGGCGAAAATCCATGACAAAGTAATGGTAAGTAAGATGTTAAAACTTTTCAAAATATAATAGCATTATTTTCGCAAAAACAAAAGACAACAAAACGTCGACAATTGTTTCACCTCTAAACGAGGCATTCTCAAGACTGTCTCAGAGAGAACAGCAAAATATGAAGCCAGAACATATTTGTTTTTAAGTATGAATGTGTAAATATCGCTAGCGCGATGTAGGATTTGTCACAATAACTAACGTGGGTAGAAATATTAAGTTATGCTAACAAAATTCAAAATAGGTATTCAAAAAGATAAAACACTACTCTTTATTACATAGAAAATGCAGAGTGACACACACAAACCAACAAACATCTACTGTGGCTGTCCGTTCACGAACAAATTAAACAAAGGAGATGTATGAAAATCAGTCTGTTCGTTGAGTAAGGTATCCACATCCCTCCTAACTATTTCTAACCTCTCCCAGACACATATATATAACGTAGGTATGGTGTACTCAATGTTAAATAAGAAACGTAGAAATATTAGCTTTCGTTTATTTCATCCATCTCAGGAACCGGCTAGGAAGTACACTGCGTGTTTGCCGTTCGTGGGTTCCGTTTCGCTGAGTGTGGCTAAGATTATGAGGGAAAGCAATATATTTACAGCTTTTAGAACCCGGAACACCTTGAGGGAGTTGTGTAATGGTAAAGATTTAGTTTCTGTTTCACACAAGTCAGGAGTTTATCTGTTGAGCTGCGATGGTTGTGATATGCAGTATGTAGGGCAGACTGGCAGGTCCTTTGAAATCAGATACAGAGAGCATTTATCGGCCTTCCTCAACGGTTGTCCGGAAAGATCGCTAAGCATCTTCTTGATACGGGTCATACCTTGCATAATAATAACACCTCTAAAGTTTTGTGGTTATGTGAGAAAGGGTTCAAGCTATGTGACTGGGAGAGGATAGAAATAATTAGGAGGGATGTGGATACCTTCCTCAACGAACAGACTGATTTTCATACATCTCCTTTGCTTAATTTGTTCGTGAACAGCCACAGTAGTTGTTTGTTGGTTTGTGTGTGTCACTCTGCATTTTCTATGTAATAAAGAGTAGTGTTTTATCTTTTTGAATACCTATTTTGAATTTTGTTAGCATAACTTAATATTTCTACCCTCGTTAGTTATTGTGACAAATCCTACATCGTGCTAGCGATATTTACACATTCATACTTAAAAGCAAATATGTTCTGGCTTCATATTTTGCTGTTCTCTCTGAGACAGTCTTGAGAATGCCTCGTTTAGAGGTGAAATAATTGTCGACGTTTTATTGTCTTTTGTTTTTGCGAAAATAATGCTATTATATTTTGAAAAGTTTTAACATCTTACTTACCATTACATAGTTGGACGTATTATAGGTACATAATCTCTTTTACCTACCCGTTTGGGGAAAGAGGGGTGATTATGTGTATAGCGGGATGTAATAGAATTTCGGTTTATGTATTGCAAACATTAAAGCTTGAACCAGACTGGTCCTACGTCTATATCTGTAGATACACGCTATGGCACTTTAAACGTGTGTGACAGCGTCGTACGCGTAGGATAGCACAGGAACATGCAAATCTGGCGCGGTGACCAGTGTGTTTGTAACCATACAAGTTGAATAGACCAGATCTAGTTCAGATGTCATAATGCGTGTTATACATCGCATGTGGAGGACGAGTTTGCCCGCACCTTTATTTTAGAAATCCGCTACCTTTGAAATTGAATTGATTCGAATAAATAATCTCGGTGGACATAGGTTGGTACAAGTATAATTTCAAAGGGACCGTTTAAAATGGCAGTGTGATAAAGCTGGCTAGTTTGAGCTTTATCGATGGGATCCCCTTTCAAGGACGGATTCCAATTAGAATTACAGAGTTAGGATAAAACAGATTGGCAGATATTACGAAGAGACAACTTTAATTTGCAAGTAAGAAATTTTCTCATTCGCATTTACTAATCATTTTCCCTTTTAGTCCCTAGTCAATGGAAAATTAAAAGAAAATTGGCACATAAATCTTTATGAAGAACTGGAATCTTTATTAGAATTAGAAAAGGGACGACTTTGTGGGAATTAGTTTAATTTATTTTGTGTGCCAGGTGCTTCTTAGTTAAGTAAAAGAGTAATACAATTACTTTTAATTGTCCACATGGGACTTACTGTTAAAAGACAATAATTACTCAAGTGGTTGGATAATTCGAAACGGACAACCAACTTTTTTAACGAGAAAAGTAGGAGTAATCTTAAAATCAGATTCCGACTTTATTTACTGCCTCCTGTAAGAGTTTCAGTGCCAATCTCTGAACAAATATTATATGTTTATTTTATTATTATTCTACGGGAATAACACGAAACATGAAGTAGGTAGCTATGCACTAGTACCTATATCTTTTCTACCTGATATTTCCCCCCCCCCCCCCCCCCCCTCATAAATAGGTGCAGAGTACGGCACACCGCAGGGGTTTTAATGTGTGCAAACCATACAGCCCCCAAAAAAAAGAAAAGCTGACTCAGCCATGGTCAGCCTGTGACCTGTGAAAAACATATATCTACCTATAATTATAAGTAATATGATATATTAGTCTCAGTTTTTTATTTACATATAAAAACATAAGGTTATTATAATATTTAGCTACAGAAATTCGTGTAAAACATCCTTTGCGTCCCAGTTAGGTATTTAGTTCATGACTGGCTAGCGTTGTGTGTAAATATGACCTTACTGTTTTCATTATGTCATAGAACTTCAATTTCATAATTAAAAATACATTCTTGTTTATGGATTGAAGAATACCCGAAAAATATACCCGGACTGTTTAGATTACATATTACGGTGTGTATCATCTGTCCTGGTTGTTAGGATTTCGGTACGACTTACAAAATGGTCGACTATAGTTCCCGGAAACTTCAATAGGCTTGCCATCTTTTACGTAGGACTCTAAGTTACAGGCAAAATGTAGGTGAGAAATTCACCGCTCCTACCCTTTTGGGATCTAGGCATTATTGCATGAATGAACAATAACAAATTCAGTTCAACAGTCCTCAACTAGCGGAGGTGTCGAGGAAATTAATTAAAGCAGCCTTCTCTTTACTTTTCGTTTTTCGGGTTCCGTAGTAAAAATCTCGGAACGCTTATAGTTTCGTCATGTCCGTCTGTCCTCGGCTTTCCTTCCAAGCGGTTATTGCTAGAGAGATGATTTGCATGAATATGTGTATTTACTATTCCGACAAAGTGCTTTAATAAAATTATGAAAAATATTTTTTTCTGGGGTACCTCCCCTAAAGTGGGGATGATTATTTTTCTCGCGTCAACCTCATCGTGTGGCTATCATTAGATAGGTATTTTTAAAACATTGGGAGGTTTTTGATTTATTCGGTTCGTTATATTCAACTCTAAAGCGATTTTTTTTGTTAAAACAGAGCGTCCCCCCCCTCTAAAATCTAAACGGCTTGCTCGAAGAAGCTGAAGAAAATGATGGTAGTCAAAATAATGAACTTTGAAGGAAAAATATAAGGCACCAGCTGAATTTGCTAGATAATGGGTAACTACGGAACCCACCCATATTAAGCGTGGCCCGCACATTGCCGGTTTTTTCAAAGATGGTTAAAATAAATTTGAAGCAAAACAAATATTCAATTTCCGAATATTGTTAATTTGGTAATTAAAACGAAGTTCAACAGAGTTAGTTACTTCTAGCGTTATGCAATGTGAAGGTACAGTTTGTTTCAAACTTCAGTCAAGTTTCAGTTAATAGATATTTCCAACTATATACTAAAGTTTTAGCAATTTATCTTATCTTATCAACAAGATTAAAATCATTTTTGAACTAAACTTTTCTTTTGTGGGCTACCCACAGTAGCATTTGTATATTATTCAATTGATTCGTTAATAAATTGAAAGAATCAATATAAAAAATCAATATAAATAAATCAATCAATGATGGTTGACACCTCTATGGATAGTCCTCGATCTGGAAAATTTGACCTAGCCCTAAGGGGTCAACAGTTATAGGCCAAAATCTATGGCGTGGTGTGGCGCGAAGCACCGCGCAAGACACCATACTAGTAAACTATAAAAAAGCATACTATGCATATGGGCGTCAATAAATGTGACACACTTCTAAATTAATACGCTTATTGTCGTCCACAATAGCATTGTCTGTCGCTTTTAGCAATAGGCAATATAAATAGTTAATTAGAAATAAAAAAAGACAATAAAAGAAATAACAAAAATAATATGAAAGCATACTACAACAGAACATAATCATATCAGCTTTAAATAAACAGTGTCAAAAATTTATGGTAAATATATCATTTATCTATTTAAAGTTTTTCCGTTTATCTATTGTCCTTCTTGATTAGAATAGGTTTAGGCAAATTTTGTGAGCGGAAATGTACTAGAACTATCCCTCGGAGACAGGAGTGTGAACGGCAGAAAGCCGACCTTATGAGAGATACATCATTATTCTGTGAAAACAACTGTCTAGCTATCACGGTACATGAGACACAGCCAGATGGCATATTATAGACAGGGGAGTCCAATAAGGTCCTGTTTTTACGCTTTGGGTATGGAATACTAAAAAGTTACACTGACGCTTCCATTAGGAGTTGAATTCCTGCTCATCGATGTGAGTGGTATCGTTTTCAAAAGGCTAATCATATTGCCAACATAGATAGCAAAGCTAGTTAGTTTTCTGTGTGATATAAAAGGCTTTGACACCGAATAGTCGCTAACTTTCTAGTATCTACTTGAAATCCTGAAACCTGGTATCTAAAATATATTTTAACGTCTGTATGAAATATTTGGGGGGCATATTTTGTAGCTTATTTAATTAAGTTATACCTACTGTGTGTAAATAGATAGCAGTTACCCTAGAACGAATAACTTAGTCTTTTGTATATTTTTGTATTTTAAAGCAATGAGTTTGCTTGAACTATTCTTATTAAGACAGAAGTCATGGTTGCTCAGTGGGCAGAGCTTTCCCCCCTGTTAGGTAAAGGCCGTGGGTTTGAGTTCTGCCCATCACATCAGTTTTTGTGATTTATTTATAATTTCTTTCTTAATTACCGACAGATATAACTACATCCAGTTTAGGTTGGCTTGAGTTTCTAAGCTTCTTTGTAGAATCCATGCATTTTTTTGTATACCTACCAAACTTCATCATCATCATCCACCGAGCCTTTTTCCAACGCAGTTGGGGTCGGCTTTCCAGTCTAACTGCGATTCGGCTGAACTTCGATATTTTCCGTGAAGCGACATTGCCGGTTTCCACTAGACCACGAGCCCTTACCTTATTACTATATAATGCATTGTAATGTAAAAAAAAAATAGATTCTCATGGCACTATACCCCTACATCTATGATAAAATAGGATATGAACTTTTTCCACTAAAGTTTTGTTATATACGAGCAAGATATTTTATATCCATGACAAAGACAAAGTCTTAAAACAGAAGAACTTAATATAATGCTGGACTGACTGACTTTGTTCTAGTTTGGAATGGAATATTCAAATTACGACCAAAGAGGTTGAAACGTTTCACGGAACACAACACGGATCTAGTTGAGATACAGTTTGGAACAGCTGCTTTATTGGATTTCATGTAACGCTTGGTATCTGAAATGGGATTGCTTCTCTATTTCATAATATGTTGTGTTAATTTGTTGATTGTTTTCCGTTGATTTGCATATTACTTAAGGGCTAGACTTTTGTCTGTAAGGTGGAATTTTCTTCCTCGTTACGTAGTTAGCTTCTTCAGTTTCTACTCGCACGGGTTGTATAGCTACTTCAGTTGGTTCTTACACGGAAACTTGGAGCCAACGCGATGATAACACAATAGCAGAACAATATGATATTATTATTTTAACAAAATATTAATACAAACTTGACTGGCCAGGAATATAAAAAACCTACCCTGAGGGCGATACATTTCTTGTGACAACAGGAACGCTTAGTAAAGTCACACATATATAAATTGGCTCGTGTGTCCAATCATCTTCATCTACTGGGCCTTTCGCAACCTAACCTTACTAACAAGTTCAAACAATTCCATTTAAAGCAATGTTGCCAGCTCAAACCATTGTTCAGAGTTTTAAAGAATTTTCAAGTATTTCGATGATGAGTTCTGTACTTTTACTGAATCACATAATAGGGCTGCCCATCCATTTTGTCGTGTGCGTTTTGAAACAAACTGCAGCAATAATAGGAGCATGATAGAGTAAAAGGAGGGTGGCCATTATCAAAATGTCTCCTGAAAGAATAATCAAGGTAGCAAAACACCGGTAATAAACATATCTTGCAGTAACAAAAGGACTGGTTTTTTACGCGCCGTATCTTCACAGACTACCGCGAGAACAAAACAAGGAGACTAAACAGTTAAAAATACTTTATTACCTTGTATAAAACAAATTGTACTGACTACTTTCAGTTTTATTCTTTGAAAGTAGTTATGTCTTTGTGCATCCTCTAATATTTTTGCTGTGAAAACTCTTATGACACGAAACTGCTACGTAGTAGGTCTCCAAGCTGCTACAAGTACTAATTAAAACTATAAATCGTGACGAAAATTATGTAATAGTTTCTTGAAATTTTACGATATAGCTACTGTGTTGCTTTGAACATGCAATCTATTTCTTTTACGACTTGGTGGCGTCGTTTTAGAGATAATCAGGTATGGCACATAAATAATGGAGCAGCAATAAAGTCGTTTTATGTTTGTGAAATATAGCCTCTTCATGCCTTTTTGCTTACCATTATTTCGTTGAATATAAGAATTGAAATGCCATAAGTAACTTGCACGACTTGGATAGTCCACAGGCAAAGTCTGTTCTTTCAAATATTGTTATAAAAATATCAAAGATTTGATCAACTCCAACAGTGAGAAGAACGTGTGTTTCAGTGTGTGCGTGTTATGTTTTATTGATATGAATGTCTGGTAAGGGAAGTCAACAAACCTTGTACAAACCTACTTCTTTACCGGTTACAAGTTTTAATGAGAATAATAAAAAAAATCTGGTTGTAAATGACTTGATGAATGAAAAAAAAAACTGGTTGTTAGCCATTTAATTTAGAAAGACTTATAGTTCTTATTTCTGGAAAATGATGCACCAGCAGTAGTTTGGCTGCTTGCTTGTAAACCACCGCACGTGATAAGCACTGTCTCAAAAGCATTCGCCCGGATATTGCGCCTTGGTATAGACGTAAAAACGATAGCAGGACGGGTGATGCGGCATCAAGTTATTATTTTAAGACGACTAAAAATAGTTAGGTATCGTGCTTCTATTTCGTATTCTATTTTTAAACATATAAGAATAATGATGTAAGTAGCTATACGAGGAAAATTTACCACACATCCTTCAAATTTAGAAGAGCTCTGACTACCAAGTAGAAAGCACCTTATCTTGTTGTGTATTATGTACTACAGATCATATAATATAATCACGCCTATGTCCCTGAGAGGGTAGACAGATGAGTTGAATTATACACCCACATTTACTAGTTTTGTTGGTCCCACATATAAATAAATACATATTGTCGGACATTCTCACATACGTCATCAAGCCCAAACTAAGCTTGTGCTATGGGATCTAGACAACTGATAATCATACTAATTATGTCTAAATATATAAATAACATTCATAGAGAACACCCAAACTCCGAAACAAACATTTGTGGATCACATAAATATTGGATTCGACCCGGGAATCAAACCCGAATCGAATCCGGAGTCGAAAGCCGATGCACTACCGACCACGCCACCGAAGCATACCGTATATATTAGATGTCGAGCCTATTGTCCTGATCAAAGAAAGCCTCATCTGTTGATTCTCAGATGAATCACTTGCAGATTAGGTTACTTTAGGCCAACAAGATCTTAGTGGAACCCTAATGCACCTTTGAGTAGGCACATAACAAAAATGCCAGTAAACTCAAACTGGAAATACCGTTGTGTACCGTGACAGCACTCCATTCCCAAATTTATTTACCTAACCGTCATAGATCACAGGTCGTGTCGAATGGGTCCCGTTTATCCTACATCAAAACATACAAATCACGTGATATATCTAAAACAGAATGTTGCGTGGAGTGATTTTATTCTTGCGATCCATTTACACAACATATTATAGGTATACCCTTTCAGATTTGAAAATTTGAGGTTTGGGTCTTACTATAGGTTGTGTTATAGGCACTTTGTGTGTCCCTATAGTAA
Source organism: Nudaria mundana (assembly GCA_963556515.1). Classification (NCBI taxonomy): domain Eukaryota; kingdom Metazoa; phylum Arthropoda; class Insecta; order Lepidoptera; family Erebidae; genus Nudaria; species Nudaria mundana. The sequence goes on from OY748293.1 coordinate 18,202,200, forward strand.
TATGGCGTACTAGGGATGCCCGATAGTTGGATTTCAATCTAAGTACTTTTATATCAAATGGAGTCGTAAATCATTAAATTGATTTACGGCTTGGATCACATTGTAATATCAACACAATACACAACTCAATGTACATGCACTTTGTTTTTATTATTGACCGAGCGAGCGAACCGACTTCATTTCGAGATTGGACAATTTTGCTTTCGTCTTTCTGTCCGTATGTATGTATGTGTGTTCCGAGCTAGCAGCCCTATTTATTATCTGATCTCCACGAAGCTTGGCACAAGTAGGTATTCCTTTACTAGATTTTTTTTTTGTGTTACCTCGCTGCGGTTGTTCACTTGTTGTTATAAACCCCTTTCTTAGTGAAATTACTAGCTTTCTATTGAATACCTTACCATTAATCTTTAGTATCTCAAAAAGCTGGAAACTTCACATTTAAAGATTTTCTTGAAATTCAGGACTTACTTATTTACTATTTAACTTAGTCGCAGTGATTTCTCGGCTATGGTAGCTCAAAAGGTAGTCCGACTTTCGGATGCTGGAGGCAGGTCTCAGACTAAGTTCAGCCGCTGCCCAGGCGCGGATTCAGACCTTAAAAAAGATTGTGGCCATGGCCAGTCGAGAATCAGCCATGCCAGCCAATCAGCCAGGAATATGATTCCGACTCACACTTGGCTGATTCTCGACTCGACTCGCTGACACTCGCTTGTAATTGATATACAAAGGAATTTTTTACAAAACAAATGAAGCTTTGACCAAGTTTTTGTTTAGTGAACAGTTCAACGTAGCACAAACCCTGGTGTTATGGTGTTAACACTGGTAGACCAATTAACTAACGTATAAAATTCACTATCAAAAATGACAATTTTGTGTTTGAACTTAACAATGTACGTGTACTGAATACAACACGCCACGAACACGAACAACACGAAACACGAGCTTATACTTTTTTTAAACTAGATAATTTCCAAATCCAGAATTTACTCATAAGTAATAAGCTGTTGTTTACATGTGCCTATCTAATATTATTGCTTTTTATTTTTTGCTGTGTACTTAGCTTGACTGACATAATGTTGTAGACTACTGTAGCATTTAGTGCAAACTTTAGTGGTTTATTAATGCTATTTATAACCTAACTACTTATCCTATATTTTAAGATATAGGTAATAAATATAAAAAAAAAGATGGACTGTGATGGTGGAACGAAGTCCACGTATAAAAAAACTATTATTAACTTAACTTACTTACAGAATTGTTATACATTCGATAGCTTGCTAGTAATTTATTAACTTATGCAATCTAATATAATAATATCTACAGCAAAGTTGACCAAGTTACTCCATTTATAACTCAAAACTAGCAGCACTGATTTTTAATATATTTCTTACTCGGCTAGCTCGGCCGTGAAAATAAATTAAAATATCAGTAAAAAAATCACGTCAAATATAAAAAGCGAATCTAGACAGTTATTGAAAACGCAGAAGTAGATTATAGCATACTTTCCATCTCATATTTAAATGCTTTCTGTGGGAAATTACACGAGAATACAAATGAAAGCAGGTGGGGCCGCGGCTGTCCGCTACTAAGTATGAAACAAGTTATTGGTTCTCATAACCCCACTTCTGACTTTAATTTATTGTGTAGAATAATTGGTGGTACATACATACATTTACTTGCCAATAATTTTGTTAGTTATTCGGTAGTATTACATTCTAATGCTGTCAGCCATTTTATAGATAAATCAAATACATTAATGGTTCATTTCCAAAGTTTAAATGGCCACAGAGATAACACAAATTTATACAAATTGCAGCCCTAAACTTTGCTACCATAGCGGGTCACCACAAATTTTTTAGAACCCCATTTTCTTATATTTTATCAAATTCAAATTAGATGTGCTCTGATTGAATAACGTTTTAAGTATGTAACATCGGTCTTGTCTCATGGACTTTAAGGTTCAGATTATGGATTGGTTACAATAATTGATTTTGAGTTGCATAATATAGTGCCGGCGGCAATTGGTCTGTTCCATATTACTTATGACCGGTTATGACCAATAACACTACTGACAAATATTGGGTTTGTAATGCACTTCTACCTATTCTCCTTGTGATAGGATATCCGTGAGTATATGTTGGTATTTCAAATTAGGACATTTCTACACTATGTTGTTTTAAAGTTTGTGCTATGAGAACTGGACAACGAACGGAACCCACATTTTGTCTTTAAACATAGAAAACTTTTTACAAATAAGTAATATTTGATACGCATGTATTATATGCGTATCAAACGAATATTTCTCAAATCAGACATCAACGCTACTGAATACGCCACGGAAGCAATCAAATAATAAGCCTTCAAATAAAACGTTATAACCATTTCCATTAAAAAATAATGAATTGTTAAAGCCAGTATTCATTAAAATCTAGATAAAGAAGGGCTGTGAAATTTACTTACCCATTACCCGTTGGTCAGCAAATGACTTCAATATCCAAGGTGACAAATGTCCACCCGACAATTTGATACTATTGAAATACTCCATTAATTTCAATTAATTAGAATGACACGATAAAATATCTATTTTTAAGCTAAAGTTTGCTAAATTTTTAAATCGAAATTCTTAATCACAAAAACGAATGTCATCGGTCGGAATCAAACCTTTGACCTATCCCTAACAAGGGGAATGCCACAAAAGTTCCCTTACCAGAGGAAATGTTCTGGCCAATCAGCCATAACCATTAGCCAATCAATCATACGTATTATAACTAGTGGTCGTCCTATGATCGAACAGAACCTCGCGAATATTAAAATCATTTTTGGGATTTTCCGCCTATTCCCCCTTTGGGAAAGAACTGTCGCTGATTCTATATAACCCAAGATATTTTACATATTAATACAACATATTGAAATATATAACAAGATGAATTAAGAAATAAAGTAACGGAGAAGCTGTCTAGTGTCGTATACGGCGACAGCGTATACGACGACCGCGTTGGTCTATGCTGTCTAGCTATACTTTTGTAATCTTTTTAGTATTCAATTTCTAGGTCTCTACTTTAAGTACACTGATATAAATACCTTTTTCTTTGTCTTAACATTTATCATTTAATCTTGTTATATCGCCCACATTCATTTTTGGTTTATTTATTTAAATGTACAAACACACTTTACCTACTCCATATTTTAGAAGTTAATTTGTTTTTTTGGGCATCACATTGATAGGTTACTTTATCTTGACAATAGAAACCCTTGAGGATCGAATTCAGGGTAACTATTTCAAGTTGTTTACGATAAGACCGCCCATTGTAGTTAAACCTCACAATTGTTTTTATTTCGTTAAAAGGTCCTCGAGACAATGAAGTCACTTGACTCAATCACGTAGATTTAATCAATATATTGATCGTTTACGGTGTACACATGACGACACCGTCAAGTTAATCTCGTCAATCTCTAACTATCTCAACTAAAAGGTTTCGCAAAATATTTTGTTCATGTAGCACCATAATTTCGAGTTTTCAAAGACTATATTAATCGTCAAACAGTCACAATTTCTACCGTAAAATGCTTAAAGTTCGATTTTTTCGCAAGGTTGGTTCAACAAAGCAATAAATGACTTCTCCTTTTCAAATTTATTTGGTCAACCGAAGTTGACCTCAAGTTACGTAAGTATCAATTCTTGCCACTTTATCTGTCAACCCCTCGAACTTTTGGCAGGAGCACGTCCCATATGATAGAGTTCCACTGAGCAAAAGGTTAACTTTGCAAGACGAGTTGTTCTCTGTCTCTTGTTCTAGTGAAATCCATGAGTAGGTACTTAACACTACATATTATAAAACAAAGTTCTCCGCAGCGTCTGTCTGTTCGCGATAAACTAAAAACTAAAAAAAAACATTTGACAGTTGAAGATGGTATGGACAATATTCAGTAGTTTAGAGTGTGGATAGCTGGTGCCTGTGGTAGGTAACGAGACCTGAATTACAGGTCACCAGCGCCCCACTGACAGATGTAAAAAACTGACCACAATCAGCCCATGTAGCAACAAAAATCGTACATTACACAAAACAATGATATTTACACGGATTTCTGTAGCAAGTGTGAAAGTTTGCGTTAGTGTGTATAAATGTGTAGGGATGTGTAAAAGAGAAAATAAATTTAAAAATTAAAGAAAGTATAAATTGATAAATTGATAAATTGAACTAAAATTAGGAGGGTACAACCAACAGTTCCTCAATAATCAAATAGGTTTGCTGGAGTAGCCAGGCTCTAACCCTCACCCTACAGTTGTGGTAATTAAGAGAGTGAATGTCTAGCAATTGGTGAAACTTGTTGTAGAGATACGGTCCTAGGAAAAAGTAAAATCGTCGAACGAAGGAGGTCTTTATGGACCTTGATTCAGCCACAAGGTGGTTTCGTTTGGAGAGTTCATCATCGAAGCACGTCTCAGAATGCTGCCTAAGGACCGTCGCAAGCATAAACAATTGTCTCACCGTCAACACTTGACAAAACTCATACAGTTCAGTGGTTGGGAAGAGACGAGGCTTATAACAGCACACCTTTAGAACACACCTCTGCGCTCGCTCCACTATCAACATGTGGGTCTTGGCAGCACCTCCCCAGGAACCTATGCAGTAGCCCAGAATGGACCGGCACAAAGCAAGGTACACTACCTTCATCACCTCAGGACTGGCAGAGGCACGCAGCGACCTGAAAATATGTACCAGCTTTCGAGTCCTGTTAGACAAGGCGATAATTTGCTCTTGGAAGCTCAGACCGCTGTCCAACACAACGCCAAGGTACTTAACAGAAGACACTTTGTCTACAGCTAGACACGGCGTTATATTTGCAGATACACTCGGGCACTGGACAAACCTGTTCCGACCCGCCACCACCTGTAAGTCTCCCGTGAGTGGGGTAGAATTTCGCAACCCGAACATCAGTACCTTGGTTTTAGTGACGTTGAGCGTAAGCAAGTTAGAGTCCAGCCAGGCTCCAGCGATGTCAAAACCATTCTGAGCCAGTCGGAATGCATCGTCCCATGCATCCGAAACAAACACCAGGACCGTGTCATCTGCGTAACTAAATACCCTTCCCCGGTCGAGTGAGAGGTTACAGAGGTCGTTAATGTAGACTAAGAATAGCGTCGGGCCGAGGATACTGCCCTGCGGAACACCATATGTTACCTGCAATTCCGAGCTCCTGGTGGAGCCAACCTTAACACACTGAACTCTGCCAGTCAGGTAACTGCTAAAAAGTTCTAAACTCAAAAACTACTACACCGATTTTCATGTAGCTTTTAGTAATGGATGGAGTGGTTCTTGAAGAAGGTTTTGGTATATAATTTGTTACAGACAAAGCATAGTTGTAGATATAGGTAAATAATTAAGTATTATTGAGCGAAGCGAGCCGAAGGCGAGCGGAGCTCTCAACGGGTGACTCAAATTACGATTTATGTTAAATTGTGTTAAATTGTATCTCGGCGAATACTCGGCTGATTTCGGATTTTCTTGCACTCATCAAAAGCTTACAGAATCACCCAGGTTCTTACGAATCCAGAATTTTGAATTTCGATCAAATAAAAATAATTTAATTGATGGTAAAAATTCCCATAGCGTAATGACAAAAATACTTTGACAGAGTTATATCGCTTTGAATCAAAACTCGCTTCGCTCAAATATATGCTGCAGCGTAACGGTACGTTTCGCGACTGCGGCGACCTAGTTGTACTATTTTTCCCATATGGGAAATAAAACTAAAACTTTATACATGTAAAATTATTGTTATTTAATTTTATGTTAGGTTAAACTTATAACACAAACATTAGAAAATTTTATAGTTCAGGAGACGTTTGCATATTCCTTTCCTCTTTTCGTATTTTTTTTTTCCATTTCCCTCCTATACTATAAATAGTAACGCGTGTTACCGGTTGGTTGCATTGACCTCATCCTCAAATATATAAAGATCCACACGCCCTTCGGTGAGGTTTCAAATGAATAATAAATCAAGTATGTACCTACATTAGGCAAATGCAGGTGGGCAAGTTGAACGAGGTCGATTTCCCTAAATATGCGTCAATAAATTTAAGAAGGCCGACAAAAAGTAGTACGCACATTAAGCTCGTTTTTATTATAATCTCGCTTGTTTTCTCGAAGGGGTAAACACGGTAGGCAAGTTGCAACGTAATAGAGAGTAATACCCACTTACTGTGCACTCAAAAACTAATAGGAAAGCATTTAAATTCAATGGCTTGTTTGTGGGTTCATCATTGGAGGGAATAGTGCAAAAACCATTGACTGAAAAAATAAACGTACGAAGGGGACGAGTATATTTAGATGAAATTGCTGATAAACATAATATTACACATCGTTTTGCTAACTTAGCAGTCACATAACTAGGCTTGCAGTTTTGAACAACTTGTTCCTAAAAAGCTGTGAAAATTCAAACTGCCTGTGTAACCAGGCAATTAACATGCCATTCAAAGAAATATTATGTGAAAAATATCTCGTTTCATGAGATTAAACTGTTTTATTTCTCAAAACTAGTAGTTGAAATGTGTTTCGAAGCTTGACAGACATGCACGGTCTAATTGCCTCTTCGTTCAGCCAATTCTGTTGGAGGTACGTGCAATGCCAGTGCAAAATGTACAAGGCACTGCTTAATTGAGCATAAAATTTCACCAATTTCTGCTAGTGGTCTGGTTATCGTCTGTATCTTGAAGTTAGATCTCATTTTAGCTGAACGCAGCCAACTCTTGAGAGTTACTCGGAGCTTTCACAATATTGTTGTTTTGAGGTTAAAAGTTTATAAATTAACTTCGGAACCAGCAGACCGTATTTAATTAATTAGAGTGAATATTATTGTTGATTTTGAGATGTTCAGGTCAATGAAGTAATGGTTAATATATATTTTTTGTGGGTAAAGTGTTCTGTTTTGACCAGCTGCCTTATTCTAAGCCACTCAAAAAGTTTCCGTCTCGGATTTAACAGCAAATCCCCGGCGTAGTTCATTCCCGATCTAACTGATTAAAAATTGGAAAGGATTCCGAAAACCAAAGTCTCCCTTAAAACCTTACAAGGTTTTCGAATTTCGGATTTATGAATAAGGTTGGCGCGTCCACTTCGACTACTTTCCGCTCGGATTCGGAAATGGCAGCTTCGGACGGTTGTGAATAAGCCTGCTGCTCTGATCATCATAACCTACTTTAATATGTGGTAAAATTGGCTAACGAGAAATAACAAAAGTCTCATAAAATTGTAGTATCCGGAAAAAATACCATTGTATTCAATTCAAAAAATAGAATCTAACTGCCATATTATACAGCAATAAAAATTCTAAAACATTTCCGCAAGCAGTGGCCCTCCTACCTTCATGAAATCACTAAAATAATGCGTCAATGGAAGTTATCAGCACAATTTCTAGTACTTACTTAAATTGTGGAAAATAGATTACTAAATTATCGTATAATTATTTTACATAATTACAAGGTACAGCCATTCTTCACCCAAAACGAATGGCCTACTTCACGGGTATAATTATCAAGCTCTCATTAAATAAGTTTAATAACTACGTTTCACAGGGTGTGTGAGGCGCACTTTCCCCGCCTCTCTTCATTTTCCCCGACGCCTTCTCTTCCACAAGTACCACCGTATAAGAATCATTTCCTAAAAAAGTAACTCAAGCTGTAATCTTAATTTACTCAGATTAGAGGCCGGGAAGATTGACAACGATATTAAGTTGAGATGGTGTTTATTTTATTTGTTTAATAAAAAGAACATTTTCACGTGCTACCAATGATATACTGGTTACTTTATATACACGTTGCATATAAAGTCCGAAACAAATAACAGTTGCAAAGTACTCCAATAATAATATTTTATTAACCACACAACACGGAATTTCAGCCGTGTTATAGCACCACTATTCGCGTTGCCTCAAACCATTGTATAGAATATTAACGCCCGTACTTTCGATACAGATGGACAGAGTGAATGGTGCAGACACGATCGTTTGTATTTGTATTGCTACCAGCTATTGAACGTTTTTTGTCGATTGTTCTATGAATATCAACATTTTTAAGTGAGTAAATTGTAGACTATATAGACTGCAACTTAAGATATTGATACCATTTTGCGGTAAACAGGTCATACCAACGCAGGTTATGGTTTTAGAAACCTTTTTAGAGCTAAAGCTTTCGAACATAGAGACGTTCTACGCCCGTATTTAGCCAATCAGTGTTCGTACCACGTATGAGGGCGAGTCTATTGCAGTTTCCGGGCACTTTTACAATCTAACAATAGGTTCGTCTGTCAAAGCAGCGGTATCCACTATATTTAGGTACTTTCATTATATATCTAATCAGTTTCGCCTCACGGCATCATTGGTGACTAAATTACTAAATTTGGAATGTTGTAGCAAAGTGCCTTAAATCGACAGAATAAACAGTGCGGATACGTCTCTAAAATATAGATTGCAATTCCGAGGTCTTCGATAGTTACCAAAGACGTTTCCCGCGGGATTCTCTGACTAACTGAGTTTAGTTGGTCAGAGAATTCCCGCGGAAAACGTTGATTTTGCGAAATGTTAAATATTTAAAGATTAAAAGTTGTTTGTAATTTGAGAATGAGATTCTAACTTTAACATTTTTAAAAAATTATTTAGATTCGTCAAAAGTTGGTGTGACTCTACGAGTTATGAAAATATATTCTTTATCATGAGCTGAAAAGGAATATTGATTAGTACAGAATATCTCTACACTTTACATTAAAAATTATGTTGACGAAGTATCTGAGAGATACGCAAAGTAATGCTCTTCCTCTTTGCATTTTGTGGAATGGAACCCTCAAATTATTTAATTGTGTACCGACCCAACAGGAAAGAACAAGTGTTTTACAACAGAAAAGGTTACAAAACAACTCTTTATCTGTCTTTTTTGAACACACACGTAAACACATTATACCGAGTCGGTATAATGTGTTTACGTGTAAGTGAGTAGGTCGGTATTACCGACCTACTCACTTCCATTTTTTTTCCATTTCTTTATTGTACAGTTTAAAAAAACACAAAACAAACAAAACAATATGTACAAAGGCGTGCTTAAGCCAGTATTGGCTTTTCTTCTAGTAGACCTTAGAGGTATCTATAGAGGAGATAAATAATACTAAAGAGAGAAGAGGAAAGTGTAAATACGTACACATACAACATTACATTATAATACAAGGACAACAGACATTAAATACATACACATAGAATATATATAATATAAGACTAAAGCTAAATACCTACATGCTACATACATATGTTATACTTACTAAATAAGAAGGAGATAATATGAAACAAATGAAAGTCAAAAGAATAATGGAAAATCATAGTTGGGAGAGGAAATGCTCCTTTACCCTTTTCTTAAAAAAGTCCAACGAACGACTAGCACGGATATCATGTGGTAGTGAGTTCTACTATTCGCTAGTATGTTGGTTGGTCTCACATATTATGTTAAGTAATACCTGTTATTTTTAAGTCTATTGCCGGTTCTGAAGACTTTGGTTAGGTATACATGGGGCACACTAGAAGTTTTGCACTTCTAGCTAATCGGAACTAAGTATTTGAATTTCGAATGTTATATTTTTTTAAAGTTGCAACCTTTTTAGTAATAAAAAACCCGAAAAAAAACAGCAATCTTGTGAATGGGTGTTAGAAAATGAGAGCAAGCCAACAAAAGTGAGGCAGGCGAGAAACGTTGGTATAAAAATGGTCGCGTTTTTTTTCTCAGCAACGGGTCCCATCTGTACAATTCTACTTGAAGATCAAAAGAGAGTTAATGCCGAGTGATATTCTACCATTTGTTAACCCAGGGTGTTAGAAAAAGTTCGCGAAAGACGACCCAAAAGCCGCGTTCTCCTACATCATGACAACGCTTCTTCACACACGGCCAACAAAACAAAGTCATTTTTAGCTTCCGAAAAAGTACAACTCGTCACCCATCCAAATACATAATAAATATTATAATATATATTATAAATACATCCAAATACAAGAAATTGAGAGTGGAATCTGACTCCAACTCCTTCTAGTAATTGAAAGGTCCAAGAAATTGACAGTGGAATCTGACTCCAACTCTAGTGAAAAATCAATTCTAGGGTGTACTGAGTTCAACTTGGACCTTTCAATTACTAGAAGGAACGGTGGTCATGAGTTCCGTATCTATAGGAAACCAACAGTTACAGACACAGTTATTCCTTACTCATCCAATCACCCATGGCAACATAAAATGGCAGCTTTCCACAGCTTACTGAGCAGGTTACTGGCGGTACCGTTGAGCCCACAGGCATTTGGTGAAGAATTGTCCATCATTTGCTACATAGCACAAAGTAATGGCTATGACGTAGGAATGGTCCACTCATTATTAAATAAAAAACGCAGAAAGGCTAGTTTTCATTTATTACATCCGATTCAAGATCCACCTAGGAAGTACACGGCCTGTTTGCCGTTCGTGGGTCCCGTCTCGTTGAGTATATAGCTAAGATCATGAGGGAAAGTAGTATATTTGTTGCTTTTAGAACTCAGAGCACCTTGAGGGAGCTATGTAATGGCAAGGATTCGGTGTCGGTCTCACGCAGATCAGGTGTTTATTTGTTGAGTTGTGATGAATGTGGTTTGAAGTATTTGGGACAGACTGGCAGGTCCTTCGATATTAGATATAAGGAACATAGAGCGGCGTCCCGCAATGGTTGTCCTGAGAAATCCCTCTTCGCGAAGCATCTTCTTGACACTGGTCATTCCTTGAACAATAGTAACACTTTTAAAGTTTTACGTTTATGTGAGAAAGGGTTCAAGTTAAGTGTTTGGGAAAGGCTAGAAATAGTTAGAAGAGATGCGGACACCTTACTCAACGAACAAATAGATTTTCACACATCTCCATTACTTAATCTGTTAACGAACAGACAGACACATTAATTGTTGTTGGTTTGTGTGTGTCATTTGGGTTTTCTACGCAACTTATCAAAAGACAGTAATTAAATCAAACAGATAAGGTCAAGTATTGGTGAATACCTATTTTTGGAACTTAGTTAGCATGATCTGAGGTTTCTACCCACATTAGTTATTGTAAAGAATCCTACATCGCGATAATGAAATTTGCACGCGTTTACTTATAAGCAAACACGTTCCAACCACGAATTTTGCTGTTCTCTTTGAGACAGTCTTGATAATGCCTCGTTTAGAGGCGAAACAATTGTCGACGTTTTGTTGTCTTTTTAATTCTGCGAAAAATTAATGCTATTATATAATTTTAAAAAGTTTTTTCTTAAAACATTTTACTTACCATTGTTTTGTCATGGATTTTCGCCAAGTAACGCCTGTTTCTATCCAATATTTACAATGAAATTAGTTTAGTTATTTAACACGTACATGTTGACACCAAATCCTAATGTAAGATCTACAATTTATACACACATGTTTTTTGCAAATAAATAATTATCTTATCTTACCTTATCGTACGTAACTAAGTTACACCATATTAGTGTCACTATATTATGATTATGAACGTCGAAAATTTTACGATAAGGGAAATGACTTTGAGAATATTGTTCACATCATTCCCTGTATTAGAACGACAGACACCCGCATCCCACGGCCTTTACGATACCTACTTCATCTACATAGTATAATGTAACACGTTAAATTTTATGAATGGTACGTATGCTAATGAAATTATATTGGTTTCAAAACTGTAACTGTATAGGTACGTAGGCAGGCATAATATATATTTACGCCAGTGTAATTGAAGGGATGTGCACATTTTTGTTCTCATTCCAATAGTTTTTTAAAGATACTTATCGATTTTGGTCTTATTATTCCTTACTGCTGATAAATTGTGCTGGATGCGCTTACGTTACTCGTAGGCCTAATCTAGAGCACAAAAAGCTAAAAATGGAAACCAATAAAATATGTTAAATCGATTGAGCTATTATGCTCTCATTACCTATTTAACTACGGGGTTAAATAGGTAACAACCTTCCTATTATTAGAACGTTATAGCGAATTAAATTTAAAAAAAATATGATGGCACTCCTTTACCGAGCCTTTTCCCAACTCAGTTGGGGTCGGCTTTCCAGTCTAACTGCGATTTGGCTGAACTTCGATATTTTCCGTGAAGCGACTGCCATCTGACCTCCACAACCCATGGGCGATATTGAATTTCTGTAGTTAGACCGGTCAGATTTTTGATTTAGGGCTCCAACCACCCCTAACGACTGCCATAGATGTTAGTATGACAACTGGGACCGACGGCTTAACGTGCTCTCCGAGGCACGGAGGGGTCTCAATGTCTTAAGAAATGGTCACCCATCCTAAGACCAGCGTGAGTGGATGTTGCTTAACCTTTGCAATGTTTGCAACATTGTTGGTTACCACTAGACCACGAGCCCCTCTATCCATACATAGTAGAGGTAAATTACAATTATTTTGTAGTTTCTATTACGTAATAGCCCCCTATTACGTAATATATTTAACAAAATAATTGTAACTCAGCTCATTGCTATTTGCTAGACAATAGAACATCAATAAACATTTTCTAATCCGAATCTAAATTGTATTAACCAGGATTACATAGCTACAACCTCTGCTATTCAGGAAATCTTGTTAAAATATTATTATAATGGCAAAAAAACGATGGAATCAGGCGAATTTCTGTGTATTTCTGTAACAAGAGGTAGGTATCGTTTTCGATATAGATTTTACCTTATCGTGAAATTTATAACCGGGCCTTTCACCAACGAAGTTGGGGTCCGCTTTTCAGTCTAACTGTGATTTGGCTGAACTTCGATACTTCACGTGAAACACTTCGACCTCCACAACTCATGGGCATGAAATTCTGTAGTTAGACCATTCGGGATATTTGATTTAGGGCTCGAACTACCCCTAACGACTGGCATAGATGTGCGTATAACAACCGGGGACGACGGCTTAACGTACTCTCATTGTGGTTTCAATGTCCTAAAAAATGGTCACCCATCCTAAGACCGACCTGACTAGATGTTGCTTAACTTTTTGATTCACAAGGACGTCACAGTTTGAACCATGTATTGTAATCCAAACCGAATGTGTCTACAAAATTTCAGCTCAATCGGCTAAGGAAACCTGCTTCAAAATTGAGTTGCAAGATTCCACCCGAACAAACATAATTACATACAAACATTGCAAGTTAAATAATAGCTTGTTACAAGTTAAATAAAAGCTGGTAATAATAAGCTCATTTGTTTTGAAACATTATTCAATATTTATTGCCATGGAAACTAATTATGAACCACCATTTGAAGTGCTATTAATTTATCGTGAATGTGTGAGCCAAATATTTGGGCATATAGTAATGGCCGTTTTAATTCATTGTATAGGTTATATATAAATATACAACCGACCTGTTTCCATATTCAACTATGCTGGTTGGTTAAGAGGATATTGGTTCCCAGAAATAATAATGAACAATATATACATACATACACTCTTGTTTGAGTATAAAAACGTACTTATACGAGATGTTAGTGTTGCTTTTCTAGCAGACTATATTATTTAACTCGTTCCTGGGTCAGGTATAATTGGCGATGTGTACCATACACATCGCCAACTTAATTATGATGGTGACTGTCCATACGTAATAAGTAGGATTGTTGGTACCACATTTTAGCTGGCAAGACCAATTGCCACTAACCGGTGATTGGCGTTTGCTGTTTAACCACTTTCTGGTGAGGCTGGCGTGACTTGAGTCTTTAAGATTTGGTGGTCTGATGGGCTGTGATTAAGAATAAAGTCACTCATTTATTACAAGTAACACAGATAAGGTAATCACTTTCACCCTGCATAATGGAATGCTGAATCACCGCCGCCATTTGCATTTTTTATGTGAATGTGCGGTTTGGGTTTTTTTTGTTTTTTTTTTTTTTTTTTAATATTTGGTTCGCCAAATTGACGCCGCCCGCCTGGTGGTAAGTCGTGACGACGTCTAGCGATTGTGGGCCACTCTCACAGCACACATTACTATTGAGAGTGGCCCTCAACTTGACGACCTACTGATGTGCCTCTTCACGCTCCGCTTAAAGAACCCAGGATTATATGTGGGAGGAAACACGTGCACAGGCAGGGCGTTCCAGGCCACTATCGTTCGGCAGAGAAACGAACGTTTAAAACGTTCGGTTCTCGCGAACATGCTATCCACTGTGTGGGGGTGGCATCTCTGCCCGGCACGAGTCGTTCGGGATCGGAAGGAAGAGGGTGGGATCAGATTGAAGAGCTCTTCAGAACACTCGCCGTGGTAAATACGGTAGAATGCGGCCAAGGAAGCTATTGTTCGGCGCTGAGCTAGCGGCTCAAGGCTTCCCGTTACCTCCGGACAAAGATTAAAGTCAAAATCAATAAAACGAAATAAAAAATGTCACATTCACGTAACAAAATACAAGTGACGCTAAGTGGTTCTAATTCTCTAAGAGGGTTTGCAAAAGTGACTGTTTTAGTCAAATTTAGGTCTGTTTTATGTGGATTTACAATGGCGGCAATACGTTCCTTTACTGTAATGCCTGACATTGTACCTACTATGCCTGACATTGTACTCAGGCAATGCGATGTACGGGCAGTGCTGCGATCACTCGACACGCGGAAAGCCAGGACGGCATTCCGGCGGTGGTACTACGGAAATGCGCAGCTGAGTTGTCTCCTGTACTAACTCGTCTGTCTTACTCCACAGGAATCGTGCCGGAGGTCTGGAAAGAGGCGAACGTAGAACTGATCCCCAAGAAAGGGGATCGGTCTGATCCAGGCAACTATCGACCCATAGCTTTCACCTCAGTCATCTGCAAGGTGTTTGAGCTCATCATCAACAAGCAGCTCATGCGATACCTCGAAGATCACTCGCTAATAAATGATCGGCAATACGGCTTCAGGCCAAAACGATCGACGGGTGATCTTCTGGCATTCGTAACGCATGTCTGGGGTGAGGCTATGGAAAGGCACGGCGAGTCCTTGGCGATTAGCCTGGACATCGCCAAAGCCTTCAATGGAGTCTGGCATGCTTCGCTCCTTTCCAAGCTTCCGGCATACGGTCTACCTCCTCAACTGTGCAGCTGGATGGCCAGCTTTCTGAACGAACGCCGAATGCGGGTCCTCTGCGATGGCCAGGCTTCTCGCTTTTTGCAAGTGAATGCCGGGGTACCGCAGGGGTCCGTGTTGTCACCAACTCTCTTCCTTCTGCATATCAATGATATGCTATCCCTCGGGAACATTCATTGCTATGTAGATGACAGCACATTGCACGGGAGCTACTGGGCTCGTCCGGCGGCGGGGTGGTTGGAGATTGAGGAGGATAGACAACATCTCGTGGCTGATCTCGACAGGAACCTCCACTGTATCTCTCAATGGGGTACTGAGAACCTGGTCGAGTTCAATGCACGCAAAACACAGGCGTGTGCATTTATTTACAGCGAAGAAATCCCTTTTCCTTCCCCTACCCTCTCTTCAGAATGCATTATTACCAATGAAGGACAACCTTGACATCCTTGGCATAGACGTTCGTCGAGAGCTCAATAATAAAAAAAGATGTATAGGGCTAGCTTCGCGGAAACTAGGAATACTGAATAAGGTAAAGAGATTCTTTACACCGGACCAGAGGTGTCTGCTGTACAAGACGCAGATTAAACCCTGCGTCGAATACTGCTCTCACCTCTGGGATGGCTCCGCGAAGTATCTGCTGGACGCTCACGACGCTATGCAGCGACGGGCTATCCGTATTATAGATTGTCCGGAGGTAACGGGAAGCCTTGAACCGCTAGCTCAGCGCCGAGCAATAGCTTCCTTGGCCGCATTCTACCGTATTTACCACGGCGAGTGTTCTGAAGAGCTCTTCAATCTGATCCCACCCTCTTCCTTCCGATCCCAAACATCGCGTGCCGGGCAGAGATGCCACTCCCACACAGTGGATAGCATGTTCGCGAGAACCGAACGTTTTAAACGTTCGTTTCTCTGCCGAACGATAGTGGCCTGGAACGCCCTGCCTGTGCACGTGTTTCCTCCCACATATAATCCTGGGTTCTTTAAGCGGAGCGTGAAGAGGCACATCAGTAGGTCGTCAAGTTGAGGGCCACTCTCTATAGTATTGTGTGCTGTGAGAGTGGCCCACAATCGCTAGAAGTCGTCACGACTTACCAACCGGCGGGCGGCGTCAATTTGGCGGACCAAATATAAAAAAAAAAAAAATATTTGGACTTTTCTTCGCTTTTAAGTTCGTTTGCTGTTTATAAGAAGATTCAACTATATTAACTAACATGGTTTAACATCGCCAGGGCTCAAGTTATCCGCACGTGCATGTGATAACTGGCTGACACTCGGTGTACCGCTCTTCAAGCATAGCCTTATGTACAAATTAACAAGACTACCCATTTTGCTACCTGTACCGATCTCTCCAATGTTTTCATATTCCACCTCAGTATTTATTAGAAGCAACAGGTTAAAAGGCTCTTTGAAGAATATTTTTGGTAATTCCATGTGGACCGGAGTAGATACTGAAAAATACATTATAGATAACATAAGTCCTGTACTCGAATAGTATTGTTTTAATTGTAATATTCAGACTGAAATAAATATCACTAAGGTCTGAATTGGTCTTCACTTTCCTTTCCTTTTCCAAAAGAAGGTGTATACAAAAGAAGTAACATTAGTAGGAGTTGATATAAACACATAATGGAGTTTCAAACCACAATACTCTGATTTAAAAGTTGTTTTACAATTCTTACAAATAAAAAACAGTTTAGGTACAAAGACATCGAAGGCCGGGTTATCCCTGGCGATTTCGGTGCACTGACGAGCCATCCTAGAAGTATTATTTTTATGCACTTGTAAGGCAAAGAGTCCTGTTTGGTTGGATCTACGAGCGCTATATCTAATATTAAAGGTCAATTGAACAAGCAATTTATTTTAATCTGCATCCCTGGTACCCCTTCTTCTCGTAACTAAGTACTAAACTTCCTAAGTTGATTGGTGTATTACTTATATTATGTTTAGAATGTAGATAATAATATGTGAGTTACAAACCAGCTTTCAGGTCATGTGAAGAATCCATTAGTCGCTTTTCAATCTCTCCAAGTAAATGACTTCGAAGTTCCTCAGGCGTGGTTCCGTCCGTAACAGTTCAACCAAATGCACTTCTTTTTACAATTAAAGGGAATGTTTGCTGAACGTGAAATCACATTTGTTAGGAGGAATGTTTTAAGTTATTTACACCAATAAAAAATTTAATCATTAAGTAGGTCCTTACAAAATTATAAAAGTTGCGTAAAAAATCATGCTTCAACGTCTCTTTCCAGTCAGCAATGACGCTGACTCGAAAGAGACGTTGAATGACGATCTTTATTCTTTTAGCCAGGAAATAACCGGGCGCCACTGGGAATTCTTCTGAGTGCGCACCTGAGGCGCCCGGCAATGGAATTTGGCCAGCGGATTTAAAAAGAAACAGTGTTCTGAATTTGTAAAACAACTAAGTTGAGAGTTATTTAAATGTATACGACCGTCAAACGTTAAAATTACAATAAAAATACTGCTTTATTTTTACGGATGTACAAATATTGACCAAATAGAAAATTTATGCTAAAATTACGTAGGCCGTAGGCTTTAAAGCCTGTCGAGGGAAGACAGTTTGCTAGCCGAAATTTTAATGAAAAAGGCGCCTGTATTATGTACACAAAGTATTTGCACGGGGCCTTCATTAAATTGTGTAATATTTTGGCAGTTTACGCTGAAACATAATATTGATGGGAATAATACTATTATTATATACCTTACTAGCGTCGCCCGCTTGACAAAATATATACTAAAACCTTCCGCAAGAACCACTCTATCCATTTCTGAAAACCGCATCAAAATCCGTTGCGAAGTTTTAAAGATCTAAGCATACATGTACACAGTACTAAGCATACAGTGTAGGGACGGAAGCGACTTTGTTTTGTCATGATTTCAATAAGGGCTCCAGGCCCATTTTCGACACTGTCATTTGAAGCGTAAACGTGTAGTGTACTTCTGCTTACCTCTTTAGGGAAACAGGCATGATTCTATGTAAATATAGAATGATACACAATGTATCGAATTAGTATATTAGTTATGTTATTAGTTACGTTTATTATTTTACCCAACCGTTAAGTAATTACCTATGACTTTAGGAAGCCATACTTAATTGTTTATATTGATTTAAACATGGGGTGTAGCGTGTGCTTAAAGCTGGTTTAAATCACGGAAACTGATTAAATAGTATATTAAGTTACACAATCAACACCATACTGTTTAATGTGCTATTATTGTGTATAAAGTACCCATCTGTGTAAACATATTCATTTCTCGTATGTATTCGTGGGATGTTTTTTTTCAAACGTATTGTTCGGATACACGGACAGTGAGTTTTTTTTTGAGAGAAAGTTTCTAATCCCTGCCATTACTTAACTTTTTAAATTTAGATGAAAGTACTCTCACGATATCGGAATGGTATTTTTAATACGAAAAATACAAATACAGTGACAAAGTAACAGTGACTTCTACTAGGGCTATTCCCTATTATTTGATTAGGGTACAGACCATGCGGCGATGCCTAGGGTTACACCCAGACCGGCAAGGAAGCAGGTGTACTGGTGGTCGCCGGAGATTGCACAGCTGCGCGCAGTATGCATCTCCGCCCGCCGTCAGTACACCAGGTTTCGCCGGAGGCATCGCCGCCCAAACGACGCGGCAGCCCGAGAGGCGGAGCTTTATCAGGCTTACAGGGAAGCTCCCTGGCTCCCTGTTTCCCTGTTTCCGACGAGCGCGGAGGAGCACGTCCCTCCGCGCATGGCTCCGTCTCTGTCCGACACGGATGATAGCACCGGCGAAGACGACGTACCCAAAGTCAGGGTGGGGGAGCTAGGTGCGCAGTACCTACTCCGGCTTAAACGCCGGAAAATCACTGCCCCCGGACCCGACGGCATTCCTGGCCGTGCATGGATCCTGGCCCTCGAAGAACTCGGGCCTCGACTGATGGGGCTCTTTAGCGCATGCCTCGAATGGGGCCAGTTTCCCATGGTGTAGAGGACGGGGAAACTGGTCCTGATCCGTAAGGCGGGGCGGCCAGTGGACTCTCCGAACGGATACCGGCCGATCGTGTTGCTCGATGAGGTGTGTAAGCTCTTTGAGCGAATTATCGCGGAACGCCTCGTCGAGCATTTCTTGACGGTGGGGCTAGACCTGGCGGACAACCAGTACGGTTTCCGTCGGGGACGCTCCACCGTGAGCGCGATCATGCGCGTGAAGAGCCTGACGGAGGAAGCAGTCTCGCAGGGCAAGGTGGTGGTGACGGTGTCTCTTGACATCGCCAACGCGTTCAACACCTTGCCATGGAGCTGCGTTAGTGAGGCGTTCGTGTATCACGAAACGCCTCTCTACCTCCGTCGTATTGTCAGGGCCTATCTCTCGGAGAGGGCCATAGCTTTCCCCAGCTGGCTCGGGCCAGCTCGGCGGGATGTGTCGTGCGATGTTCCACAGGGGTCGGTCCAGGGGCCGCTTTTGTGGAACATCGGCTACGACTGGGTGCTGCGGGGTGCGTTGCCTGAGGGCGTTGGCGTAACGTGCTACGCCGACGATACCCACGTCACGGCGCGGGGTGCAACGTACCAGGAGGCAGCACTCAAGGTCACGACGGGTGTTGCTCAAGTCATGGGTCGGATACGCCGGCTGGGACTGGAGGTGGCCTTGCACAAGTCCAAGGTTCTGTGTTTTCACAGACCTCGGAACGGTCCACCTGAAGGTTCCATCATAAATGTGGGGGGCGTTAGCATCGGCATCAAGCCCTCGATGAAGTATCTAGGGATCGTACTTGATAGCCGATGGAACTTCGGACCACATTTCGGAAGTTTGGTCCAAGGTGACACAGGCATCGGTCGCGCTTTCGCGACTGATGCCCAACCTAAAGGGACCCATCGCTTCCTGCAGGAGACTGTACCTGGGGATCATACCTCCTAGCCGGGACCCCTCCATGGGACCTGGAAGCGAGAGCCCTTGCATCATTGTTCCAATGGCGCAAGGAGGCGCTGGAGCAGCACCACAGGCCTGCGTCTCGAGAAATCGATGACCGGCGGTCCCAACTCCGCCAGGATCTCATGGAGTCATGGAGGGTGCGACTTGAGCAACCCAAGTAGGGTACCACCATCATCGCGGCGGTCAGACCGATCATGGACGATTGGCTGCAGAGGCAGCATGGTGACCTCACGTATCGTGCGACGCAGATCGTTACCGGGCATGGATGCTTCGGTAGCTATCTGTTTCGCATCCGTCGTGAGGTCACACCCCGGTGTCAACACTGCGAGGTTTCCGACGAACCTCGTAGTGGGTCTGGGCGTGGATACCCTCTCGCTGGAGACCATGCTTCAAGCCATGGTCTCCAGCGGGAGTAGGTGGAACGCGGCCGTGTCCTTCTGCGAGCAAGTCGTGCTCGCGAAGGAGGCGGCCGAGAGTGAGAGGGAGCGTACTCTCCCCGCCGAGTTCCTTAGTCAGTGGCGAGGGCGCCGCAGACACTACTACGCCCAAGACCATCGACCTCCATGATCGGGGCTTGAGGACGGCGGGATCGCCACCCGTCGTCCTTACAGAAGCAGTCTAGAAGGGTTGCGTGCTGCGAGGCCTTTGCCCCATAGCACGCAACCATATTCACTCACTGACGCAGGATAAAACCCTACCCCAACGACGCGGGATTCTCATCCCGACCCAACCCCCGCAGAGACCACAGAGGTGGTCAAAGTCCGCCGGGCGCCACTGGAAATACGTTCTGCTTGTAACCAGAGACGCCCGGCAACGGACGGTAGAGCGGCCGCGGCCCTAGGTTAGGAACTAAAAAAAAAAAAAAGCTTACCGACCAAATACGGCGGCTGGGACTGGACGTGGCCTTGCAGAGGTTCTGTGTTTCCACAGACCTCGGAACGGTCCACCTGAAGGTTCCAGCATAAATGTGGGAGGCGTTAGCATCGGCATCAAGCCCTCGATGAAGTATCTAGGGATCGTACTTGATAGCCGATGGAACTTCGGACCACATTTCCGAAGTTTGGTTCCTAAGGTGACACAGGCATCGGTCCATGGTCCATGAGGACCTTGGCCGTCAAATCAATAAGGGGCTACCGCACGATCTCCGGAGAGGCTGCATGTCTCCTAGCCGGGACCCCTCCATGGGACCTGGAAGCGAGAGCCCTTGCATATTGTTCCAATGGCGCAAGGAGGCGCTGGAGCGGGACCACAGGCCTGCGTCTCGAGAAATCGATGACTGGCGTTCCCAACTCCGCCAGGATCTCATGGAGTCATGGAGGGTGCGACTTGAGCAACCCAAGTGGGGTACCACCATCATCGCGGCGGTGAGACCGATCATGGACGATTGGCTGCAGAGGCAGCATGGTAACCTCACGTATCGTGCGACGCAGATCGTTACCGGGCATGGTTGCTTCGGTAGCTATCTGTTTCGCATCCGTCGTGAGGTCACACCCCGGTGTCAACACTGCGAGGTTTCCGACGACGACACCGCACTCCACACATTGGTGGAGTGCTCAGCGTGGGCGAGTCAGCGCCGAGCCGCCGCCATAAAGAAGCTCCCGTTTTTTGATTTTTTGCTTACTTCTCGAAAACGGTGCTTTGTACGAAATTGTGTTGTAGGACATAATAAAAGCTAATTAAATTCTCTACAACTTTGTCTTTTGCACTTTGTATCTATCTTCACTCATTGCCTAGCTATTAGCTTCTAAAAGTGGTCCACACCTCCCTTGTGAGCATTCATTGACTAGACTATAGGTGTATTCAGGTACCTAAATAAATAAAAAAATAGTTTTCAATTAAATCAAACAACATAAACGTTCAACGTCTTACTAGTACCACAGATATAAGAATATTATGCTAGTACCAAGTAGTTTTCGGTTTTGCCGTCATTACCTAAAGCCCTGGACACAAGTGCCTAACGAGAGCCTCTTGTTATGTTGATCCAGGCTCTCACCAATTAGTTCGTGAACTGATATGATTATTGGAACAATTTCCGCAGTCTCATTATGACAACAGCGTTGTGAGCTGGATCCAATTACGTGAATACGGGCTGCTGTCCGCGGCTCTGCTTGCTGTATAATATATCTCGTTCCCAATTTCCGAGAAAACAAATTACTAGGACAATAATTTAATGTTATTATAATGTATGGTACTATATTGCCTCTGTTAGTTTCGATAAAATCTGTTCGGTACTTTTTGCTAAGAGTAACAAACATCCATTCGTTAATACAAAGTTTCACCATAAATTAATATTAGTAGAATAGACTATTATTAAATACAATCATAAATATCTCTTCAAAGTTTCATTCTTCTAGCATCCAACGTTTAGGAGGAAAACCGAAAACGGAACTACGAACCCCGAAAACCGCATCTTGCGAAGAAAAGACAAGGCGTTAAATTATGGGTTAGTCACTAACTGAACACGAAGAACTCGACACACGTGTGGTCAGTTGGCGAAAATCAACTGTAGAATATTCTAACTGTAGAACGTATTCTTTCGTCATCTGGACACACCAATATTATTGTGTGTGTCCAGATAGCGAAACTTAAATAAATCACTTTTAAGTAGTCATCAACTGGACATAGGTTTGGTTTCTGGACAAAAGTCACATAGGTTTCTTTGCAAAATTCCGAACAGTCAGGTTGAGAATCGTTTTAACCATCGAATTTAGAATTAAAAACTTACAAACTTTTCGACTTTAGAAATAATACCAATGCGAAAATTATTAAACATAATTGTCGTATTGGTATTACCTGTACTTTTATTACAAAAAAGGGAAATTCTAATATTAAGGTGAACTCCCTGCCAGGAGCAAGGCTTTATTGGCATTTTATTCATTACAACGCAATTAAATTTGTACGTTCTAAAGCTACTTAGGTTCTAAATATACTTAAATATAATGTATAAGTATAATTCGAAGTAGGTATATGATTAAGATTATTAATAAGATTGGTGTATAATATAGATTAAAGATAACGTTTTAGAGTTTAGAACAATATTGGCGGCATAATAAAACGATCGGTGATATTGAAACGATCGTAGTAACAGTATGTAATTGATTTTATTATCGAAATGTATTCGTATTTATATCATACAAGTATATCCTCGGCTTGAAACAAATAGGTTTAAATGGGCGTGAATCTAAACAAAGGACGAGCATAATATACCTATACATTTGTAGTACTTATAATTTCTCGCTTGCACCTAATTGGACAGTTGTCCAATTAGGTGCAAGCGAGAAACCCTCTTTACAATTCACCTAACACCTCTTTATAATACTAGAACACCTCTTTATAATTGAACTCAATTATAAAGAGGTGTGGCTTATGGCGTATGCGCAGGTAGAAGCTTGTAGAAGGGACTAGAACTGCCTTCTCGTATGATGTGACGTCAGAGGTAGTGCTTCGTTTAGTCTGCTTGCCTACTCGCTATAAAGGTATTTGGCTTAGATTGAATATTGCACTTACGATTGTACTAAAATATGATTATTCACCTAAAATAATTCATGATCGCAACTAGAACCTTCTAAATACTTCTTTAAACTTTCGCGTTTTGTACACATTATAAACTTAAGACTAACGGGTCTTTTACGCGATTATTGAGATATATACATACCTCTTTATTCACGGTCACGGGTGGACAGTCCACCCGTGACCACGGCTCTTGTAACAGGGCCGAAACGTCGGGTAATAAAGAGGTATGTATATATCTCAATAACCGCGTAAAAGACCCGTTAGTCTTAAGTTTATAATAGAACCTTCTAGTCGCGATCAAAAGAGACATGAATAATCAGATGATTATTGTGAAATCTAAAGAGATTAAGATTCTAAAGGAATCGATAAGAATCTCGTTTTTCGCCACGTCACCGTTGCTATTATGATCAGTTGGTATTTGTACATATAGTGGTGTTGTTGAAATTTTATTTGATCATAGCTTGACTAGACGATTTTTTCGTTAGCAATGCCACATTTAAGATGTATCTTTATTGTTGATAGCTCTGTTTTTCAAAAAAAAATGCTATATAAAGTTGAATATCTCGCAAACGAATACTTAAATCAAAAAACCGTATAAGCAACCTAAAAATAAAATACTACAACAATTCAGAAAATACCACCTTACCTACACACTCTCTCTTTTTCCCTCTCTCGCCATCTGTCTCTTATTGAATCCATAATATGTAGGTATTATTAAATTGTAAACGAGCGTTGTCTGGTGGTACATAGGAAGTAGATGCAATACTGTTCTTTTATGCGACTGTACTTTGTCACGAATTCGGGTAAAATGAGAAAGTGTGTCCAGTTGATGACAACTTAAAAGTTATTTTATGTTTCGCTATCTGGACACACGCAATAATCTTGGTGTGTCCAGATGACGAAAGAATACGATGTACTACAGTTGATTTTCGCCAACTGACCACACGTGTGTCGAGTTCTTCGTGTCCAGTTAGTGACTAACCCTAAATTATTATTGCTATTTTGCCAGTAATTTTGTTAGTCCCACATATTGATCTTAACGAAATGTCGGGAACACAAAATTGTCTGTTAGGATGTGTACTAGTTGCCTAGTTTGCCAGTAGCAGTTAGTCCAGCGTAATAGAGGGTGAGCCTATAGCCTATTGCATTTTAAATTTCTCTTGCAGGTTCATTATGTCTACGCAACGTCAACGTAATAGTTCCAGAGGCTGTGGAACGAGGTTCCAAGGTGGAGATGAAGTGCGTCTACGACCTCGAACAGGAGGTTCTTTACTCCGTGAAGTGGTACCGCGGTGACAGAGAGTTCTGTCGGTACTCGCCAAGAGATGTACCACCGCTGAAGATCTTTCCAATACCAGGCATAGAAGTTGATGTAAGTTTTTGTATTAATTAAAACAATCATTCTATATTTCAAACCAGAAGTAGCTTCTTAAAATTACTAGCTTCCAGTATCTTTATTTTGTTGACCGAGCGAGCGAAGCATCTACATTTCGAGATTGGACAATTTTGCTTTCGTCCGTCTGTCTGTATGTGTGTTTTGGGCTAGCAGCCACAGTTTTTAACCGATCTTCACGAAACTTGGCACAAATGTTCCTTGATTTAATACATTTTTTTTGTCGTGAGCTTTTTTGGATTAGGGGAAAATGGGGTAAATATGGTCAACATAACATAACGTTTTAGTTTAGCAAAATTGTCCAATTTCGAAATAAAGACGCTTCGCTCGCTCGGTCAATAAAGTCCCAGTATCTTGTTCTCGTTGAATCATTTGCGTTTGATTAGATAAGAGGTTCATAACTATTTCAATACTTATTCTTGTAAATTCTCGTGGCTGTTGATTTGATTCGCTTTTTGTCATGGTATTTGTACTAGCACCATTTATCTGTATGTTCGCCTAATTACTGGTAAAGCAACGTATAGGTCCTACTACGTAGGCATAAGTTCTCTTGCGTTCCATAGGTGCGAGTTCGTTACATAACGTAACATACCAGAAAACGCAAATCACTAACAACTTATTAAGCCATAACTTGAGGTATTCCACCCGCCAAACTTCTGGCAGGTTCTAAACAACTCTGGAACCAAACTATATTCATTTGAATTAGTAAGTAGTAAATTATGCCCAAACTATTTTAACACGCAGTTGAAGTAGTGCGGTGGGGTTGTCGTAGTTTCAGACCACCTTAACCAATGCGCATACCTTGACGTCAAACTTTAAACTCCTAGTCGCAATTAAAGTTTCACACTTAGATACTGATCTAACTTGTTCTGATAAGCTGCGTTACCATCCTCGGCTTTGATGGAGTTTCTAATATCTTTGGTAAGTAAATTGTGTTGTGAAATAAGGCACATTATAGTAGATACCTTCGTCTTCTTTTCTTCTTCTTAAATTTTTCTTCTTAAAATTATTGACCGAGCGAGTGGAGCGTCTAAATTTCGAGATTGTACAATTTTGCTTTCGTCCATCTGTCTGTCAGTATGTGTGTTGGTACAAGTGTTAATTTCTTTTATACTATTTTTTCTTCGTGAGCTTTTTTGGATTGGGGGAAAAAGCTCCTAATAATCCCAAAAAAATTAATGTTAGCTAGGTCTACGGTTCGACCATTAGTATACATACCTATACTCAAGTCTATGACCCTGAGGGGGTAAGTAGAGGTACTTTACGTAGGACCTACGTAATAGGGGGGCAAACCTATTGCCGTAATCGGATACCAATAATAGAGAATGAATAACCCTTTTGTAATCTGAACGTAAGTTCCTACAGCCAGAACTGACCTACTAAAGTCGTTATGCTAAAGATTTACATATTTTATTTTGAAGAAAATTGTGCAGTCGTGGGACCCTGTCAACAACGATTCAAAGTTCCTCTTAAAAAAGCGACAAGGACAGTGAGACGTGTTTTTGTGTTTAATAAAATGGCACTAGGAGACACTAGGATATAACAACTTCTGCCCAAGCCTTGAAAATATCAGTGTTTTATTATCTTGTAAGTAAGTATATACTTTTACTACTAATATATTAAATGATATTATAACGAAGCATATTATATTCACGACACGGAGTTATAATATGAGTAACACAACATAATATCAGTGATATTTCCCCAGTCGCTTATTCCACGTGGCTACATCGCGACAAATTAGTATTACAGTAGGTAGATATTGTAAGAGTAAGTTTTGTGACTTTTATTTATTTATCAAGGTACGAATTACAACCAAATAAAACAAAACATAAAAATGAGGAAGATTCCTAACAGTTTAGGTTGCATTCCAGGCTGACACGCCCATTGTGGACAAAAGTCTCCACAAAAAATAAGTTTCAAGCAATTCCCGCTTATAGTATAGTTCTTCGGTATTTAAGACTACTTTGACAGTTTTGACCAATCACTGCTTCGGTGGCGTGGTCGGTAGTGCATCAGCTTTCGACTCCGGAGTCTTGGGTTCGATTCCCAGGTCGAATCAAAAATTTGTGTGATCCACAAATAATGTTTGCTTCGGAGTTTGGATGTTTGTCTAAATTCCATAGCATAAGCTTATAGCTTAGTTTGGGCTAGACGACGTTGTGTGAGAATGTCCAAAAATATTTATTTTTTACTTATTCGGGTAGGTACAAAGATATCGAAAGCTATGGACTATCCTTGGCGAATTCGTTGCACTGACGAATCATCCTAACTAAAGTATGACCACAGAATAGGGAATAGTACTTCCATACGGAACTTACACTCCGACGTTAATTAAAGCACATTCTTTTGTTTACAGAGAACATCATTCGAACGTTAGGGTTGTCCAGTAAAGTAAAATATATATCAGCATAATTTGACCAATAATTATGACGTTAATGCCTCAATAACAACTTTATGGTCAATGCCGTGTCACAAACAAGAGACAACCCTTACTGACTTACAACTTCAAGTTGTAGCTGGCGTCACGTATTTTTTTTGCGATTTTTAGGCAAGTGACATAGCCCTGGTAAGGTCAACGAATCGATTTAAACAAATAAAGATATTTAAAAAACCAGAAGTTTTGTTTACATTTTTCTCTCGTCTCGGTGGCCTTTTTTTTTTTCAATTCCGCTCTAATGTCCGTTGTCTCTGGTTATAAGCAAAACATATTTCCAGTGGCGCCCGGCGGTCTCGGTGGCCTTGATACACTTTACTTCAATTCAATTCACTTTATTTGTGCGAAATACAGGTAATACAGAGGTTTTACATTGTCACCACTAGTGACAAGTCAAGATTTGAAGAGTAAGTAGAAAAGTAATGCGAATTCAATATGTGTTTACATTAGATTTCTTATTGCCATCTGATTTTAATGAAACAGCTTAAATACTCGTATATACCCTTAAGCTGAGCTAGTCTACAAGATAATCCATTCATTTCTCAAACGGGATTCAGTTCATAGTATATTATCATAATAATATACTATGAACTGAATCCCATCATAGATGTAGATAGATATTATTACGATTTATAAAATACAATCTAACTTCCAAGCTTTTCCAAGCTTTCTTTTGACTGCTTCGGAGGCGTGGTCGGTAGTGTATCCGCTTTCGACGCCGGAGTCTCGGGTTCGATTCCCGGTCGGGACAAACTTTGTGTGATGACACATACGTTTGTACCGAAGTCTGGATGTTTCCTATGTATAATATGTAAGCAAACGAGGAATCGTTCTATTTATTTCGTTTAAACATATATATCTTCTGTAATTACATCTAATGTAAACAAAAATTTAATTCACTTTACTTTTAGATCAACTCTTCAAATTTTGACTTGTCACCACAACTGGGAATAATAAGAGAAAATTATTTCCATTTATCATCAGTGGTGACAATCATGGTACGAATAAGTACTACCCTACGAATGGGAATAACCCGAAAATCCTTACAATTTGTCAACTAGTCGATAGACAGACAGATAAAACTAAAAAATGTTTCTTAGACCCAAGATTTTTAATATACTCGTAATAATGGTATACCTCCTCAACTGTGCAGCTGGATTGCCAGCTTTTTAAACGAGCGCCGAGTGCGGGTCCTCTGCGATGGCCAGGCTTCTCGCTTCTTGCAAGTGAATGCTGGGGCACCGCAGGGGTCCGTAGTATTACCAACTCTCTTTCTTCTGCATATCAATGATATGCTATCCCTCGGGAACATTCATTGCTATGCAGATGACAGAACACTGCACGGGAGTTACTCGGTTCGTCCGACGGCGGGGCGATCTGAGATTGAGGAGGAGAGATGACGACTCGTGGCTGATCTCGACCGTAACTTCGACAGTATCTCTCAATGGGGTACCGAGAACCTGGTCGAGTTCAATGCCCGCAAAACACAGGCGTGTGCATTTACTGCGAAGAAATCCCCTTTCCTTCCCCTACCCTACTTCAGAATTATAGATCGTCCGGAGGTAACGGGAAGCCTTGAGCCGCTAGCTCAGCGCCGAACAATAGCTTCCTTGGCCGCATTCTACCGTATTTACCACGGCGAGTGTACTGAAGAGCTCTTCAATCTGATCCCACCCTCTTCCTTCCGATCCCGAACAAACCGTGCCGGGCAGAGATGCCACACCCACACAGTGGATAGCATGTTCGCGAGAACCGACCGTTTTAAACGTTCGTTTCTCTGCCGAACGATAGTGGCCTGGAACGCCCTGCCTGTGCACGTGTTTCCTCCCACATATAATCCTGGGTTCTTTAAGCGGAGCTTGAAGAGGCACATCAGTAGGTCGTCAAGTTGAGGGCCACTCTCTATAGTATTGTGTGCTGTGAGAGTGGCCCACAATCGCTAGACATCGTCACGACTTACCAGCAGGCGGGCGGCGGCAATTTGGGGAACCAAACATAAAAAAAAAAAAAAAGATGAAAAAACAATAACTCACAACCAAAAATTCTAATCTAATTTACGTTATTTTAAGCAGAAGATAATGTTCTAATGATGATAAACGTTCAGATTAAAAAGATTTACATAAAACACCTAAATAGTGAAAGATGCCCTAAAATAAATAGTTGCGCATAGTAAAAAAATCAATTTTTACTTTATTAAAACGTGAGCTGAATTTAAATCTCATTTTAAATCTCATCATTCAAAATAGCATTTCACCAGATGGTTTTAAGTTCGTTTCGTGGTTCTTGACCTCCTTAAACTTAAAGGTGAAAACATTTTAATGTTTGTGAAATAATCTTAATGCTGTGTTTTAACGAGATACGCTTATAAAGCATGTTACAAGTATTAATTAACGATCATCGAGATGCGAGCTTTGCTCTTAGACCACATAATAAAATAATAGTTATAAATATCTTGTTATTACGTTAATTAGTTTTGTAATATCGATTAGTTTTAATTGGTTTATATTTAATTTCAGATTAAGTTAATTTAAATATTATAAATTCATTCAAATTTAAAATCATAACTGAGTCGCCTATTGGCCATCGTAGCTTATTGGTCAGAGCATTCCCCTTGTTAAAAATGGCTGTGGGTTTGAGTCTGCCGAAGATATTTCAGTTTTGGTGATTTATAATTTCTGTCTAAATATTTTAAAATAGTTTTAGATGCGTTTGTAGCGATGTTCTACTCACATAGGTTTTTGTATTTATTTGTCCACTTACAGATAAACATTGAGAGGGGATTGTGGTCTAGTAGTAATCGACTATGTTAACATTGAAAAGTTTAAGCAAAATATAGCCAGGCCGGTCTTAGGATTGGTGACCATTTCTTCAGACATTTAGAGATCCCTCCGTGCTTAGGAGTGTACGTTAAGCCGTCGGTCCCGGTTGTCATTCAAACATCTATGGCAGACGTTACAAGTAGTTAGAGCCCTAAAACAAAAATTCGACTTGTCAAACTACAGAACTTCGATATCGTCCATGGGTTGTGGAGGTAAGATGGCAGTCGCTCCACAGAAAATATCGAAGTTCAGTCGAATCGCAGTTAGACTGGAAAGCCGACCCCAACTGCGTTTGGAAAAGGTTCGGTGGATGATGATGAGATAAACACAATAAATAATGAAATAAATATTATAATGTCACACGGAATAATGTTACACATTCAGAGACGTGACTTCGCTGAAATTGGTTATAATGTTGATGTCTAGTCCGCATTTAAATATATATCACGCCCGTATAATTGCTTAGGCCGTGTGATAACACTGGTACATTTATTTGATTTATTAAACTTTTTAACATAAAAAGTAAAAAAAAGCTCTCTTTGGCTTCGTAGCTATCGTCATCACAACATTATCTCTTTCAATCATTTAACCATTAATGATTGCGGGTATTAAAAATGTTTGTTTGTAAAAAAAATTATAAGCCCCTATATTTATACTATATTATTCCTATTGTGACTAAAGCCCCGTTAGGAATAAAATATATTTCGATCTGACATTTACGCCAGGTTATTTCAAACCGCTAAATTGTTATATAAACAGCACACATATATTTACATCCACACAGGCCAGTTAAATTTTATCGCGGGACGTAACATGACTTCGTTACTGAAAACAGTCTGGGATCCTCATTAATGACTGTACAGATACGTTTTTTGTGACATTTATAAAGTTTTTCTACGGCAAGTTTTGCTCGCAAAGGGTCATTCGATAAACAGAGATTAATGTGAACGGGTACATGCTCAGTTTCGTACACGGTATAAATTATGATAATTGCGCAATTTAAGTCTGTATATACCGAAAATATACCTATGTTAAAACTGAAATAAAAGTTTATTTCTTCAAATAATGAGGACCCTAATACTTAGTGAAAATTATGAAAACATTTCAGGTGAACATTATACGGCGTTTTAGGGTAAATGGACGTTTAAATTCTAGCTATTCTTTTTATTTCGATTATCACAACTAATATTATGATAAGTACCAAAACTATAAAGCTTGTGGGTAACATAAAAAGGCTGAGCATTAGGTAAACGTTATTTTTAGTAAGGATCATGAACTCTTATGAAATTGAAAAGGTTATTTGTTCAGGAATCACGACTTTATCAATTTTTATCAATAAAATTTGTTACGGAGGTCGTTTGATTAGGTAGATATTGTTCTACAGTTATGCTGAACATAAACGAGTACAATAAAGAATCGGGATAATGATGTCATTGCATAGGCTAGGTAATTTTTTAAACCTATATAAGTGACATAAGTGCTCCGGGTACAAGGCTGGGGTCAACAGTCGTTGTTGGTAGGTACTGTCATAAACTTTCACCTATCATTCATAATTTTTAACAGAAATTAACACGAACCATGACCAGGCCTATGTCACTCGCCTACCAATCGTAAAAAATACTTGACGTCAGCGACAACATGAAGTTATAAGTCAGCAAGGGTTGTCTCTTGTTTGTGATACGGCATCAACTATAGAGTTGATGTTGAGGCATTAACGTCATAATTATTGGTCAAATTATGCTGGTACTTTCCTGACAACCCTAACGTTCGAATTATGTTCTCTGTAAACAAAAGAATTTGCTTTAATTAACGTCGGAGTGCAAGTTTGTATGTAAGTACTATTCCCTATTCTGTGCCATGACAGAGAGCCCTTCATTGCCCGATGTTTTGACCCAGTTACACATGCCATAGTCACAGGCTGAATTTGTCATAGTTATCTGGAATAGGGGATTGCAGAGTAAATGGTAAAAGTGCTCGCTCGCTCAAACTGTCTCCATCAGGTGGCTCTTATTGTTTGCCACTTTCGTCGTATGAAAAACTACGTAGGGACTGACAATAAAGTATGCTTAAGGATAAGTATGTCAATATACATTAATATAATTTTCACTTTATTTAATGAAATTAGTACCTACACCATTGTGCGTTTTCACATTGCACGATAACGACACACGATATCGTGACGATACCGTCTATAATATCGTGACGATATGGTAAGTAGCAGGAGTAACTTTAAGGCAAGAATGTAAATTATCGTGACAATTTCGTCACGATATCGTGCAATGTGATTACGCCCATTATCTGTTAACTCTAAGTTAATTACAACGAATCTTACCTGTGGCTGTTAGAATTGGTATTATTAAAACAAAGAGTTTGCTAGATCTCCGTACTAATGAAAAAATAAATGTGTGTGTTGTTTAGCATTGTATTGACTCTGAGAGTTCTTTAAATCGGTCTAAAATCAAATCAAATCAAAATATCTTTATTCATGTACGTCACAAAGTAACACTTATGAACGTCAAAAAAGAAAATGCTTCTACCTTTACATTTACCGCCAGATTCGCAAGGCAATAGGTAGAGCCTGTGAGGAAAGAACCTGGCAAGAAAAACTCACGGCCACTCTTTTTATTCGCCAGTAAATACAATGATTCTGTTACAACAATAAAAAGAGGGCAATGGCAGTACGTGACCATGTGTGGACCAAGTAAACTTACAAATTATGGATCTCTGTTATTCACAATAAAGTCAAATACTAGTTATAGGTGCCACATAATCTCAAAGTATATACCTAACAAGTCCAAGATAGAATTGGTCCGATTTAAAAAAATCTTTCACTAATATAAAGCTACATTGTAACGATCTATAAGAGCGAAGTAGCAATGAAAAATAGTATAAATACAACGTTACTATCCGGAAAAAGTCGCGAGCGTCCTCTAGTACTCACCTAGATACTATATCACAGAATAGGGAATAGTACTTACATAACTATATCCCCAAACAAAGGGCCGACTGGCAAGATGTTTCGTATTTGCGATTTAGGTATTACCTACTACTGAAACTGATTCGGTCAGAATTGATTGGAGGAATTCTGTACAAATAGAATAAAATAATCGTTTTTGTACGAAGATCAAAATAATGTAAGAACAATCAAATACGTACAACAGGGAAGCATTATCGCTAAAAGCGATTTACTACTTAATTTCCTTACTTATTGGGCACTCTGCCTTACTTATCCCTGCTTTACATATTAATTTTAGTTTTTAGTTTTAGATAGTACAGTTTGTAGTTTGTTTAGGTTTTTCTTAATTTAATTTTCCTGTTCCTTGTATATATTCTTGAAATGTCAACCATGTTTCTTGCAAATAAACAATTTAAAGGACTTAATTTCCTGAATAATCTCTTAAACAGTATTTGCAACACCGCAACAGGCTTGCCCCCTGTAATAACGTGGGACCGATAAAATGACTGGCAAAGTGTGGATGTTGAATGCACCTCTGCCTACCCCATCTATTTATGTCTGTCTGTGTATGCGTATTTCGAAATCTGTTCATCCATATCGACACTAGTAAGATGTAGATTAGGATGAACAGGTTTCGAAATTTCGTCCATAAAGGATAAAACATGAGTCTAAGATTGGACCACCCTAATAAGATCTATTTTACATGCGAGGGACGTCGATTGAGTTCTACTAATGACAGATATAACAATCATATTACTAAAAGGTTATCAAGACTTGATAGTTATAGCATATAATAGGAGCTCAGTCTATGAGCCACTTATACCTAGATAGCCCTATTATCCCTTACAAATTACTCAATTTCAGTGGTTTTGTTCTCAATATTGTAGATATTAAATTGACTTGTGGAATTGTAGGCAATCAAATTCTAAGTATTACTAAACGGATGAAGTTTATAAGGAATAATAGTCATTTTATTAATTAAGTTAGGTACTTAATTAATAAAATTAATAAATCTAACATACTGAACAAAATAAGTAAACTTTTTAATTTTTTTATTTTGGACATTGTCCCACAACGCCATCTAGCCCAAACTAAGCTATAAGCTCGTACTATGGGAACTAGACAAACTGATAAACATATTTATATATTTGTAAAAAAAAACCTAATATACATAGAAAACAACCCAAACTCCGAAACAAATATTTGTGGATCATATTTTATGCGACCCGGGAATCTAACCCGAGACTCCGGAGTAGAAATCCGATGCAATACCGACTACGCCACCGAACCAGTTTAAAGTATACAGGGAACACACACAAAACTCCCAACTTCAAACGCTGACAGGTAAATTACATCAGAATTTTGTCTCTGTTTAACTTCTTTATATTTAACTAGCTGACACGGCAAACGTTGTTTTGCTTTAGGGGTGGACTACCCTTAACATTTAGGGGGATGAAAAATAGATGTTGTCCGATTCTCAGACCTACCCAATATGCACACAAAATTTCATGAGAATCGGTCAAGCCGTTTCGGAGGAGTATGGCAACGAAAACTGTGACACGAGAATTTTATATATTAGATTTGCGGTAGAAACTATATTTCCTTGTATAGTTAACAACTTTTCACAGAACTAGCGCAATCAGATAGAGATTGTCTTTCTGATGCAACTTTCCTACTTTCCTCCAGTTTTCGCCGTATAACTTCGGCACATTGTGCTATGCATGATCGATAGTACACACGTACATTTTGTACTTTATATTCTAAATTTATCTTCCTTAAAACTTATTTGGACAGATCTAATATACATGGTGTATCTGCAAACAATAAGACAGGGGTGTTAAATAGGTCCACATTTCTTCAGTCAATTTATAAGTGTTTTTTTTAAAGAATACTCGTAACTTGCATATATTATTATGACTTGTCAACATTCCCTTAGTAAAAGGTAACCCCCCCAGTTCAGCGATAAGTGCCTGTGTAGAAAGGCTGGAAATTTAACCCAATCTTCGTCAAAACATAAAGCCAACGCCTTACCACCAGGCTACAGACGTGAACCCTTTTTTGTAATGGCCACGTAACCACTATTACCAGGCGTCCCGGGTACGCCAATTAGTAGTGCAGTAGTGGGTTCAGTTGCTATCCCCCGTTTTATTCCGCTTCAGTGAATGAGGGCTTGTGTGGGCAGAAATCCCACAGCACGCTACCATCCTGGCCTGGAACTCACTCCCAACGAAAATGTTATTAGCTTATTCGACAAAGCCTCGTTTGTCTTTCAGTTTGTGATGTTTACTTAGGCCACAGATTCCTGGGGACACTCTGAGGTATCCTGATCCTCCGAATAGTTTCAAGCCATTTTATGGAAAAAGAGGATTTATTCTTCTACCGTAACTGGTTACGATCCTCCGTTTACTTACGCCGTCGAAGGCAAATTGTTGTGTGCAACATCCCTGTCCATCTCATCGAGAAAATGTCGTAACTGTATAGGTATAGGTATAGCTTCACACTTGGAATACCCTCACCGTAATCAATATTCAAATTGGAAAGGGAACTTACATATCTTGACTTAGTATATTACTGGTATATAACTGGATATAATTGGATTGCATTCCATGTACCGACTACTGGAGGACTACATTAATTACAATAAAATAAAATAAATACACCTATTAATCCTAAAACTCTTGTAATCTGCGTAATTGTCCAAGCATAACAGAAACCGGTTTAAACCCCCATCTAAATAAAACAGAAGATTGTTTTTTAAAGCATTTAAACTAAACCAACCATTTCTCACCCTAGGAAGTAGAAAACAAAAGAACAAATGTAAGCTATCGTATTAATAATAAGAGGTTCCTGAGGGAAACTGAAACGGGACAAAAATTCCACGCGGGCCTATTCTAACCCAGCAAATACAATGTTTGTAAGACTTATTTGCATATCACTGTATAATTCAATCTCAACACTACACGGTAACTTGGTACGAGTAAATTTATGTTCCCTAAATTACATTAGAAACAATTTACCTTTTAAACAATAGACCGTTGAGTAATTAAGATCCTTAATGTTTTGTTTTAACCTATCTTTTGAAATTTAAGTTAATCTTTTAACTACGCCGGGCGTCTTCTGGTGCATACTAGAGGCAATAGACATAAGAGCGGCCGCGCTTGCGTTTTACCTATACCTAAATATATACCTATGCACTTTTTTTAAGTAGGTATCTGCCTAAAGGGAAACTGACGAGTATTTGCGAATTCATAACAGAGTATAAAACAAAGAGGCCCGTTCCGTATGTTTGCTTAGTTCTTTAAAACTACGCAACGGATTTTGATGCGGGTTTTACCAATGGAGAAGGGTTCTAGAGGAAGGTTTTTGTGTATAAATTTTTTCAAGCGGACGTCCGCTAGTATAGTATAAAAAGTCAGAAGTATAATGTAGTTGTACCAGGCAGGCAATATTTTTAGGCGAAAAATAGGATAGCCTGACCTTTCTATGAATATTATTTATCAGCAAACTTTTGATGTAAACGGCGCTCGAGAGTTTTTATGAGAGTTTCAAATTTATTTAACAAAAAGACCGTGATAAAAAAGAACAAAAAATTTAAATTGTTTGTCCTATATTTTCACATGACAGCAACACCATAAGCCTAAGGCTGTGTTTAAATTCAGAAGTTGATATATACAATGAATCTGCCATTTCACCAAAAGGGGATAGATAGGCAGTCGTATTTTATCTAGGTTCTGAAAATAGGTAATATGCCTATGCCTTTCGTCAGTTATTAATTACCAAGTTATAGGAAAAGAGCATATTATTACCAATAATAAAGATCTTTTACGTTTGCCAAAGCCTCTTTCATTAATTGTCATTATGAACCACCTAAAGGTCCCCCCCCCTCCACTGAAAGCTAAACGGCTAACTTAAAAAATTAAAAATAAATAACCCAGTCCAAGGATATGAGGTAACAAACATATAGAAAAAAAACAGTCGAATTGAGAACTTTCTGCTTTTTTTGAAGTCAGTTAAAAGTTTACATTGATAGAATATATTTAAAGAAATTTATAAATCTACTAGCTGACCCGGCAAACGTTGTTTTGCCATGTATATTATTTCTAGGAAACATTTTTTAGTTCAATAAAAATAACTATGGGATGTGCCGGCGCTGCTGCTGCATCGGCTGAAGACCTCAAACGGCGTAAATATGCTAACCTAGCAGGTGATTACATATTTGAGCCGTTTGGGGTTGAGACACTGGGGTCATGGGGTCCGAGTGCTCGCCGCCTTTATAGAGACATTGCTAAACGCCTAATCGATGCTTCTCAGGACCAGAAGGCTGGCCATTTTCTGGCCCAAAGAATAAGTATCACCATCCAACGTGGCAACACAGCCAGCATTCTGGGAACCTACCTAGTGGGCAATGACGCGGAGGATTTTTTAAACGATATTTTGTAATGTAAATATTTTTAGTATATAATTATGTATATTTTGTACATTTTATTACTATCTAAGTACTATAAGTGTGCGTGCGGGGATTTACTTATAATCGAAAGCGTTGTAGACAATGAAATCGCGATGGAAAAATAGGGGTTGATCGTAGAGGGTTGACAATTGAGGGTTGTAGGTATTTTCTAATGCAGTATCATAAAAAATTAAAAAATTATCTAATAATTAAAAGGTCTAGTGGTAACCGACAATGTTAACACATTGCAAAGGTTAAGCAACATCGGCTCAGGCCGGTCTTAGGATGGGTGACCATTTCCTAAGACATTGAGACCCATCCGTGCCTCGGAGAGCACGTTAAGCCGTCGGACCCGGTTGTCATACTAACATTTTTGGCAGTCGTTAGGGGTAGTTGGAGCCCTAAATCAAAAATCCGACCGGTCTAACTACAGAACTTCGATATCGCCCATGGGTTGTGAAGGTCAGATGGCAGTCGCTTCACGGAAAATATCGAAGTTCAGCCGAATCGCAGTTAGACTGGAAAGCCGACCCCAACTGAGTTGGGAAAAGGCTCGGTGAATGAATAAATAAAAAAAAAATAGGTAAATGCTGTCCGATTCTCAGACCTACCCAATATGCACACAAAATTTCATGAGAATCGGTCAAGCCGTTTCGGAGGAGTTTAATACAAACACCGGGACCCGAGAATTTTATATATTAAAATATCATGGCGTTTACGTTCATCTTAAGTTATGGCAATTAGATTTATCTAAAACATTAATGTACTTTGCTAACTATGGCAATTTGAAAGGTATTAGCGGCAAACTTCGGACAAAAGTGAAGGTACTAATTACAGTGACTTTACGGTTTATGTAACAGCTGCTTTGATACGGGGAAATTGATCACGTCGTTGACCTACCGCTTTAAACCTACACAAGGATATACGAGTATTTAAATGTCCTTAAGATAATGATGATGATAGTTAATAACTTGAATAAAAATTAAGACTTACTTTCGTGGTATTTTTTAAATTAATTTATTCATTATCAGGCTACTTAAGAAAAATTAAAGATCTTATATTAACTTTTTCTACGTCCCATAGATACATACCTTAAAACTAAAAATACATATCATTATATGAACTCTAAACTATCTGTTGTTTATAAGGGTGTTGTGTTACACTTCGAGTAAGGTAATTTGCCGAGAAACCTATATATCTATAGTACCTAACCTAACCTGACCTATATATCTATAATACCTATAGTCTATACATGACACCACGGGTGCAAAGGGGCTCTACCAACATCTATAGGGCCCCAGCGACCTCACCTGCTAGTGGCGCACCTGCTGATAAACGGACGAGGCTCGTTAATTTACGGTACCTATGGAGTGGCTTCGGCCCCTACGTGGGTACCAGGTGGTACAACAGTGTTGGTCCGGGGGGGTACCACCGTGCAGCTGTGCTAAAGCCCCCCAAGTAACCCAGCCCAGGCTGGGTTGCGTTAGGGGTTCAGCAGCTGCACCGCCGGGCCCGGGGCGATGTATGGTGCAGCAGGCATGGGACCAGTGGGGGCGAAACGGAGTCTAGTGTGGGTGGTGTGGGTCGATTCGCCGGCCAGGGAGACCCTTAGCAACGGCGTTGCCGCGGCCGCCCGCAACACAGTCATGGGGCCCGCCTGGGGCCAACCACCCCAGGAGGCTGCCCCACATGTTGCGCATAATCCTGATGTGGGATCGCCGCTCCGGGTGGTAACCGGTGTGGGGTAGCGGCGGCCTTGCATCAGGGGGGTTTGGGAGCCCTTCCGTCCGGCGAGTCGGCTCCGACCTAACCACACGGTTCTAGACAAAGCTAGCCCCTGCGCTTTGTCACTTACTGCTGCACCAAATGTCGCCCTGTCTTCACGCTTCTTCTTCAAAATCTACAATGGCAGTGCAACAAAAAAGAAATAAACGTTACACAGCGGCCCTAGGAAACCCCACAACTTCACATTTCGAGGTGGAGTTCACTAACGTCCGTGGACTCCATGCGAAACTCGATACCATCCACCACCACCTTAAGACGGCACGGCCCGCTGTGATGTTCCTCACGGAGACACAAATACGCCGCCCTGACGACACGTCTTACCTGTGTTACCCCGGCTATGTCATCGAGGAACAATTTCGAGACAAAGCCGGGGTGTGCGTGTTCGTTAGGGCGGATGTTTGCTGCCGCCGGTTGCGCTGCCTAGAGAACCCCTCCAATTCCGTCCTTTGGCTGCACGTAGACCATGGCTCTATGAGCCAGATCTACGTGTGCGTCTACCGATCCCACACAGGGGATTCTGAGACAACAAAGCTCTTCCAGTACCTCAGCGAGACGGCTGA
Source organism: Nudaria mundana (assembly GCA_963556515.1). Lineage (NCBI taxonomy): Eukaryota > Metazoa > Arthropoda > Insecta > Lepidoptera > Erebidae > Nudaria > Nudaria mundana. Next base: position 18,242,141 of record OY748293.1, read on the forward strand.
TGAAGCGCAGGTGCGGTTCCCGAACGCTGACCTAGTGTTTCTGGGGGACTTCAATGGCCATCACATTGAATGGCTGGGGTCCCTCAAGACTGATCATGCGGGTAGAGCCGCCCATGCGTTCGCTCTCTCCCACGGTCTGACCCAGATGGTATGCGGGATCACCCGGATACCAGACAGGTCAGATCACGCGCCCGCTCTGCTGGATCTACTGCTGACGAGTCGCCCAGCCCAGTACAGTGTTTCGGTAGGAGCCCCACTGGGTAGTTCCGACCACTGTGTTGTTCACGCTGGCATGAAGGTGTCACCTCCTGCACGTCCTGTGCAAACGTCACGACGACTATGGCACTACTCGTCAGCGGATTGGGACGGTCTACGCGATTATTTTGCGTCCGTCCCCTGGAGCCAGCGCTGCTTTGTAGGAAAGGCTCCTTCGGATAGTGCTTCTGCTATTGCTGGCGAGATCAGTTTAGGGATGGATTATTACATCCCTTTCTCTGATGTCGCCAGTATCCGCAGAGCCCGTCCCTGGTTCGGGCGAGATTGTGCCAAAGCTGTTCGACAAAAACAGTCGGCATATCGCGCCTGGATCAGAGCCCGGGCTGTGCGCGACCCAAACGTGGGCCACCTCAAAGCAGCGTACAACCGGGCCACAAAGTCGAGTAAGAGGGCCTTTAAGAGAGCGGATGCCCAGCGCGTCGCGCGGCTTGGTCAGGAGCTCACTTCCCATCCCACGGGCAGCCGTGGATTCTGGCAAGTGGCCAAAGCCGTGCAATCTAACTTTTGTCAGCCCTCGCTGCCACCGCTGCGTTACCCAGATGGAACACTGGCTCACAAAGCCCAAGAGAAAGCGGATATGCTCGCAGACCTCTTTGCGGCTAATTCCCGGGTCGACGACCGTGGCCTGCAGCCCCCCGCCATCGCCAACTGTGGCCACACAATGCCTGATATTGTTATCCGGCAATGTGATGTACGGGCAGTGCTGCGGTCATTCGACACGCGGAAAGCCAGTGGCCCTGACGGCATTCCGGCGGTGGTGCTACGAAAATGTGCAGCTGAGTTGTCTCCAGTATTAACGCGTCTGTACCGCCTGTCATACTCTTCAGGGCTCGTGCCGGAGGTCTGGAAGGAGGCTAACGTACAACCGATCCCCAAGAAAGGGGATCGGTCCGATCCAGGCAACTATCGACCCATAGCTGTCACCTCAGTCACTTGCAAGGTGCTTGAGCTCCTTATAAATAAGCAGCTCATGCAATTCCTAGAGGATCACTCGCTAATCAATGATCGACAATACGGCTTCAGGCCAAAGCGATCAACGGGTGATCTTCTGGCATTCGTAACGCATGTCTGGGGTGGGGCTATGGAAAGGCACGGCGAGTCCTTGGCTATTAGCCTGGACATCGCCAAAGCCTTCGATAGGGTCTGGCATGCTTCGCTCCTTTCCAAGCTTCCGGCATATGGTCTACCTCCTCAACTGTGCAGCTGGATTGCCAGCTTTTTAAACGAGCGCCGAGTGCGGGTCCTCTGCGATGGCCAGGCTTCTCGCTTCTTGCAAGTGAATGCCGGGGTACCGCAGGGGTCCGTACTATCACCAACTCTCTTTCTTCTGCATATCAATGATATGCTATCCCTCGGGAACATTCATTGCTATGCAGATGACAGCACACTGCACGGGAGTTACTCGGTTCGTCCGACGGCGGGGCGATCTGAGATTGAGGAGGAGAGACGACGACTCGTGGCTGATCTCGACCGTAACCTCGACAGTATCTCTCAATGGGGTACCGAGAACCTGGTCGAGTTCAATGCCCGCAAAACACAGGCGTGTGCATTTACTGCGAAGAAATCCCCTTTCCTTCCCCTACCCTCTCTTCAGAATGCATTATTACCAATGAAGGACAACCTTGATATCCTTGGCATAGACGTTCGTCGAGAGCTCAATAATAAAAACTACATCGAAAGATGTATAGGGCTAGCTTCGCGGAAACTAGGAATACTGAATAAGGTAAAGAGATTCTTTACACCGGACCAGAGGTGTCTGCTGTACAAGACGCAGATTAGACCCTGCGTCGAATACTGCTCTCACCTCTGGGACGGCTCCGCGAAGTATCTGCTGGACGCTCTCGACGCTATGCAGCGACGGGCTATCCGTATTATTGGTTGTCCGGAGGTAACGGGAAGCCTTGAGCCGCTAGCTCAGCGCCGAACAATAGCTTCCTTGGCCGCATTCTACCGTATTTACCACGGCGAGTGTTCTGAAGAGCTCTTCAATCTGATCCCACCCTCTTCCTTCCGATCCCGAACGACTCGTGCCGGGCAGAGATGCCACCCCCACACAGTGGATAGCATGTTCGCGAGAACCGAACGTTTTAAACGTTCGTTTCTCTGCCGAACGATAGTGGCCTGGAACGCCCTGCCTGTGCACGTGTTTCCTCCCACATATAATCCTGGGTTCTTTAAGCGGAGCGTGAAGAGGCACATCAGTAGGTCGTCAAGTTGAGGGCCACTCTCAATAGTAATGTGTGCTGTGAGAGTGGCCCACAATCGCTAGACGTCGTCACGACTTACCACCAGGCGGGCGGCGTCAATTTGGCGAACAAAATATAAAAAAAAAAAAAAAAAAAAAAAAAAACCTTTCCGCCAAAACTCTTCCTTAAGAAACATGTCGAGATGATGAGTCGGCACCCTAATCAGCAACGACTTGAAGTTCGTGTTGTGGCGCGACTCCAATCCAACCTCTCGTCTCTAAATGGTTGTGGTGGTGTAGCGTCCAGTGTTTGTGCAAATAAGAACAAATTATTACCATCAACCCCGTATTTGTTGTTGTGTTGTTTAAAGGGCTATAATTAAAAACCTATCATTTAACTAACCAAATCTATTGAGGGCAGAACGACTGAGAATTTTATGATATATGTAAAGGCTGCTTACACACAGTGCCGGCGGCAGTGCCGCCGGCATGGCCGCCGGGCTGTGCCGCGGGTTGTGCGGGGTGCCGGCGTCATTTCATACATACATGACTGTCACAACCGGAATGATGTTTGGCAGTTATGCGCGGCCTAAGACGGCGGCTTTTATTGCCGGCGGCAGTGCCGCTCGCCATAAACCCGGCGGCACTGCCGCCGGCACTGTGTGTAGCAGCTTTAACATCCAGTTATGCTTCTTTCACTTGTAAGTAAGTAGACACAATATCTACCTATATCAACTTATACTGGCCAGTAACGGGTATTCTTAGGTGGTTAATTTAACTAGTTATTTCGTAACGCTTTCCTTTCTTTGTTCCTCTAAACTCAAAACTCAAACTCAACTCAAAAATATTTATTAATATAGGTTATAAAATAACACTTATTAACGTCATCACATAAGAATTTACATTTAAAGCCAGATTCGCAAAGCAATGGATGGAGTCAAAGAGAAAAAAACCTGGCAATAAAAACTCCAGGCCACTCTTTTTCACATTCATAGTATAATACACACAACGTATCCAGAAAGTTGCTGCAACTAATACACCACGCGTTATGCGTTAATTTAGAAAATTCATTTTCAATGATGTCCCTTCCCCAAACACTGATGATGTCTACTGTTTAGTGTTCCTTTTAAAGTTGATGAAGCGAAAGAAATATGACCAAGATTGATAGAATAGCCGTTTTTGAGGACATTATTAAATTTTTGTTTGAATAGTGTAGGTACGTCACCTGGTCCGACCCTTACCAGTATGTCTATCCTCACTCAAACACAACCTTAACCATCAAATCTTTTCTCTTTTTATAAAGAACATATTCCTACAAAGAATTGTATTATTAGCATGGTAAATCATCATCCACAATTTGCTAAATGCACAACGAGAAATGATTATACTCTCGTGCCTCACAGTGAACCTGCAAGTTACTAGAATAATCTGCTAATGTGTAGGGAACTTTGAACACGAAGTGGTAATTTGGTAATGTGCTCTGTGTTAGTGCATTAAAGCATTCATTTCACGTTCAATGAGGTATGTTAATACGAGGATGGATTGAAAAGTAGTTGGCCTAACACTGATCCATTTAGTTCTAAAAATCAAATCTACCCACATTATTTAGTTCAGTTCAGACCTGTTAATTGTGTGAAGTTTGAAACGTGTGCGATAATTAGTTTTAATTTTATAAATTTATTAACAAAGCAATCATTTCCGCAAATGGAGCAAATCGAGCAGCGGGCCGTCGCAGTACCTCCATAAGAAGGGGCTGTTCCTCCATAAAAAGCCATCCATGATGATATGGTCAGTACCTTAGGGATTGCGCTCTTTCATATTTATCCGTCAAAAAATGGATGGCAGAATTCAAGCGTGGTAGAGAGAGTGTGAAAGACGAACCCTGCTCTGGAAGGCCTTCGACGTCCACTACTGACGAAAATGTTAAAAAAATACTCGACGGTCTCCCATAATTAATATGGGAGACCGCAGATTAAAAACTAGAGATAGCCGAGATTATAGGCATCTCTTATGAACGTACTCAAAATATAATAGTCAACGTATTGGGTTTCCACAAGGTGTCTGCGAGGTGGGTTGCGCGACTGCTTTCAGTTGAGCAAAAAAGGATGCGATTGACTATTGCACGCCACTGTTAGGAGTTATTTGAAGCTGATGAATGTGATTATTTGAATCGTTTCGTTACTATGGACGAAACATGGGTTCATTACTGTACACCGGAAACAAAACAACAATCAAAACAGTGGAAAAGACCTGGTTCACCACCACCCAAAAAGGCTAAGTCGATTTTGTCGGCAAGTAAGGTGATGGCTTCAGTATTCTGGGACTCGAAGGGTGTGATTATGGTTGATTATCTTGAAAGGGGTCAGACTATAAACTCTGATTATTACTGCACCTTACTACGTCGTTTACGAGAGGAAATAAAAGAAAAACGTCCAGGAATGATCAGAAGAAAAGTCCTGTTTCATCAAGATAACGCTCGTGTTCACACGTCTGTCCAATCAGTGGCAGAAATTCACAACTGTGGCTTTGAACTGTTACCGCGTCCACCTTATTCACCTGATCTGGCACCGTCAGACTTTTTTCTGTTTCCTAACCTAAAAAAGCACTTGGGAGGTCAAAGATTTTTGACAAATGACGAGGTCAAAGCAGTAGTAGACGCATATTTTGACTCTAGGAAGAATCATTTTTTTTCAACGGGCTAAATGCTTGGATGATTGATTGATTTAGATGGCAAAAGTGCATTGAACTTGATGGTGATTACGTTGAAAAATAAAAATATATTTCATTTATTATGTATTTATTTTCTTGGTTAGGCCGATTACTTTTCAATCCACCCTCGTAGTAGTTCAGCAACTGGTAGGTAGACATTATTATAGAATTACATTAGTATTATATACCTACCTACTAGTACCTGAGACTGAACAACTGAGACTGAACTTAATCGGATTCGTCTCACTAGTTCCTTCGTAACAGTTATATGGAACTAGTAAGACTTATTTTTTCTCACTAGTTCCATTAACTTTGACAATGGAACAAGTGAAACTGAACTTAATCGGATTCGTCTCATTAGTTCCATCGTAACAGTTCCATGGAAATAGTCAGAAGTATTTTTTCTCACTAATTTTGTCATACATATGAGAGTAGTTCCCGCTCTCTAACGCACCACGGCCGTCTCACGCCGCGTCACGAGAAGAAAAACCGCTTCAAACGAGGGGTAGCCTAGCATCCCTCAACCCCACGGTGAATGCGTTTGAAAATTTCTAAGTATGTCACCTACATTTTCCCAGTAGCTTTATGGGTCCCACGCATAGATAACCTCCTAATAGATTCCGCATGCAGGGCAACAAACGCGCGCCACTCATACTTGATTTCGCAAGCATATAAAGCTATGCCTAAAATCACGACGTCAGTGACAACCAACTTCGCGACCTATGACCACGTGCGATTATATAATTTAAAAAAAATGTTTTTGTGAGCATTTTACATTTTAAATGGCTTCCTGTTTCGTAAAATGGTGTGGCAAGTCGGCGAAGACATCAAATTACAAAAAAGATGGCATTAAATTTCACCGGTAAGTAAATTAGACATAAATGTAAATATAAATTGACTGGGCACCTGAGTTCAATTTATTCTGGTTGGAACTAGAACATAAACACAAACAATTTCGAACCCGTTGATGTCTTTTTGAAATTACTCTTTCACTCATTAGCCAAATTATAATAGCTATCCTTTTCTAACAATTCATTACAATAGCACTTGAATCGATAGTGATGGGATATCGGTATGATATTGTACGTCATCGATATTTTGCAGTATTATTGCCGTAGGTGCTTTAAAAAGTAGTACCTATAAATAAGCAACATGTTGTCGCCTGCAACTGCGCCCGCTTGAATTTCGGTAAGCTGCGATTTATTGGCGATCAATTTGTGCGTTGGCATTATTTAAATTTTTTTTTGCAGCTAATGTGATTTGGTTTTAGCAATATAACTGAGATATATATTATTTTATAGGTTTCCTGGATGCCCCGAGGAAAAAGAAATGGGTAGATGCAACATCTCGTGGGGAGAGTTGGTTTCCCACCAATAACACCGTAAAATATTATAGTCGTAAAGAAATTATAGTCCCGCCGATGACATCAGTTTTTGTGATCTATTTATAATTTCTTTCTTAATATAAATTATATTATTTTACATCTACTGAATAAAAATATATAATTATAATGTATCATCATCAGAGATGGGGGGCTCGTGGCTTAGTGGTAACCGTGTATATTAACACATTGCTAAGGTTAAGAAACATCTAACCAGGTCAGTCTTAGGATCGGTGACCATTTTTTTAGAAATTGAGACCTCCGTGCCTCTGGGAGCACGTTAACCCATCGGTCCCGGTTATTATACGAAAATCTATGGCAGTCGTTACGGGTATTTGGGGCCCTAAATCAAAATCCAACTGGTCTAACTACAGAGCTTTGATATCGCCCATAGTTTGTGGAGGTCAGAATGATGGCAGTCGCTCCACGGAAAATATTAAAGTTCAGCTGCATCGCAGTTACACTGGAAAGCTGATCCTGAGTTGGGAAAAGGCTCGGTAGATGTGCGATCCTCAGAGATCGGAATAGGTAGAAAATTTTTACTTAAAGTTTGAGGAAATAGGAACTGAGAGTTGATAATACCTGTCCCTCTTGATTAAGTCCCGATACCTATTCCTATAAAAATTATAATAATAAATGAAAAAAAAAAAAATATTTATTTATTATTATAATTTTTTATAGATGTATTTAAAAATGTATAAAATAAGAATATAAAGGAATAAACGATATAATAAAATTATAAAAATATAATTATAATATACCTATCAAAATTTTATCGACACATTTTCATCCCTATCCCATCTCTAGTATTCGGTGCATTCGAAGATTGACCTTGAAACAGCCTATCATAGCGCACTTACATGTTTCCGCGCGCCCCTCGCATTCCGCGAAAACAGGTGAACTCGGTAAGGAACAAAATTACAGTAATGCGGAATCTATTAGGAGGTTATCTATGGTCCCACGTAATAGGGGTCAAGCCTATCACATTTATAAGTAGCTGTAGTTATTACTATTAGTAGGTATTAGTATCTTTAATCGTGGTCCATATTATTATTGCTTAGTAATATTTGAGTCCAGACTGCAGAGATTGAAGGATAGAACTTAAGTTCTGGCTGTTGAATTTAAGGTTCGGAATAGAATGTTATTATTGATGTGTTCTTTTTTTTCTATTGTATAATGATGCCCGGTAACAGCAAACAGCGGTTTCCCCAAACGCGAGCTTTTATTAGGAGGATTGTCACAGAAGTGATTTTCAGTGTGTGAGTGTATGTATGTGTGTGTGTATCTGTTTGATATTTCCAATCATTAAATAGTGCTAGTGACTCCATGCTCATTAAAAGCGAATCGTACAGACAACATTTTCCTGCTTTCCAGTTTTTATAATACAATGTTCAAATATTGCCCGAAGCTAAGCTTTGAAAACAGACAAAAATTCAAAATATTTTGTTTTGATGATTTAGTAAATGTGTTGTTCAAAGCCCAGCTAAAGGTAATATCAGTCGGGGATCAAGAAACCGTGTACAAAGTTTTTACGACAGACAATTTTAAACTTTACAGTTTCCTAATGTGATTTAGTTAAGATAAATCGTTACTTTGGATACGAATTCATCTAAGTTCATGTCATAAAAACAGTACAGTAAATTTTTTATTGGGCAGTAAATAGGGTATTTGTTGAATCAGCAACTTCTAAACTTTTTTATATAATTGACTACGGGTCGGAATGTTTTATTTGCAGTGGCATACCTATTATACGCCCATTTTGGGTTCCCACTTAATAGGTGGACTACCTATTGCAGTTAACCTTGCACTTTATTTTTTTGTTATAGCCTCGCTTCTTGATAGGCAATTAATTCCACAGCTTGCAGGCGAGCTTGATTTTTCTTGGCATGGTGGCTTATATTAGTTTCTTCTGAAGTTGGATCCTAAAAATTCTGTAGAATTCTCATAACTTAAAGCATCAAACCAAATTGTATATTCCACTCAGGTCTCAATATGACATCTTTATTAAATTTCGAAAATAATTTGTAGATTATTTTAGTTTTCGAGTTGTGAGGGGGTCAAAAATAGCGCGTAATGGTTTGTATAAATATACACACGGCCGCTGCATCGCCAATTACTTTTTCTATTAACTTGGCTGAACACGCTTCTGAAGCAACCACGAGTCTCGATGCAGACTCAATAGACATAACTGGTCTGGATACATAATACTATTGCGCTTTATTCATGCACACGAAAGGAGTAAAATTCTTTATTTCTTTCATGTTTTAAAAACCGGCCAAATGCGTGTTGATCCACGCATTAGATTTGGTTCCGTAGTTACCCACAAAAGCCTCTATAACTCCTGATCTAACAATGGTATACCATCCGTTATAGTTTTCTTTCAAAGTTTTTTACATGGACTACCATCATTAATTTTTTCAGGTTCTTCACGCCTGTTTTCTCAACGGACGGACGGATGGACACGACGAAATTATAAGGTTTCCAAGACTTTTACTACGGAATCCCAAAAATGGTTACTGCAGTCATTCATAGTGCTGGAGTTTATTATCCTAGTCTTTTATATCCCACAGTTCCATTACTCATGGCAATGGCAGTGTCGTCATTAACTTCACGGTTGCACTCATCATCTCATTACGACAACCATAACCTTACTTGCTAAAAGGCTACTTACCTCTCAAAAGGTTTGTCTTGAATATTTCAAGAGACTTTTAGCATTAGCCAAGTAACTTGTAATACCAGATTACGTGGCTCAGATCTACTACGCGACGTAACATAAAGATTACGGAATTCCTTTGTAAAAATGTACGTTAATATACTCTGTATCCACTTAAATAACCTTGTGTCATTGTTTATTACTAATTTGGATGGATTTGTAATTAACTGTTAAGAGAACTTATTGAAGTTATCCCTTGTATGTTCTTTTCATGTTAGATTGAGAATACTTTTATGTAAGACTAGCTGATTAGGTACCGCGGCTCTGCCTGCGAGATTTCATTTTCTCGTTTTTATTTCCCACGGGAGCAGATTTACGGGATAAATAGTCTATTTTTTATTTATTTATTCTTGTACACACACAGTAAATATACTAAACATGTATACAAAGGCGCCTTTTATCTCTAAAGAGATCTCTTCCGATGGGCCTAAGAGAGGAGATCATAATGCAAATAGGTGCTGATGTGTGTGCAGGTTAATAAACTTACATAAACTATAAGTATATAAATACACAAATACATACATAAAAAGTTATATAAGCATACATAGACGTACAATAATTAAGATAATGAAGCGAGATAGTGTTCCTTCACTCTTTTCTTGAAGCTAGACACAGTTCTGCAGTTCCTTATATCGGTTGGAAGAGGATTTCACAGTCTGACGGTATGAACGGTAAAAGAGTAGGAGAAGAAGTCGGATTTGTAGGAAGGACAATTGAGGCGGTAGGAGAGGTAAGGCCGGCACGATTCATCTGATGCACACATCTGTGTGAACCGCTCCCGCAGTTAGGAACGATATTAGGGATTGTGTAGGACATTGAAGTGGAGACATAACAACCGAGTATTCCTACGAAGGCGGATTGGGAGCCACTTGAGTTACTTGCGAAATTATCTATTTTACTCAGGGGGTCATATCAACGAAAGAATTTTCGTAATAGGCTCAGTAGTTACGGAGTCTAGTCAATTCAAACAAATAAACAATTAAATCTTTAATAAATCTTTAATAAAAAGATATATTTCGATATTGGATTATTTCGGTAGCATAACCGGTTGAATATACGATCTACATGAGATCTGCTGCCTTATTCTAAGCCACTCCAAAAGTTTCCGTCTCGGATTCGACAGCAAATCCCCGGCGTAGTTCATTCCCGATCCAACTGATTAAAAATTGGAAAGGATTCCGAAAGCCAAGGTATACTTACAAAGTTTTCGAATTTCGGATTTATGAATAGGGTTAGCGCGTCCACTTCGACTACTTTCCGCTCGGATTCGGAAATGGCAGCTTCGGACGGTTGTGAATAAGCCTGCTAGGTTCCATCATGCGGGTCGGGTCGGGTCATATATTTGTATGATGCGCAAATATTATGGAGTTTTAGGTAGTTTTCTAGGTAGGTATATTAAGTAAGTATATAATTCCTTCATATTAAGAGCGTGCAAAGACTATAACGTGATAGTTCGGGAGTTCGAAGGTGTTGATTTTGTTTCATTCCAGTTCTCTGAGCGTGAAAAGATTGCTGAGTAATGTATTCTTTAATGGGTTGGGGGTGTAAGGGAATAATCTAGTTACCTATTTTCTCTTTATTATATTGTTATCGTTGTTGTGGTAATGTGTTGCATCGCACTGTTGCTGTGTATTTACTTACTTTTTTGATTATTGGTGAGAACTTCTAATTGACCATGCAGTATTGTATTTGTATTGATAAAATAAAGATAAAATAAATAATAATATAGGTATTTACAATTACCTAACTTTATTTTAACCAAAAAGCGTCGTGTTCCTCATAATGTATATTTATAGCAGGAACTGAACAGTATATTAAAAAAGGACACAAGTAATCCTAACAGAAGAGGAAGTATAATAAACTCTAAGAGTGAGTATTGATGAGTGTGTCATATGTTTTTATCACTCGGTGACAAATGATTGGTTTAAAACCTGTGCGTAGGTATAGCTATAGCTGTGTGGTTTCAAATTAATACGTGTTTTGATTATAGTTATATAGCATAGTCCGAGACGGCTAGGACTTGGCTGTGCCATAGCAGCTGGCATAAACATAAACATTTCATCGTCATCGCAAGGCAACGGGTTTGATTTTTTTTTAATTATAACACTGCTGCTACTTTTTACTAAATTCATTCGACTATTTTGGATTTAACCCGTTATAAATGTGAACGGTGACGACAATAGGTTGGCACCCTATTACGTGGGACTAAAAATACTGGCAAATTGTGAGTGTGTAATGCATCTCTGCCTACCCCTTCGGGGATATAGGCGTGATAATATGTGTGTGTGTGTTTGACCAAAGTTCTGCTCTTTTGGTCGTAGTGTGATGTTAGTCCTCAATAAATGTACTATGTAGGTACTAACCATATAAAATATGATGTTCAATTCCAACCAGCAGTTCTTGTCGTTAAATTTTAGTCTTTACATGATAAACCTAATAATTTACGGACATGGATCTTAATATTCGGTTGCATTCGGTAAAACGACAATTGCCGAGGGCCATTAAGAAAATAGAAGCATTGTACAAACTGACGTTTGTGTCTAGTAGGGACCTTGTGACTGACTAGGCGTTGAGACAGTATTGTAGATATTTTGTGATTTAGTTTGATAGCTCATTCTTCAAAATCCGCCCAGCCGTTAGGCGTGTAGAGAGGAACAGAGAATACTTCATACACAATACATACATACATAGCATCACGCCTTTTTCTCCGAAGGGGTAGGCAGAGGTGTGCAAACACACCCACATCTCGCCAGCTATGTTAGTTCCCATGTAATAGGGGGCGAGCCTATTGCCATTTACCGGGCACAAGTTCCAGACTCTGGGATAATTATCTGGGTAAAATTCTAAAGAGAATTATACATTATCCACCAGACCCGGGAATCGAGCCCGAGACCTCGAGTGTGGCAGTCCGTACATAGTACCATTGTGCCACCGAGGTAGTCAAATAACATATGCGTGTATAACATATGTAACATAACCCTGTCTGGCGCATTTGGATGATAATATCAATAATCTGTTCACGTACAAGACGAAATGTATTATTAATAAACAAAAAGGCTCTTCATAAATAACACATGTAATTATCTTCAATAATCAAGACTGACTTAATTCAGTACGAGAAAATTGCCTTTGGTCAAGAGTCCTTGTGTACATATAAAATTGATTACGTATGATGTAGGTATGTGTCATTCCTAATCAAGATAACTAGCTGTGGCCCACGGCTCTGATCGCCATCTGCATGAAGTAGAACAGCAGGTGTATCACTTGCGGATGAGGTTGGATTGGGTTCCTAAGATCGTAGTCCGACTCCTATGAATATAAAAATAATTATAATTGATTGATAATTCGATGGTCTTACGTGTAAACTTACTTGGTTTACACGGTTGTTCTAAAGTTTTAAACACTTATTTTAGGATACATTTTACACAGCACCGTCTAGCCCATATATAGCTAAAAGACGCTTGTTGTATAGAATCTAGATAACTGATAAACTATATATTCTAACTAACTATCAGGGTAACCATATATATGTCATCCTGATACGCAACAAACCATCTCGTGGTCACACAAAGTTTTGCCATGTTCTCAAATCCACGAACGCCAAGTTTGGTTTGGTTTGGTTTGATTAAGGCAGTGTCGCAATATTAATTAGACTAAATGAGACCAGCGGCTTCACCCGCAAAGAATACGGAGCAGCTTATTATGATGATAAAATGAAAACTTTCTATCTGCCATCGGATTTTGATGAAACAAAAGTAGAGTGTGAACGCATAAAAGTCCTTTACAGTAACTTCGCGGATATTAGCGTGTACATACAGACAGTTAGAAAAAAAATGTTCTTATGTTGACTATACCCTCACTTTAGTTGATTTTACAAAACGTGGGCACACTTATCTATTACCACTTAACGTGGCGTACGGGTAGTGCGATTTAGTAGAAATCGTCATGTAACGAAATGTAGTGTGCTGTGTGTATAAATGAATAAATAAAGAAAAAAGCGTAAAGAACTTTCTGACGGGGGTCCCCCGACCGCATATTTTTTATATAATACATTGTTTTTCTTACAGCGTGAAGCTACAGACGCTGAGAGACTCACTATTGATGCGGCTACAATGACTGCTGGTGGCCGATATACCTGTGAGGTGTCGGCAGATTCACCATCCTTCCAGACGGCGCAGGTTCACACACATATGTATGTTGTGGGTGAGTGAAGAGCGTTCTTTTACTTCTAAAATGCCTCATGAACAAAAAAATGCAATATATTGGTGCCAAACACCTTAGAGTATTAGCCGGTTTTGGGCCACTTAAGCAATTGAGTTCAAGACATTTTTTTAAATGATAAAATAACCATAACCTTATGTGATTAAAATGTTTTCAAACCCAACATTTTTAGCCTAACCCAAAATCTAGATTTCAAATAATGATATGTTGTCACTTTCTTAGACAGTTTCATGAATTAGTTTGCAAAAAAATAAAAAAATTAAATGTAGTAATTGAACCAGATTTCAATTAGTTAATATCTAATTTTACTACATGCTGCTCATTATATTATAATACATAACATTTAGACAATATTAATACATAACATTTAGACCTGTTATAATACATAACATTTAGACCTATTACAATCTTTGCCACCATCTACGAGTATAATAGGTCACTTTACTTTTGTAAGTTCAGTGTATTGTTATTACATATTTCAGTGACAAAACAGGGTCCTAATCGACCCTTCCACTATCAGAGACTTTATGAACTACACAATATAAAAGAGCGCATAGAGCGGTAAAAAAGCCTTAAAGGTGACATGGTTTATGCGAACCTCGGAACGTGTAGACTATTTACAGTTGAACGTGTAAAACTACAAAAATATAGGTACTTTGTGTTTATTTTTCTGTCATTTCTTATTGTTTTCGTGGAGTTTTTAAATAATAAACGTTGCAGATTTAAACTAGGTTAGGTACTCTTTATTTAGGTCGCAAGGATTTTAAAGTAAGATAAAAAATAGTTAGAGGTCTAAAAACTAAGTTCCAGACAGCAATTATACTTGTAAGGTATTTATTTTGTACTATTTTTAAGGTAGCAGTGATATATAAATAGGAGCTATTTATACATAATTATATAACAAGTCAAAGTAATCCAGAGTGAGAACTTTAATAGCGTGAAGCAGAATCTTGGTCTGACGCAGGCGACATATCATAGATCTTGCTTTTGCATTTAAGTAATAAATTGTTTTCAACAAAACACTAAGAATTGTATTTTTCACAACATTTACATTATAAACTTGACCGGTTTCTAATAATTTGTGACTTTCTTTGTCCTACTTACTTGAATTTAATATGAAGTTTTCATTCATATCAAGTCACTCCGTTTTGAATTTATGAGTATCAAAAAAGATACATTGTAAATTTGTTTTCTTTGCTGCATATAAATATACTGCAATTTTATTTTATTTATTTGGGACAAAAACAGTCAATATCGGAGAAATAAACGTTCATGAGTTTTTACTCTATAACGAATTTATTTCCTTAATAAATAATCTTTCATGATTCTGGCTCAATACCTACATAGTTAGAATTAGAACACTGTAAAAATTATAAACGACTTCTTGTAAGCAAATTCTACTTAAAAGAAACAAACCCATTATTTTCTTACAACAGTTAAAATGAGGCGATATATTTAAAAAAACAGGTCTGAAAAAGGTCTGGAATCATTAAAAATAGCACTTATTTTTACGAAGTTGACTGTTGTGTTGATATCGAAGCTACCCCGCATCGTCTCCTTTTATTATGGAAATTGTTAGAGAGATGCGAGGCTACGATACCGCGCCGTAATAGGAAATAGAGGCACTAGTTTAGATTTATATCCAAACTTAAATAGCGCATACAATGTTATGTAATGCCACATTTATTACTTGTACAACTACCAAACTCTACAATGAACTTAACTAGAGTTTGATTACAGATTGTCCGTTTTAAAATACATGGTTGGTAACAAGAAAATTGAAATATAATTTAAGAAAACTTAGCAAAGTATATTTTAGTATTCTTCTATCGATCAATTATGTTCTTAGAATTTTACAAATCAAAGCATAATAAGATAGAATCATTTTTTTTTTTTTTTTTTTATATTGGGTTCGCCAAATTGACGCCGCCCGCTTGGTGGTAAGTCGTGACGACGTCTAGCGATTGTGAGCCACTCTCACAGCATACAATACTATAGAGAGTGGCCCTCAACTTGACGACCTGCTGATGTGCCTCTTCACGCTCCGCTTAAAGAATCCAGGATTATATGTGGGAGGAAACACGTGCACAGGCAAGGCGTTCCAGGCCACTATCGTTCGGCAGAGAAACGAACGTTTAAAACGCTCGGTTCTCGCGAACATTCTATCCACTGTGTGGGAGTGGCATCTCTGCCCGGCACGCGTTGTTCGGGATCGGAAGGAAGAGGGTGGGATCAGATTGAAGATCTCTTCAGAACACTCGCCGTGGTAAATACGGTAGAATGCGGCCAAGGAAGCTATTGTTCAGCGCTGAGCTAGCGGCTCAAGGCTTCCCGTTACCTCCGGACAACCTATAATACGGATAGCCCGTCGCTGCAT
>OY748293.1:18258202-18410819 GCA_963556515.1 Nudaria mundana
CCACGAGTTGTTGTCTATTCTCCTCAATCTCCGACCGCCCCGCCGCCGGACGAGCCCAGTAGCTCCCGTGCAATGTGCTGTCATCTGCATAACAATGAATGTTCCCGAGGGATAGCATATCATTGATATGCAGAAGGAAGAGTGTTGGTGACAGCACGGACCCCTGCGGCACCCCGGCATTCACTTGCAAAAAGCGAGAAGCCTGGCATCGCAGAGGACCCGCATTCGGCGTTCGTTCAGAAAGCTGGCCATCCAGCTGCACAGTTGAGGAGGTAGACCATATGCCGGAAGCTTGGAAAGGAGCGAAGCATGCCAGACTCTATCGAAGGCTTTGGTCAAGGCTATTCGCCAGGCTAATCACCAGGACTCGCCGTGCCTTTCCATAGCCTCACCCCAGACATGCGTTACGAATGCCAGAAGATCACCGGTTGATCGTTTTGGCCTGAAGCCGTATTGCCGATCATTAATTAGCGATTGATCTTCGAGGTATCGCATGAGCTGCTTGTTGATGATGAGCTCAAACAATTATTTACATACCAATAGCAATTTGCCTACGCTAATTAATTTCATCTCCCAAGTCTGCCCAAGAAAGCATGCTAACTACCTATTACATTCGTACATTATATATTATAATTATACATATATCATTTAGTACATTTTAATTTAATAATTAATGTAATCCACTGGCTTGACTGAGAGGTAGTTAGTATGCCTTCAATCCTGTCATTTGGAAACCCATTTCTGGGCGTATTATGCCTCCTCCATCCATCTCCACAATGTCCGGTCTGCCGCGTGTCGCATCCATGTGACGCCAGCCACATCCTCGATGTCGTCTCTCCAGCGCTGGCGAGGACGGCCTCGCGCGCTTCGGGCAGACTTGAAAGAAATTAATTAAAAACTTATACCCATATTTTGATACGTTTTAAACAAGTAAAAATTTCTGAAAATTTCCTACTTATCGTAAATACACAATGAGACGCAGTTGCGTGAAACTTTGTTTTTTAACAATGTGGGTGGATGTTATAATATTATCTAGTATGGTTTAAGGTACCCCTAATAAATATTCTATGAATACTTAAGGGTAAGAGAGGTAGATAATATCTACAAATATATAAAACTAGGACTTTATTAAGGTGATAAAGAATCTATAATCACATGATTTTCTGTTTATATAATATTATCATCACATTATAAATACACTACACATACCTACCTACATTATAATTTCAACTATATGCCCGAATGACCCCAGCTGCAGAGGTGCGGGTACCGAGCGATATGGGGTAATACCGTGACCGTGGCTCTAGGCTAAAAGTGTAAAAAAAGGTTAAAATTAGTGTAAACTAGGTCGCCGCAGTCGCGAAACGTACCGTTACGTTGCAGCATATATTTGAGCGAAGCGAGTTTAAATTCAAAATTCTGGCATCGTAATAACCTGGGTAATTCTGTAAGCTTTTGATGAGTGCAAGAAAATCCGAAATCGGCCGAGTATTCGCCGAGAAACAATTTAACATAAATCGTTTGAAAAATAATTTGAGTCACCCGTTGAGAGCTCCGCTTGCCTTCGGCTCGCTTCGCTCAAAAAAGTTACACACACATATCACATTCTTCTTACTTTTTGTCGCTCCCACGTAAGCCAGCGTAATCAAGCATACAACTATGTGAAGTTATCGGACATCATATAGGTACAAAATCAGGACCTAAATTCCAACAATTGAACCTAAAACCGCCACCCCACCGTACCCTACCCTACCCTCCCCTAAATAACTACCCTACAATCTCTGCAGTTCATAAAGATCACACCTATCAAATTGACTAAAGTCACATATAAAAGAATAAGTATTATACTATTTAACTTTACTATAGTTTACTTTTCTAACTCAAATAACAATAACTCAACTTGTCGCTAAGTCCTTATACCAAAGATATTAAACTACATAGAATAACATTTACCAAAAAAAAGTAATTCATATAACAATAATATATATTTGGCTACTGTTACCCTACTGTTTGGCTGGGAAAGTAGCTATATAATGGTCTATTTAGATATTAAGGGAACTGAACCTTCTTTGGCCCTATTTATCACGTCACGCAAGACTTTAACTACACATAACGTTATTTTATAGGCGCTTAGTCAGCATGTTCTACATCGAGTGGATGGAGAGTCGGCGTTTGGTCCAATGACATCCTTCAGCACCATACAGTTTGTTGTACAAAAACATCATTTCGTCAGAGGGAAGATTAAGGTACGCATCTGTTAATTGGATTTACTTGATTGCTATGCAACAAGATAACGATTACCTTTATGGCACTTTAATGGGAGTTAGCTATAAACAAACTAATAGTTAAAAGGTGGCGTGCGAATATATTTCTTCACTTTTCGTGAAGACAATTTTTTAGCCAGCAAATAATGTTTCATAATAGTATAAATTCATAATGTTATAAAAGTCATTTAGAAAGTTTTTATTACAAGCATAAATAACAGTTGTAACTAAAACTGAAGTATCTATAAAAGTTGCAACTTTTATATTGTTTGTCACTGTTGATTCAGAGAGAAAAATAAACGTCACAACTGTAGTTCAATGATGGCGATATTTGGAAGAGCTATGCTGACTGATATTGTCTATTTTCGACCATTTATCATTTGAGTTCAATGAATACATTAATAAATAATAATGTCGCATTCAATTACTTAGTGTTCATATTCAAAGACTTGACAAATTTTCAATTTGGGGTTAATTAAAGTTAAGGATTGTCATTTCTTATTTTGTCGACAGATTCGGTGTACAGCCAGTATATACTCAATATATCTTCAAAGTTTAGAAAAGAGTGCTGAAGAGGAGAGAATCCGAACTACTCCGATCAGCCTACCGGAGGTGCACGAAGCAGTGGTGTACTCTATACATCGCTTGCCAGAAACAAGTAAGTTAAAAAATCACGTCTAAAATTGACACTACTACGAGTATTATATGACACACAAAATTACCGAAATGGGACAAAATAATTTTCAGAATGGGACCACATGGGAAGTAGTAGCTTTTAATAAAAAAATCAAAATTGGTTCACTCAATCCAAATAAGGTAACAAACAAAAAAAAACACAGTCGAATTGAGAACCTCCTCGTTTTATGGAAGTCGGTTGAAAATGAATACCAAACCACACAGATAATAATTTACCTATCGCTAATACATCAGACCAAATGGATACTGGTGGGTTCGAAAATGATCTTCTGCAGCACACACTCCCACTTAAAAAATACAATAAGCTCAGGTTCCTTAAAGACACATCTTTTTTTTACAAAATTACATAATCGATTCTGTAAAAAAAATAATTTTACCCTGTTTTTCGTATAGTTTTGCAAGTGTCCATGTAACTACTAACTAGAACGAAAAAGATGGTGAGATAGGTACATAATGTATACTTATCTGTCGTCTCCGTCGTCTACAGCACCAGTGGTGTATAGTTTTATGTCTCCATTTGGAATATGAGAAACACAATACTACATTGGCTGAAGTGTCAAATGTTTGTCGCGTGTATTACATTTTTGTATTGATTTAGAATTTCCGAGGAAATTGACGAGGAATTTTCAATTATAATAGTTTTTTTTTAATTTACCGTCTTACGTACTCTCAAATTCTACAAAAAATATATTATACCTAGTGTACTTACACACTACCTCAAATAAAAAAATATTATGTTTAGCTAATGTGAGTTTCTTTGAACCCACTCTTAACAGTAATCACTTTTAGCAGCAGTTACCGACAAAGTTAGTTACGCGAGTGTTATTCCTTAAAACAAGTTAAAAATATGGCAAAAAATTGCCATTTATTTTAGAGTTTTCGAAAGTTTTTTCATAAAATCTAAAAAATGTCACATGACATGAAGTTCAACATCATTTTAGAGGTCTTTGACCATGCTGAGTTGATTGCAGTTAGTCTTGAGTCTCTATTACCGTTCTCGATTTGACCTCGTTTTGACCTTGACCTTGAGATCAGAGGTCAAAGGTCAAGTTCATTTTGGGGGGTTTTTGACTATGCTAAGTCGATTGGCGTTTACACTGAGTCTCTAGCTCTTACCGTTCTCGAGGTGAAAGTTGTTCACGGACGGAGGGACTTTACTGTAGTATAAGAGATTTTCGTTCCGAAAACTCTAAAAGGTAACAACAGTGGCTGACTTCCAAAATTTGCTAGAATCAAATTGTATTTATTTTATATTCTTGCCAAAATATCTTCTTCAAGATTGAGTACAGGATGTGCCTGCCACATATTATTAAAGTACACTAATAAATGGTGCCTCAGATACTCAGATACTCAGTGCGCTGGCTCAGTAAAAGTTAATATATATATTTTTTTTTTTAGTTCCCCGACCAAGGCCGCGGCCGCTCTAACGTCCGTTGCTGGGCGTCTCTGATGATACCTAACTTAAGTTAACTTGGCTATAGGTACAGTCAACATCAATAGTAGCGTAGTATCTGAATTTATTGTCCACAAGAAATGCATTGCAAGATACTTGTATATCATAATAGTCTAAACGAATCGCTTCGCAAAACTGTTTGGTACATTAATATTTTCAAAACTACCCATCAAAAGTAAAGCAGTATCAGAAATTTCCAAAAGTACGTAAACCTTTTTTAATATTTAGTAATATCATTGATGTAAACACAATGGTTCTGTAAAAAGTTTCTAAAGTACCTAAAATAGGAATAAAACTTTCGTCGAACATAAACCTTTTTAGAATGTTGCTGTATATTTAGATTTTTTGAATATTGTGCTCTGCCTTTTGTTTTATGGCATTGTCATTGTCATTCTCAGTATATAAAAGGCTTGAAGGACAGGAAAAAGGTACTCTTTGATTGTCATTTGAAGTGGCTATTCGGCTACTCAAAGTATCTATTGCATATTATTCTTAAGTACCTATATAATTCTAGGAAGTAATAAGTTGATTAAATCGCACTACAAGCCAGTAAATTAATCATCGATATGTCGCATTATCTATCAGATCATGAAAGACATCGTATAATAACGCTTCATGAAGATGGTTTACCAATTGGTGTCATCGCCAGACGTGTTAGTGTTGCTCGAAATACCGTTACTCTATGGATTATTAGATGGGACAGCGAAGGACATCAAATTCGAAAAACTACGACCAACAGTTACGTCTGTTTCTACACGTAACGAAATTGTTAGAAGGACAAGACGCAATGGGTTTACTCCAGTCGCAAATTTGGCTACTGACTTTAATATATCGAGGTCAACAGTCCGACGTGTATTGTATAAGCCAGGAATATATCACCGCAAACCAGCCAGAAAGCTTGCCCTGACTGCAATACACAAGGAAGAACAATTGAGATTTGCACGAGACTATCTAGACTTCAATTTTGAGAATGTTATTCAGTGATGAAAAAACTTTTAATTCAGATGAAAGTGGAAGGTTCACTTTGTGGCGAATTAATAACACAAGGTATCTTGACAGGAATATTGTCAATGTTTATGCAAGCGGAAGAATAAACCTTAGGTTTTGAGTCTGGATGTCGTGTGCTGGCCCTGGGGAATTAATAGAAATTGGTGGAAGATTGAATGCTCAAGGTTACGTTGATATTATGGAAGACGTGTTGATACCAACTGTTAAAAATTGTAATTCAGGCATCGATCCATTTAATTTTGTTCACGACAATTTACCTCTACACACTGCAAGATTGACTAGAGCATGGTTTAAAGAGCACAACGACAAATTGTTGCTTTGCCATCTCCGGATATAAATCCAATTGAAAACATGTGGGGATTAATGGTGCAAAACTGTGATCCGTCAACTCCTCGCACTGCAACCGCTATTAGTAATCATGTATTCGAATTATTGGAACACTATAGAGGAATGTATACATGTCAAAACATGGTCATGTCCATGCGGGAACATCTTCAGTGTATTATAGATAATGCAGGAGGCCATACCTACCCGATTGTAAAGACGCCATTAAAAACCTTTACTTTAATAAGTGGTTTGTTAATTTTTTTAACCTTTCCGGTATGCATGAAGCTATTTCAAATTATCATTTTTTATATCAGTTGTGAAAATAAACTTTTACGTTAAATAAGTGATAGGTTAATTTTAAGCCTATTAACTAAAATGTTCTAGGTATTTATGAGCTTGTTTTACAATAAAACATCGGTTGCGAAAATTAATTACTATTTTTTGATTCCCAAATATGTGATTAATTAATTAAGGGCTTATGGTCCCACTGCTTTGTTCTGCTAATTATTGAATAAGGTTCAAGTATCCCACTTTATTCTTGCAGACTATTTTGATACAATTCAATATCAGTCACTTTGAAAACGCAATATAGATATGAATATTGATAAATTTATGAATCAGGTTCCTTTGAAAACAGTTTTTTTATTAATTTGAAACCTTAACGCGAATGATTATTATGAAAAGGAAGTAAGTCAGGTTATTGAACAATTTAATAGCGTCAGTACTTTTGGAACTCAGTTTTTGATCAGATGCTATTGATGCTGACTGTACATGACTTAGCTTTTATCAAAGAAATTGACATTAAAGGGTTTGGGACAGAATATAAATGTTATGTGACTTGCCTTTTGGAAGGGTTTGTGATATTACCAAATCCATTGATACAGTTTTCGTACAAAAGGCATTTAGATTATTGATACGATATAATTTTACAGTTGATAGTTCAGATACTTCAAAGAAAAATGTTTACAAAATAAAATAATGCAAAAGTTAGCCTTTATCGCTGTCAGGTATTTAACACACATTATGTTAAAGAAAAACATTAGAAACAGTAAACCGACACTTAATTGATTTTCCAAAATTATTTACTACGAAAAGCTTTTACCTACCGTCATCAAATCCGTTGTACTTTAATTAAAATACCGGCGAACATAGATACACTTTAAGTTCCGTAAGCATCTAATAATGTCCCTGTCTATCGTGGAACAACGTTTTATTTGAGAATATAAATTTCTTTTCGTAAATTAGTTAGGGAATTTGTATATATAAATTTAAATATAGTTGAAATATTCGGTTTATTCTGTGACGTAAGAAATCAGAATTTTGTAAAAAACATAGTTTCAACTTTAATCATGGTTTTAGTCGAATTGTGATCTACCTTTAATATTTATCCTCAACCGACTTCCAAAAAAGGAGGACCTCATCCTCAATTCGACCGTTTGATTTTTATATATTTGTTACCTTATAAACTACTAGCTGGTTCCCGTTGGAACACATTACCGGGATAAAAAGTAGCCTATGTTACTCAGGGTATATAATTTAAATATAGTTGATGTATATTTATATAATTTAAACGTATTTAAATGTAGCTTTCCAATGGTGATTTTTGAAATCCGCACAGTTGTTTTTGAATTTATTCATTACAAACATACAAAAATACAAATCTTTCCTCTTTATAATAGTAGTGATTGTGATTTTTTTATTGGAAATCTTATACTTGGGAGTGGTCCCATTTCAATTTGGTCCCATTCTAACAATAATTTGGTCCCATTTCAGTAATTTGAAGTCGGTTTTTGTGTCAATGTGTGACGTGTTTTAACATTATATAACAACAATTCATCTCAACTCAATCATATTATGCCATTGATTCCTCGATTCTTATATCAAAATCAGGTAGATCGATAGTATGATATTTGACAGACATTCTCAATCAGTATCTTCACCATCAGACAGTCCTGACATTGCTTTATTACTTGACACATCTAATTAACAAGAATGGCATCTAATATCAATAGTAACACGACCAATTTCACTTGGCCCATCTTCAAATATTCTCAAATATCGTATTACTACAGATTGTTTCATTAATCAGATTGTAAGACTTACACTTTATTACCTCAGGGTAAGTTAACAAATGGGTAATGCCTCTTAACAAAGACAATGGGCGGTTTTACGTTGTGAAAAGACTTTTCTTGACTTATTCATTACTGTTTTGTTTAAATTTTGTAATTTTTAAACGTACTTAGTTAACAATATTCTGAGTGCGGGACGTTCATTACAGGTCGCTTTGTGGATTAGCCAAAAATATTCATCATTAATTATTGTTGATGGAAGTTTATAAAATTATACTTAGGTAAGTATTTGGATTACGGTGAGGAGAATTTCAATGAAGTTCATTAGATTTGAGGAGTAAACTTGAACGTTAATTTCAGGAAGTTCTATTAAAAGTGCTTCTTCAGAGTCGTAATCTAGAGTCTTAGGTTCGATGACTGTCGCAATGATTATTTGTACAAATTGTATTCTATGTAGGTCTGCACACATAAAACATTTGCGCTGTGTATGTATTTCATAAAAGAGTTATATAAATAAATATTTAAATATTTTTGGACATTCTCACACAACGTCATCTAGCCCAAATTAACATAATACGAGTAATATGAGCTTGTGTTATGGGATCTAGACGACTGATAAACATACTTATATATTTCTAAATACATACATATTATACATAGAAAATACCCAAACTCCGAAACAAACATTTGTGGATCACAAAAATAATTTGATTCGAACCGGAATCGAACCTGGGACCTCAGAGACGGCAGTCGCATACTCATACCACTGAGCCACCGCGGCAGTCAAAGTATACATACTTTCACGTCTATATCCCCAAAGGGGTAAGCACAGGTGCGTTACACACCCACACATTGCCAGTATTTTATTGTTTCCACGAAGCAATCCTATTGCCGTTACCAGACATTATAGCAATTCCATAACCACTCTGTAATCAAAACAAAACTCCAACAGCCAGGACCGATGTTACATATTCAATTCAATTCAATTCAAATACATTTTATTCTACACAACATAGAACATACAAAAAGGAAGTATCACTTTAAAAAAGAGTATAAGTGGCGGTCTTATCGCTAAAAGCGATCTCTTCCAGACAACCTTTGGATGGATAGCGAGTTTAAGAAATTAAAAGGGTACAGCTATCACTCTAAGGAGAAAGAAGAATAAAGCATAATAAATAATGAAATAAAGATAAGTCTAAATAGAATCAGAAAATGAAGCTCAAAGAAGATAATAAAAGTACTGATACAATTATACATACACTAGCTGACCCCGCGAACTTCGTACCGCCTAACAGTCAATGAATGTCGTGTTACTTTTTAGCTGAACTAATTTAGGCATTGATGAACGTAAAACAATGATACAAAATAATATATTTATATACATAGAAACAAAAAAGTATTTTATTATGATGAATGATGATGAAAACATACATACAGAATGAGAATAAAAATAAAAAAAATAAAAAATAATAATTAAGTACTTCAAACTCATGTCAGAAAAAAATGATTGAAAACTATGTTGTCCATATTGGAAAAAAAAAATAAAACTCGGATTAATTCATTAATTGGATTTTCATTCAAGCACTTTGTGGTAAACGACATTCTTTGTTTTTTGGTCGCCTGACCAAGAACAAATAAAGCGGATGGTTTGCCGACACGTGAGCATGCCGTGAGCATGTACAATTGACCATGAGATAAACATACATTTTCTAGATTGAGGCCACAAATAGTCAAGGATTGGCCCTGTGATTTGTTGATCGTCATGACGAAGGCAAGACGAATCGGGAATTGAATTCGTTTAAACTCAAAGGGCATATCCGTTGGGATCATCGGAATCCTTGGAATAAGAACTTCCTCATCTTTAAATTTTCCTTTAAGTATCGACGCGTGAATCACATTGCTCATCAGTTTTTTTATCACCAAACGCGTTCCATTACACAGTTTTGGTTGGTTTAAATTTCTAAGCATGATGACTACCGAGCCAACTTTAAGTTTTAAATGGTGCGGTGATAAACCAGGCACATCCAAGGAGTTTAAAAATTCAGTTGGATAATTAGTGGCTTCTTCTTCGTTTGTTACACAGTCGATAGATTTGAATGAATACAGAGTACCTACGATTTGATTATGAATTATAAAATTGAGGTCATCTACATCTTTATTTTTAGCGGCCAAAATTGCTCGCTCACTTAACCATTTAGTATTTTTGTGGTTAGCAATGATATCCGGGAATACTTTGTTGATAAGCTCGTCTTTTGATGATACGAAATTGCAAAAATGCAGATAGATCTTTCAACAATGCAACTCTCATATTTACAGACAGTTGAAGTTTCTTTACATATCGCCACAGATTTGATGCTTTGAGGCAAGCGTTTATTTCGTCGGCAGCAGTAGATTGTCGGAAATCGCTAGATAATAAAATCATTGCACCACCAAAACATCTCGAGTCATTGCGCAGATCTTTTAATGTTCGGTCTAGTGCTTCCAATGCGCGTTTGTGCGCCATTGTGCATTCGTCCGATATGATGATTTTTGATGCTACTAAAACTTTGGCCATTGCGGAGTGTTTCGAAATGTTACATGTCGGTTGTTCAGTAGTTTGAAGGTTTAATGGCAATTTTAACGCTGAGTGAGCCGTACGGCATCCGTCTAACAATGTGGCCGCTATTCCAGAAGAAGCAATTGCTACCGCAATTTCGGATCTCGCACGTACAGTGGCCAAAATCAATGACATGAGGAATGTCTTCCCAGTTCCACCGGGGGCATCCAAAAAAAATAAGCCGCCATTTCCATCATCAATTGCATTAATCAGTGTATCATAGACTTCCCTCTGCTTAGGGTTCAACAGAGGTACATTCGTTTGAACTGATTGGATTAGTTCATGTGGATCATATTCACGTTCACGTTCCAATTCTCTATTAAATGCGTCATTCATTCCGCGATCTGGCGCTGGCATTCCTAACCTAACTAACAAACTGCCGCACATGAGGTAACACATATCTTCGATCAAGAGCAAAGTCTGGTTATGGATCTCCTCATTCACCTCAAGATCGGAATTTCTTGAGCTGACGCGAATTCGATGTAAAATACCTTATGACATGTTATCTTTGTATTTGTTCCACAGGTTACGTGGGTTCGATGGGAAGCATGTTGAAATGATGATAGCAAATAATGTGCGTATCTGACTTGGAGATGCAGAAATAATTGCTTCAGCGATTGTCGTGTCCCAATGAGTATCGTTTTAAAGCAAATTTAGCTCTTGACATGCTGCACGAAATGTGGGGCACACGATACCATTAACAGTTCGTAGTGATTCAAATGATGTTGGCCCTCGAACATGTACCAGCAACAACCGCAAATAGAAACATTCATCATTCTTCGGATGAACTGTGTAAATACGACCAAGAGCATCAGTAGAACGCATATCTGGATGACCAGGAACTGCATCGCCTTGCTTCCGACGTTGAAATTTCTTCGATGTAGCGTTCCAAGTGTAATAACGTGGCATTTCTGAGTAAAGCAAAGTTCGTGCGAACGGAGCGCTTTGACAAATCGCAAAGAAACTGGTCAGTGTTGTCGCTGGAGGTGTTTCGGCACGTTGAGCAGCATTCGACGCTGTGAAATATACTCTCTGACCGCTCTCTAGATGCACCCCCAAATGTAAAACAGTGGGATGACGTTCGTGAATAGGGAATGAAAATATACGCCAAATTGCTTCATTGCAGTTCACATATCTACCAACTTGATAGCGCGTGATTTCATCTCTGTTATTGGATGTTTGGATACCAAAAACCGCCATGTCGCTCCCTTTCGTGACATATTTGCAAATGTATTTAATTGACTTGACCGAATTGTAATACTCAACATTACAATGTGCTTTGAATGTTTTGGAATGAAGTGGCGAATATGGAACAATCCAACTGTTGTCAACTACGAAATCGTTTCCTTTCACTTTAGTTGTGATAGTTCTACCATTATCATCGGGCGATCGACGCCGATACAATGGATAACCATCGTTGCCTGTAATGGTCTCTGCCGTCAATTTTCGTGGATACCGTTTGGAACACTTGCCGTCGACCATGCACGGTGATTGTCGGTTGATAGTGCCACACGGTCCATGAATCATATTCGTGACTACAACATCATGTAGGTCTGGATCGGTTTCAGGAGCAGGAATCTCCGCACATATGATGTCATCTATTTGATCTGGCCGAATTCTTTCGACTAACCAAATCAGAATGTGAGCATGCGGTAGGCCTCGTTTTTGCCATTCGATTGAATACATCCAGCATCGAGTATTCCCAAAGACGTGTTACTTAACAATGTAATTCATTAGTGACCGAATTTTTTGCCTGAAAACACGTGCGGTGATGTCGTGTCGATCACTTGATGTTTGTCCGGGAAGCAGCAATTGAATAATTTCTATCCATTTCGGATTACATGTGAATGTAATGAATAGATCTGGCCGACCATAATTACGAACATATGTCATTGCATCTTGCGCATATTCATGCAAATGACGCGGGCTACCTATGTATGTCGCCGGTAAAATAGTCAATCGACCAACATTTTCTGAATCTCCTTCTGTGCTAATTGCATCGCGTAAATGGATATACTCTTCCGAACGCAATTTAGCTTGATTCAACCGAATGAAAGTCAAGCGCTCCGTTTCGATTTTAACGTACATGTCAACGCAATATTGTTGAAGCAGTCGACGAAATCGCAACAAATAATTGTCAGAATTTTCACGAATCATCAAACGATATGCGTAATAATTCATAGAACTAACCTTCTTGGTAGTTTCCTCACCTGAAACAAATGCAGTAAAAATTGTATTTTAGAACCCGTAATAGGTTAACGACTCTTACAGCTACTCTCTACTAAATTAGAAATTACAACTTTTTTGGAGTACTAAAAGCAAACAGAATAAAATGTATATCAAGTTAAAATGAAAACAACAATATTGATCTTACCATTCAATGGATTAATCATTTTGATATTAAAGTGATATCCATCGTCTCCTTGCCAAAACATCTGCGGGTATTGTAACGCGTCATATGAACGGTGTGTTTCATATATTCTTTGTAGTTGCCCAGTATTGCGTCGTGTAAGTACAATATCACGTGTTTCCAAGTTTTCACCAACAATCAGGATTGCCACTTCATCGATTGTTGGAGCATTAAATGTGCGTTCATGTGTTCCAGCTGGTCTTTTATCTGCTCTGATCACAACTTTATAGTCATCACTTGGCATGCGCTCTAAAGCAGTCTTGAAACAGCCTGACCAATGCATGATGTTCATGAAGCATTTGCTGCAGATCTTGGAGAATTGCTCTTTTCGTAGCTGTGTGTGCCCTTGACGCCGGTTAAGTTGTTCTTCCATATTGCCCATGAAGTATATTTGCAAGAATTTATGCTGTGCATCTTCTATAGGTTGCAATGATCCAATGCGATGGCAAATCTGGCATTGAATCTGTAAAGTCAAAACCATAGTTATAGTTACATTTACAAACACTTTTTTTACAAACACTTTTTTCAAATAATAACATGCCATTTTTATTTCAGAGACAAATACAGAAATCTAACAAACTACATTCCAGATTTTTTTTTACAATGATAGAAAATTAAGTTTTTAACGTAAATTACCTTAAATATCGGATTATATCCGTTTTCTTCGATAATTTCCGCCCCAAATGAAGTCATTTGGAAACAGACATTGTATTTTTGAGTGTTCGCTAGAAAATGTCGTGATTCTAGTGTTTCGCCATAAAGCAGGGAGCACAATGGCTCTGGTGGCGGGACCAATAATGGCAATTTCACTTTACCACTAAGGCAGCACAAACCAGGCGTTTCACCAGCAAACTTCAATGCTCCACAATGCTGGCAAACAACGTCCATTGGACCAATGCAAACTAAACGATGCAAGCTGTAGTCGATGGTGCAATCATACAGAAACGCTGCTCGATTCAAATCAATACTTGAACCATTTCTTCTTGCATTTCGAAGATTATTCCTCTGTTCATCTGTACGATAAGCTCGACGATTTCTCTTTTCTAACCTAGCCGTTTCACGGGGATGCCTCTCTTTGCTCTTGTGTTTGAGAAGCACGAATTAAGGCCCTTCTTTGCTCCATACTAACGCGGCGCTGTTCTCGTGCAATTTCTCGTTCTCCATCAGATAATTGACTCGCGATATTCCGTTGCCTAATTGCATTACGGCTTCGCTGGGAAAGATTAGATCTTCTAGGACGCGGCATTGTTATTAAAATGTGCACTCGCATAAAACCACCAAATATAATAACAGTGACAACTTTCGAGACATAGACAATAGCTCAAAGAGTATATAACCACTACGTATGAATATCTTATCAAGAAAAATCAAATACAACCTATAAAAAGACATTTACACTTTTGTTAACCTGTAGATTTTTTTCCTTATTCTTATAACCTTTACCAACTGATTTTTTATTCTTTTTTATTTTGTTCCTTTCCGATGATTTTATGTTTTTACTGTAGAATAAATCTTAGGTATTATTTTCTGGAATTAAAAATTAAATAATTAATAAATAATTTTCGAAAATTAATGGCTAAAACAAACAAATATAACACTACCTGAACTTTGTAGACATTTTACAAAAAATAAATTTCTGAACGCACACATGATGTCTTCAGAAAAAAAAAATTTTTTTTGCTTAAAGTTCTCAGCAACCAGGCCATAAGCTCCAAAAAAAAAATAGTTGTTACACTATTTGACAGGATTGTACAACTAATGTTTTACATGTAATAAACAAATCAGCATCTAATTCATTGTTTTTAAGATGTATTCTGCTATTCGTGACGGAAACAAATCCAACAAATCAAAAACCATGGCAATCGGTCCAGCCGTTACGAGTTATAAGTGTTGTAACAAACACGACTTTCTTTTATATATATAAGATATAGACAGTCTATATACATAATTCATATAACTAAAAATACACAGACATACCATACGTAACATACATAAACGTATTTATAGACTACATATAAGTTGTAGATAGGTAGTAATCTTTTAACTTAATTTTGAAAGACGATACAGGCTGCGCACGTCTGATCTGAAGCGGCAAAGCATTCCACAAGTGAACATATCATATATGCATATTATGCAGTCCGATGTTGAAGATAAATAAGAGAAAACACAAAAGAAGTATGCCAAGATCATATCAAAAAGACTTCCATAATCTATCCTATCCTAACGGGAAGAGACGTGAATATGTATGGATTCAGATATTCTCTTGGTTGATTAATTTAATTTTTATGCATTTGAAAGTAAAACCTATGAAAAAATTGTAGCATTACAATGAAATAAGATAGTGCTTAAAAAACCTAACACGCGCCACAAAATATGTTAAGTGGTACTTTTTCTCAATCTAGAAGCTTTCTAGAACCTCGCACGACTGGTCAGAATGTTCCGGGAACATTAGTATGCGATGGACATTGTATTCGATCTAATAGCCTACAAAAGTTGGGGAACTTAAGCATGTGCGTTGCCTCGCATGTGAAATTGATGTAGTGAGTTATTGTAATAAACTCACACTAACACAATAACTTTTAGCTTTGCTAGAGGAACAGGAATGCATATAAGTCGGATTTACGATTACTATTGTCTCAAAAATGGATAAAATTGAAGTCTTAAGTTAGTTAATACATAAAAAACCAGTCAAGTGCGAGTTCAACTCACGCACAATGGGTTCCGTACCAAAACGTATAAAAGGTTTTTGTAGAACTTGTTGTTATAGAGGCAATAGAAATACATCATGTGTGAAAATTTCAACTTTCTAACTATCACGGTCATGAGATACAGCCCAAGACAGACGGTCGGACGGACAGCTAAGTCTCAGTAATAGGGTTCCCGTTTTACCCTTTGGGTACGGAACCCTAAAAAGATGTACGATATTTTTTTACCAAGAAGTAGTATCTAGATAAAATTACGTGAATGTAGCTACGGTATCGGTTTGCAACTAAATAATAGTGAATAAGTACACTACAAAGGAAGAACTTCTGTTGTTGCAAGTAGCGAGCGGTGTTAAACTTTTTAGTTCGACTACAGACCAAGTTTGTGACGGTATATATAGCAGGCGACAGCAATAACTATTTAATTAGGTATCGATTCACAACCGTGTTGAAATGTTTCAAACTAGAAATTTCGTCGTAAACCATTACCAAACTTGTGATAACTTACACAGGAAGGGAACACGTATTATCTAGTAATAGTTACTTTGTTCGGGTCTAATTAATCTAAATATATCGAGGTCTCTTGGTGCCCTAATATTGTTAAGTTTGACGACATGTTGTATGTGTGAGCCAAGGGTTTTTGTTCATATTGTGACCTTGCATGTCTTTACTTCTATACTAGGTATACTTTAAAAGAGTAAAGATTTGTATATTTACTGGATGAATTGAGGAATACTGGAGCGATTACAAAAATTCTTTCACGATTATAATGTTAAACTATGCCTGACTGAGTAGCATAGGCTATGTATTTTATTAGAAAAAAAATAAATTAAATTAAATTAAATTTAATTTAAAATATTTTAATTTAATATAATTTAATTTAGAAAAAAATAGCATACGGGGTCCAAGCTATCCTCGCATGTACAAAGACTTAGTACGGTTGTTGCATCAGTATCACTATGAGATTATATCTACGGAGGGAAAGGAAAAAGGGGCATAATAGTAAAACGAAAAAAAAACGAACACAACATACCCAACATAGGCTATTTTGACGTCTACATTATGAAAGGGGTAATTTTCTCAGTTGAATTTACTGATTCGTGCTAGGCAAATTAGGGTGTCAATCATGTTAACTGACACTGGCGACAGTTGAAAAGTAAAGTCTGTGGTAAATATAATATCTACTAAAATTTCCCGGCAACGGTAACAACCTCATACCCTATTACGTGGTTCTCGATAATAGTGTTCTATAACTAGTACCTATAGTATCTCAAGTACGGTGACGGACAGTACAATAGACGATTGAAGTGAACTTTAATACACCCTTTGATAACGCTTTGAAAACCTCCGTCACACGCCACCCGTATAAAATCTTTGTTGTCGCGCACACTGCATCTTGAAATATCAAATTACATTATATCAAACATTGTGCTGATGTTCAGGCAATTTCGTTGCGATAATTACTTCCATGTACGAAACAGACTGGTGTATAATACAGCACGGTGCTTTTTAACGTGCGGTTTTCTTTGAAACTTTAATCACCGCACCATTCAGTTGGTTGAATCTAACCAAAACGTCTCTGAGAGCAAGGGTACCGTACTTTTAATAGTACTAGTGGTTCTGTGAACCGTAGACTTCGGGAGCGGCTTTGTTTAGAAAATTTCTTCTTCAATTTTCTTTATTACTCTTTCATTTGTCATCCAATCCAAAAAATATCATTCAAGTATTATTCATTGTAAGCAAGGAGTGTGTGTAAAGTTTCATGCAAATCGACTGATAAATACGGCCTCAAAGAAGATCTGACAGAACCCGTAGATGGGTACAGACGAAAGAAATTCTCCCCAGTCCGCAAGTTGAAAGCAAAGTCGCAAAGCAACAGGCAAAGCCTC
The DNA here is from genome assembly GCA_963556515.1 of Nudaria mundana. Lineage (NCBI taxonomy): Eukaryota > Metazoa > Arthropoda > Insecta > Lepidoptera > Erebidae > Nudaria > Nudaria mundana. The sequence goes on from OY748293.1 coordinate 18,275,617, forward strand.
CTTTTCAATCATTGTCATTTAACAATACAATGCAATTATACATTTAACATTTTTACTGGCGGCCTCATGCGCATAGATTCGGCGCGGCGGATTGAATGTGATCCTCAGGATTAAAAGTCCTCCCCTAGAACTATAAATATTGCAACTTGAGACAAAAAAAATAAATAGGATACCTACAGGAAGTACAGTTACTAAGTTATAGTTTTTTTTTTATGAATAAATTTGAGTGCGTTTGACCGCAATCTTACCTGATGTTAAGTAACGATGCGGTCTAACATGAAGAAGAATGCCTTGAAAACCCTAAAATTATATATATCGGGGAACAATGACGGTGGAAGGGAATTCCATTCCTTAGCGGTTCGCATGATGAAAGAAGAAGCGAATCGAGAGGTACGAAGAGGTGGTTTACGTAGGTCACACTATAAGTTTTGCGTAACTTAAAAAAACAACATGTTAAAACCAAAATATTATGTTTATTGCTTCTCAAAACACTCTCCTTTACATTTTAAACATTTTGGCATGCGATTGAACCATTTTTTTAAAACAGGAGGACCACAGATCTGAAGGCATGTTTTCTACGTGCTGATTGAACGCTATCACTGCCTCTTCGGAGTTGGTAAAAGTGAAACCTCTCATCAAATCTTTGATTTTGGGGAAAATACAGAAATCATAGGGTGCTAGGTTGGAGCTATGCGCAGAATGGGTGACGAGTTGTACTTTTTCGGAAGCTAAAAATGACTTCGTTTTGTTGGCCGTGTGTGAAGAAGCGTGGTCATGATGTAGGAGAACACGACTTTTGGGTCGTCTTTCGCGAACTTTTTCTAACACCCTGGGTAAACAAATGGTAGAATACCACTCGGCATTAACACTCTTTTGATCTTCAAGTGGAATTGTACAAATGGGACCGTAGCTGAGAAAAAAACGCGATCATTTTTTTACCAACGTTTCTCGCCTGCCTCACTTTTGTTGGCTTGTTCTCATTTTCAAACACCCATTCACAAGATTACTGTTTTTTTTTCGGGTTCAAAACAATAAATCCACGTTTCGTCTCCTGTGATAATGTTATAAACAGCATTAGAATGTCCGTGGTCGTACTTCAGTAGCATCTGTGAGCACCATTCCACGCGAGCCCGCTTCTGCTCCGCTGTCAGTTCATGAGGGATCCAACGACAACAAAGTTTCCGAACTTTCAATTCTTTATGTAAAATTTTCTTGATTTGACTCATACCAATCCCCAATAGTCCTCGAATTGTATCATAGGTAATCCGCGGGTTTTTTTCAATTAATCGCTTAACAGTAGCCACATTATTTTCGTTGATGGCAGTTGAAGGCCCTTCACGAAATTCGTCATGTAAAGAAACTCGACCTCTCTCAAATTCAGCAAACCATCGCCTCACGGTGCTCAAACAAGGTGCTTCTCTCCCAAAAGCATTTTGAAGACGAGTGGCACAGTCTTGCGGAGAGAGAGAGAACTTTTAAAATCATAAAAAATCATCGCTCTAAAATCTTTTCGACTTAATTCCATTTTCGTTGCATACGTAGAACTTTGATGTGTGATAAAAAACAATTGACAAATGATTTCCCGCCAATTGTTTTTTTTTATTACTAAGAAGGTTGCAACGTTTAAAAAAATATAACATTCGAAATTCAAATAGTTTCGATTAGCTAGAAGTACAAAACTTTTAGTGTGCCCCATGTATCGACCACATACGGATGGAATCTTAGACCACGCCTTGATGTCCGATGATGGAATGGTGCTGGTGGAATTAATTCCTGCGCACACTCTATTAGTCATGTTCAAGTTTTAGTTTTTAATGGTGGCTTTTCCCAAACTAGTTCAATAAAATTTAATCCTTTTAAGTGCCCATTCATGTTTGGGTAACTCGAGTGTTTTTGAATATACGTAACTTGGGTCACAAAGTTTTAACGTACTCTTAGAACGTCTCGAAACTTTTCAACCAACTTCCATAAAGGAGGAGTTTCTCAATTCAAGGGCTTTTTTGTCGTCTTTTTATATTTACCTTTTTTTATTTTTTTCAATTCCGCGAGACCGCGGCCGCTCCCATGTCCATTGCTGCGGGCGCCCGGATGTTTGTTACCTCAAATCCCTGGACTGAGTGAACCGATTTTTGTTTTTTTTTTTTTTTTTAATAAAACTTATACTTTTCCATTTGGTCTCATTCTGACAATTCTTTAGTCAGATTACGGTCAATTAAAGTCGGTTGCTGTGTAAATTTTTGACGTGTATTTTTAGAAAATCTAATACTAATCTATAAAACAGTAAATAACATTAAATTGTGGCGCGGCGCAAACCTTATCTCTGACGTCATACGTCTAGATACTACAAGAAGGCGCATCCAGAACTTTCGAGTACCTACCATAACATTCCACCCATAGCTAGATGTGCACACGCACTTCAACAAGTAAACAACTCGTAGGTACAACATAAGTATAGGTATTTAAACTTGTTCCTATTGTCTAAGCCACAACTACCTAAACCAGTTTTGTATCATCGGGAATATTCTAGTACTATAGGTACTTGTATACATTATTATAAAAGCGAATGCATGTCAACAATAAATATTCATTCATACTGTGTTACTGTAAACGTCTCAATATATCTCCCAACAACCACTACAAAATTTATTTGAAAATAACCAGTTTTGAAACATTGTTCATTAGAAAAACAAATTATTCGTTTAGTTTCTAGTTAATGCTATCTATGTGGTAGATGTTGAAAATGTATAGGTAGAGACCTATACATTTTCAACATCACTACATTATAAAACAAAGGCGCCCGTTCTGTATGTTTGCGTAGAACTTTTTGAATTTTGATGCGGGTTTCACCAATGGATAGAGTGGTTCCCGAGGAAGATTTTTGTGTTAATTGTCAATGCGGGCAAAACTACGGGCGTCCGCTAGTAAGTAGATAAAGTTTCGATTCAAACGACTTTTACAAAATTATTTTCTTTATATTTTTAATAAATAATAGTTACTTAACTTAACTAAAAAAAACACTCTTTTATAGAGAATCCAACTAAAAAGTAGAAAATAAATTTTAATAAGTTTGAATTAAGAATAGTGTAAATAAGAAATAAATGTATAAAAAGCGTGAAGTGCATTTTAAGATATTATCAAAATGATAATTCTTCTACTCATATCTGTCAATAAAATATTTATAACTATTGACACTATGCACCTCATGCTTTTCCTCATGCCTTTCTAAATAACTCTGTATTAGATTTAAGATGAAATATTTTGAAAAAAGCCGAGCTGAGTTTCTTGAGGGCTCTTCTCAGTCTCGTTGCATTTTGGAACCCTCGGTAGAGTCACACCAACTTCTGACGAATCTAAATAATTTTCTGAAAATTTCAAAGATAATAAACGTTATTTTATTTTATTTTTATTTTTTTCCGTCCGTCCGTCCGTCCGTCCGTGCGTCCGTCCGTGAATTACTTTCAACTCGAGAACGGTAAGAGCTAGAGACTCAGTGTAAACGCCAATCGACTCAGCATGGTCAAAGACCTCTAAAATAAAATTTACCTTTGACCTCTAATCTCAAGGTCAAGGTCAAAACGAGGTCAAATCGAGAACGGTAATAGAGACTGAAGACCAGCTGCAGTCAACTCAACATGGTCAAAGACCTCTAAACTGATGTTGAACTTTTTTTTTTAGATTTTATGAAAAAACTTTCGAAATCTCAAAAATATATGGCAAATTTTTTGTTTTAAACTATTATTTATTTTTCATTTTTTAGTTTTTATTTTAATTTTGTTTTTATTCTAATCGAATGATTGCATTGTCATCGGTCTTTGGCAGGTGTGCAAAGTTTGAATTAACTCTGATCGTTCAAAGTAGGGCCAAATCGAACCTAAGAGAGTCGGTTACAAACAAACATACATTTTTTTTTAAATTTTCAATCGAATTATTGCATTGTCATCGGTTGTTGACAGGTGTTCATAGTTTGAATTAAATCTAATCGTTCAAAGTACCCAAAGAACCCAAAAGAGTCGGTTACAAACATAAAAGCAAACATATAAGTGATGCTAATAAAAGCGTAGTAAAAAGAACCCGTTTTGTACCTTTCTTATGGAAGTAGTATCCTACTTACCTTATCCTACTTTCACGAACTTTGTTTTGCTCATAAACAATACTGACTTAGTTGTTTAAAATTGTTTAAAAACAAAAGAAACAGAACGAAGCACATTTAGAAAAGGGTAATGAATCCTTTACAAGTTACAATGAATAGGGTTAAGAAGGGGAAATATAACAAGGGTATTTCTTACAAATAACTTAGCTTACTGTTATTAATATTTGTGAAAATAGTTAATACTTACAATATACATTTGGGGATCCTATTTAGGATCCAAACCCAGGAGTGATATCATCATCATTCACCGATCCTTTTCCCAACACAGTTGAGGTCGGCTTTCCAGTCTAACTGCGATTCGGCTGAACTTCGATATTTTCCGTGAAGTGACTGCCATCTGACGTCCACAACCCATGGACGATATCGAAGTTCTGTAGTTACACCGGTCGGATTTTTGATTTAGGGTTTCAACTCCATATCACTGACTATTTTTTTTAATTGTTTACGTACTACTTAAAAACGACAGGACCAATTTGGATGAAATTTAGTAAGGTGTTTGGTGTCGTGGTTGGTAGACGTGGAGCAACTATTATAATTTTTTATCCTGATTGTAGGTAGTCTTATTAGTATCGGTAACAAAAAAAATCTTTCACGCGGTTGACCACTGGAACATACAACTGTCGGTAAAAATCGGTAGTAATTGTACTCCAACAATGCTAACTTTGTACCTATGTAGTATGGTGTAAATTTACATTATCTACCACAACTTGTACTAAATGATGTGTTAAATGCGCATCGTTTATTAATTTTACTTAGTGAAATTACACGTAGGGAACAATACACTTAGCTAGTTAATGTTTCAATTCAGTAATCTCTTTACGCGTTATCAATTAAGTTTAATAATTTAGAGAAACCTTGCCGTAGCTTAGAAACTAGATAGAAGGTTGTATGTAGGAAGTTAATAAATGATGATATAAAGTTCCAGCCCAGGACTATAGTAAATGCTAAACTTTTTAATACAAATTTTAATCTTCTCTCTCACAATCTTGTGATTACTCAGTTGGTTACAGTACTCCCTACAGTACTCCAGTATAGAGATATACTAGGTTCGTGGTATTCCCCCTGTAAAGACACTTACCTTGTAAACTTAAGACAAACGGATCTTTTACGCGATTATTGAGATATATACAGACCTCTTTATTACCCGACGTTTCGACCCTGTTACAAGAGCCGTGGTCACGGGTTCGGGACTGGCTTCAGCAAAAAAAAAAGCGGACTTTGGTTCAAATCTAGCTACACACTTTCGTTTTTGTGATTTATATAATTATCGGAGCATAGGTCATCCATCAAGACTTTAGGGAACCAAATCAATACAACCTGCAAATGGTACCTATACTTTTTTTTTTTTTAATTCCGAGGCCACTCTAACGTCTGTTGCCGGGCGTCTCTGGTTACTAGCAGAGGGTATGTCCAGTGGCACCCGGCGGACTTTGACCACCTCTGTGGTCTCTGCGGGTGTTTGGTCGGGACGAGAATCCCGCGTCATTGGGGTCGGGTTTTATCCCGCGTCAGTGAGTGAATCTGGTTGCGTGCTATGGGGAAAAGGCCCCGCAGCACGCAACCCTTGCGATCCCGCCGTCCTCAGGCCCCGATCATGGAGGACGATAGTCTTGGGCGTAGTCGCGTAGTCTGGGGCGGCCTGGCCGCCGACTACGGAACTCGGCGGGGAGGGTACGCTCCCTCTCCCTCCCGGCCGCCTCCTTCGCGAGCATGACTTGCTCGCAGAAGAACACGGCCGCGTTCCACCTACTCCCGCTGGATACCATGGCTTGAAGCATGGTTCCCAGCGAGAGGGTATCCACGCCCAGATCCACTACGAGGTCCCGGCGCTGACTCGCCCACGCTGAACACTCCACCAATGTGTGGAGTGTGGTGTCGTCGTCGGAAACCTCGCAGTGTTGACACCGGGGTGTGACCTCACGATGCATACGAAACAGATAGCTACCGAAGCATCCATGCCCGGCAACTATCTGCGTCGCACGGTACGTGAGGTCAACATGCTGCCTCTGCAGCCAATCGTCCATGATCGGTCTCACCGCCGCGATGAAGATGGCACCCCCCTTGGGTTGCTCAAGGCGCACCCTCCATGACTCCATGAGATCCTGGCGGAGTTGGGACCGCTGGTCCTCGATTTCTCGAGACGCAGGCCTGTGGTCCCGCTCCAGCGCCTCCTTGCGCCATTGGAACAATGACGCAAGGGCTCTCGCTTCCAGGTCCCATGGAGGGGTCCCGGCTAGGAGACATGCGCCCCCATGGGTTCTGCTGCAGGGTCGCCAGGAGCTCCTCGCGGGCCGCCGTCTTGGCCCGCTTTATCGTCTCCTGGAGATTATCTTTAGCCTCCCTGTATGCCTGAAAAAGCTCCGCCTCTCGGGCTGCCGCGTCGTCTGGGCGGCGACGCCTCCGGCGAAACCTGATGTACCGGCGGCGGGCGGAGATGCATGCTGCGCGCAGGTCTGCAATCTCCGGCGACCACCAGTACACCTGCTTCCTGGCCGGTCTGGGTGTAACCCTAGGCATCGCCGCATCACAGATTTGTGGTACCTATACTAACCGGTACTTACCCAATTATCTACGTATTATAAAGTAAACACTAATCGTGCCGATCTTGGACTACGCGGACGCTTGCTGCCTGGATGCTACAGAGGAGCTCTTAAACAAACTTGAGCGGTTGCAAAACTTAGGTATCCGATTTATTTTTAACTTACGTAAGTATGATCACGTCTCAAAATTTCGCAAGGAACTCAAATGGCTCCCAATCCGCCTTCGTAGAAATACTCGGTTATTATGTCTCCTCTTCAATGTCCTACACAATCCCTCATATCCTTCCTACCTGCGGGAGCGGTTCACACTGATGCGTGCATCAGATGAATCGTGCCGGCCTCACCTCTCCTACCGCCTCAATTATCCTTCCCACAAATCTGACTTCTTCTCCTACTCTTTCTCCGTTCATGCCGTCAGACTGTGGAACGCTCTTCCAACCGATATAAGGAACTGCAGAACTGTGTCTGGCTTCAAGAAGAGAGTCAAGGAACACTATCTCGCTTCCTTACCTTAATTATTGTACGTCTATGTATGTTTATATATGTTTTTATGTATGTATTTGTGTATTTATGTAGTTATAGTTTATGTAAGTTTATTAACCTGCACACACATCAGGACCTGTTTGCATCACGATCTCCTCTCTTAGGCCCACTGGAAGAGATCTCTTTAGAGATAAGTGGCGCCAGTGTATACATGTTTAGTTTGTATCCATTTACTGTTTTATTTACTGTGTGTACAAAAAAAAAAAAAAACAAAAAAAAAAAAAAAAAAAAAGTTCCCGGATAGAGACAGTAGGGCAAACCCGTGGTCTATTAGTGAAATACAATGTAACATCGACTAGGGAGCTACAAGGTACCCTTTAACTTTATCAGGATTAAGTCCAATTATTTCTGTGTCAATTAGGAGTGAAAATTTTGTTAAATTTAAATATTAATATATCAAACTAAGTTAAAGTTCTTATATTAAGAGGGGATTTATATAATCTATTCATGGTTATCTAATATTTTTATAAAAGTTTTGACGCGTTAATTGCCACCGTTTTTAATAGTATTTGGTACCTACTATTTACTTTGCCCATTTCAACACTAAAATAATTAATGCTGAGCAAAATGTAAACTTAATTTAGAAACCTGTATGTTAAAATTACAACTTTGATTTGTATTTAAGTCTGTGGACAAAGTTTCAGAGATTTAACAAGAAAATTAATTACTCAACTTTGTCTACTCAACATTACTCATAAACTCGGTAAAATAAGTTCATTATGTAAAATGAATCTTTATCTACTGTATTAATAATATCCAGTATTTACGACTCAACCTATTTTCCTGTAGTATACAATCTATAAATACAATCAAACTCCGAGACACGTAAACAAATAGTAGAAAATTGTAGACAAAATGACTAAGAGTCACTGTAAAGGCGAAATCGCATGTTGAAATTTCCGGTTTAAAAATAATTTAAGAACTTGCGATTCAAATCCGCTAAAAAGCGATTTTTTTGCAAAAGTACCTAAAAAAATTTCAGGAAATGGTTTTCCTATTTTGATATAATTATTATCTAAATCATTCTAAAAGCTCACGCACTATGAGGCACCACATCCACCGAGCCTTTGCTTAACGCAGTTGGGGTCGGTTTTCCAGTCTAACTGTGATTCGGCTGAACTTCGATATTTTCCGTGCAGCAACTGCCATCTGACTTCCACAACCAATAGGCGATATCGAAGTTCTGTAGTTAAAACGATCGGATTTTTGTTTAAGGGCTCCAACTACCCCTAACGACTGTCATAGATGTTTGTATGACAACCGGGACCGTAGGCTTAACGTGCTCTCCGAGGCACGGAGGGGTCTCAATGTCCTAAGAAATGGCCACCCATCAATTAAAACTAATTCAATTCTGTTCTTTCACAGGTAGTTGCAGTATATTAAGGAGTGAAGTATTTTTAGAGAAAGTCATTATTTTATTAGCATACTTGCTTCTAAACATTATTAGATAATTTGTTCGATATTTCTTAGTTAGTAACAACTTATTATACGCCTGTTTAAAAATGTATAAAGTCAACCATTTAATATTTCTGCGACTGATAAATACTTCTCTATTTTCATTGTTGGATCTGTATTAGTTGTGCCAACCCGAATTTATATATTTCATTAAATGAAATACACGATTCATGATTGTCTATATAAAATCATAAATACCTAAATGTTACCATGCACATAAGGAAAACGAGTATCAAGTGTAAATATTATTATAAATTTTGCTTTATAATTTACCTAATGTTTCTGGATGTACGTTAAAGCACATCAATGTAATCTTGTATATACTTAAGGACCTATGTATATATGTAAATATTTGCTCAAATACTAAATGAATAAAGTATTGCTACTGTGTTAAATATTTTGAAAATATATTGTTTTATAATGAATGCATCATTTTGGGTAGATAAAAATACCTTCTATTGATTTATAGAAACACCTCAAACCAACGAACAGATCCCAGTGGATTATTATCTTCTTATAAATAAAAATGAATCGCCGTTCGTTTGTCTCACTAAAACTCGAGAACGGCTGAACCGATTTGGCTAATTTTGGTCTTGAAATATTCGTAGGAGCTCTGGGAAGGTTTAAAAGGTGATTTTGAGGAGATTGAGGCGGTACGGAGATCGCCGCGTCATCTATCTTTATATATATATAATTCTACTGTACGTGTGTATGTCACTGAACTCCTCCTAAACGGCTGGACCGATGTTGATGAAATTTTTTGTGTGTGTTCAAGGAGATCCGAGAATGGTTTAGATTCACAATTTGGGTCTTTTTTTTTGCAGGACAACGTCTGTCGGGTCCGCTAGTACAATATAATCTATATATTTAATACGACAATTTGTCTGTCTGTCTGTCTGTCCGTCCGTCGCGTTTTTCAATTTACATACATTTGCATGAAATATTAAAATATTCTTTTTTTTTTTATTTGAGGCGATACAAGGTTCGCTGGGATAACAAATTTGTTTTATTCTTATAGCTTGGTAGGTGTGTGAGTTCACCTTTATAATATAGGTATTACACCATGTAGGTAGGTATTCAAGCAGTCTACGACTACGTGAGTATACCTGCTTTTTGTTGTTGATGGACCAAAACATGTTCAACATAAGAACTTTAACGTATTGTTACTGTGGTAAGTACCTACAGTTAATATTACTAATACATTACAGTAGTTTATGAATCTGTTGCATAAACATTGGTATTAGAACACGAGTTAGGTTTTAAAGAAACGAGCCGAGGCGAGTTGCTTTATAGTATCCTACCTACTTATACCTAGTAATATGCAGTTTCTTACACTACTTTATCTAATCTCATGCTTTTTCTTTACATGGAAGTACCGGTATCATAATCATATGCTTTATAATTATGTCAACTTTTGAAATCATAATTTGAATTTTATGACATGAAAAAAATTTCATTTAGGCACTTATTGTTCGATACTAATTTATTATGTGCACTTTATTTGGCTTATATTGTAATGCAGAAATTGCGGGGCCTGAGGACGATTTATCTTTAATCCTCAAATTCATAGCTAAGAACCATCTTGATTACATCGACTTTCGAACAAATGACTCCACATAAAAGTTAATTCGCGTATTAAAATTAAAAGCATTAAATTGAATTTGTTTTCTAAATTAGGTTAGTTATAAAACAAATTCAATTTAATGCTTTTAATTTTAATTTTTTTGTGTTATTCTGATGTATAAGCTATATTATTGTAAAGTTTCATCAAAATCCGTTCAGTAGTTTTTACGTGAAAGAGTAACAAACATCGATACATATAAATTTTCGCATTTATAATATTAGTAGGAAGTAGGATTTATATTATTATTAACTGAGATTATGAGTACAAAACTTGATCGGACAATGTCAACTGTCCTAAATCAATAGCATTGGTTCAACAAATCGTTTTATGAGATCCCTACATCTCACAAAATGATTTGATGAACCAATGCTATTACTCATATAATAAAGACTACGAATGTTATGAGCTATTGTATATAGGTATATAAGCACTTATTTATAATATATTATATTGATGTATCAATCGTGTAGATTATCCGACAGCTAGTGCGAGAGCCAATAATGATATTAAGTACGCTACCAATAGAAGCGTATAATTTATCTATTTTTTTTTCAGAGTTCGTAAGCAATAGGTATAAGTGATACCTATGTTAAGTATAGGGTGTTTTTTCGTGGACCTACTATTTTGTACTACTGGTGGTTCTACGAGAGAGACTTATTTCTTGTAGACCCACTAGTGGTACCACGAGGGAGCCCCATTTCTCGTAGACTCACTGTTGGTTCTACGAGGAAGATTTATTTTCTCGTAGATTCACTGGTGGTACTACGAGGGAGACCTATTTCTCGTATACCCACTGGTTGCTAATCCACACATCGCACTGATTATAACTTAATTCACTTTTATTACTAATTTACAGCTAGTATTAATAGTGACAGTTGCTATAAAAGCTCAGGCAGTAAGTAGTAGATGTGTTTGACACCATCTAAAGACGTCGTATTTTCAATCTCTTCAACTGTGGATTTAGTTGTTCAGTTGTCAAGAAAACTCCCACGAAATGGGTAGGTACTGTCGCTAGTTTATGTCACGGCTAAGATAAGCCGTTATTGGAATAAATCCCTATAAAACGCTACTCTTTTGACAGACTAAAGTTCCAAATACAAACGCTTCAGAAAATTTATTAATTTCATCAAAATCCGCTCAGTGAGTCACTGAAATTGTGAAAGATGCAATTTCTACTTTTTTTTTTTTTTTAATTCCGCGGCCCAAGGCCGCGGCCGCTCTAACGTCCGTTGCCGGGCGTCTCTGGTTACTAGCAGAGGGTATGTCCAGTGGCGCCCGACGGACTTTGACCACCTCTGTGGTCTCTGCTGGTGTTGGGTCGGGACGAGAATCCCGCGTCGGTGAGTGAATCTGGTTGCGTGCTATGGGGCAAATGCCCCGCAGCACGCAACCCTTCTAGCCTGCTTCTGTAAGGAAGGTGGGTGGCGATCTCGCCGTCCTCAGGCCCCCTAATTTCTGCATTACAATATAAGCCAAATAAATAAATGACTCCACATTAAAACTTAACCATCTGCTCGGCTGCTATTATACCACAAATAGACAGCAGTACTTAGTAAAAAGTTCTTTTGAAACCGGACTTGAGGAGGACGGTCGAAAGGTGATAAAGAGGTTGGTTTACACTTTACAACCTTCCAACTCACTACTGGTAGCTGTCAGATGCATAAAGTGTTAGTTACTTATTCAGGTATAACTTTACGCTGCACCTGAAGCTGTTAGCCAAGAAATTATATTTAGCGCAAGACAGTACATATAAAACAGTTTCAATTTTTTTCTCGTGAAAATTGTCAAGCGTCTCTGGTTATCGTAAGGAAACCTAGCCCCAGACCTATTTATTAAGCATACCTACTTGTCATTATTCACAATAATTTTCTCACAAACAAAGTTAATTCGCGTATTAAAATTAAAAGCATTAAATTGAATTTGTTTTATAACTAACCTAATTTAAAAAACAAATTCAATTTAATTCTTTTATAAGGCTTTCTGTGCTCGTGAATTTATAATGAAACCTTGGTAGTTAAAAATCGCCCACACGTAAATCGAATTTTTTTTTCAAGAATATTATTTATTGTTCACTATTAAAGTTGGTTATGGGCAGAAAAAATCTGAATGCGGATTCCCCGCCAGAGACTAGATATATTAAGTTAGAGCAATTTATAAGTGCTGCCCTTGTTTGCCCGCAGTGCGACGAGGGTGTACTTGCTAAGGGGAAAACTTCAACTATTACAATAAAAGTATCAAAAAGCATATCAAGTTTTGTAGTGCAATTGAAGTTACAATCCTCTAGTGATTACATTTGTAACTTTAACGGTGTAGTTGTAAATTGTATTATATATTACGACTATCATTCGATATTTACAAATTTGGAGGATATTTACAGATTTGTATTGGTACACAAATTATCTTGGAGTTAGGATACCTGACTCTTTTGCCCACAGAATGTACTCATCCTCAATCCAAATTCAGTGAATCAGATTCTGTAGTTAAACAAACAATTTCGCATTTATAATATTAGTAATATATAGGTTAATCTTACGGGCTGATGCTCACAGCTCCACCTCGTGGAGTACCTTGCTTTATGACGAGAACTTTTTTCTTGTTATCCAATCTTTATGAAACAAAGCCTATTTGTTACCCCAAGCTAAAAGTGAGCTTTTCCGTGAAATCAGAAGAAAATCCATTGAGTAGCTTAGAAGATTATCGGGGTATAATATTCGGATAGACAAAAATAATAATAAAAAATTGGAAAGAAGTTCCTTAACGCGGCTTTACGGGTACCTATAGTGCGATTTAGTAGAAATCGTCACCTATCTAAATGATCTATGCTGCGTGTATCAATTAGCAGTTGCTTGAACTGTGTCCTCTCTAGCTCTTATTTTTTCATTTTTTGTCTTTTTCTTACATTCGGAGATTAAACAAAAGACGTACCTAAGGAACTTCATTTCCAACGGGGGTCCTCCAACTGCACAATTTATTGTATCTAATTAATCGTTTAATATTTATCTTACACCTATTATTTGATAAATTTAATTGCTTTACAATTGTATAATTTTAACAATAACGTAATATATATTTATCTCTGTTCTGACTGTAAAACCAATATGGTGTTAAGTTTTTGAGAAACTATTGTCAAAACTTTGCAATCTCTGCAACATGAAACTTAATCAATACCAAACTCGCATGAGCCAGCAGAAAAGCTATAAAGCGGCTGAAAACTATGTTGAGTCACCACATGGCGCCGTCTAGACGACTGCTTCCGAGAGAGGAATGCCCAAAGTCACCCCAAACCAACGAAGCTAGACCTCCAACTATTACTCAAAACTAACAACCTACAATAGGATAGTGGAATTCAATAACACTACGAAAGTTCAGCATAAAGTGGATTATCCTGTTTATTTTTATCTCCTGCATACATTGAGGGTAACTTTTAGGGGATACTTCACGATACAGTAAAATAAAATTATTATAGTTAAATTAGTAGAAAGCTCTGTGGAAATTTTCTGAAATTTTCAATCTAAAATTAAATAGAAAGTTCTGAGCTTTCGAAATTTAGTTTGCAAAGTTTTAATTATTTGTTGTCTTCGCCCTTTTTTTTTAATCCCCGGCCGCTCTCACGTCCTTTGCCGGGCGTCTCTGGTTCGCACGCAGAAGGTATTCCAGTGGCACCCGGCGGTTGTCTTTGCCCTGGTAAAACAATGTGACCCTATTTCTAGACTGAGTCTGTGTTGCTACATTCTTAACGTAAGATTTTGTCATTAACTGACCAGATTTTCGTATTGTCTGCTTTTTTTTGATTTGCAGTGCACATTATGAATGGCGAACAAGACTTTTCTCATAAAAGTCATCTACTCAAACGAAGCAGCAGCATACAGATACATAGTTGATAATATAAAAACAGTGCAGACCTTTCCAGCAAATTTACACCCTACAAAATGTCACATCCCAGTTTAACCCCGGATGTCGGAAATGAAAGGCAAAGATATACTGTTAGCCGTCCTCTTTGCCAACGATAGACTTGACCTAAATGAATTTTGTGATAATGTAGGTAGTAAATGTATGATAAGTACAATTTCAGACATAAACCTTTTATAAAACGTTTCCTATAGGAAAGATCATATATGAGAGATTGTGTAATACATCATCTATCTGAATTCAAAAGGTTTAGATACAATAAATCAAAGAGATTTGGGATCTGTTATCATAAGGTTTGGTTAGAAACGTTCATACTCGCACTTCTTATTTTTTATTATTGAATATAATTATATAGGACACTACAGTGCATTCATTCGTGTGGTTTTGAATGTTCTACTTTCAGGAAGGCTCTAACGTTCACGTTAACATGCACTAAAATAATTTTTATCAATTCGAACGACACGTTCCACTATTGGAACGATGTTTCTATAAACATCGTTTTATTGTCGGACAGTTTCTTTATCAAGGAATAAACTCTAGTGAAAATGTTGACACCGACAAAAGTTTTAATCAGTGAAGATACTAATTTGCGCAAGAAGGTTTCTATACATTAAAAGAAGAGATCTAAAATTCTTGTCCGTCTTAAATTATTTCTTTAACTCAGAGTTGTATTGGATCTCTATTGGGTAATAGTAGGTATCCGTTTGAATTATATAGAGAACCTTTTTTTCCTGATTATACAGCCGACAACAAGGGACTTAAAAACTTTGAGCCAAATTCCAGCTTTAAACACAAATTGAGTCCCCTGACAACGTAGTGGTACCCAAACCTTGCAAAAAGTTTTAATTTATGACCCTGTTATAAAAAGCGATCCATTTTTAAAAAATGGGTTAATTTTTGTTTAGTTGTTTAGTTATATCGATTTCTGTTGTAATATAATAAACATACAACTTATTATCGGTGCCTATTTTAAAACAGGAGAAACATTGACACAAAACCGAATAGGGACAAAATTATTGTCGGAAAAGGACCAAATTGAAATGGGTCTTCTCTGAAATTTGTAAGCTACTGTTTCCCAGTAGCTTTCAAATTAAAAAAAATAAAAATCGGGTCACCCAGTCCCAACAGAAGCAACAAACATTAAAAAAAAAAGTCGAATTGAGAACCTTCTCTTTTTTTAAGTCAACTAAAAACAATCTACCTGCAAACTATTCTATGCCACAATAATAAATAATAATAAATTTAATAAATTTATTTCGTAATAATAATTGTACAATATTTTTTTTTTTTTTTACATAGAATCTTAATTTTAATTGTGCGCTATTAAATTATAGTTAGTGCATTAGTATGTAGCTTAAGTATGTAGGTATAATAATACCTATTTACATATATATGTATCTAGATGTTTTATAAATAGGTAGTCTTATAAACGTAATTTGCACATGAACTAGGTAGTCCTGTATTTCAGGCGCCAATTGCAGCTAAGTAAATTATATAACATTACACAAAAACAATTACGGAACATTATATGATTAGGTTATTCGTAATATTATATAATAAGAGTTAGTACAATACCAAAGTGGCTCAATATTGATAACTATATTAGATATGTCTTAATTATTCAACTTATCACTATTTATTTTAATACAGATATTAACTACTCTGTGTCATCGTAGGACATCCCTTGGGGGGCATTCTTTAGTACTTGCTTACAACTAGAATAATTAAGAGGATAAATATTTGCTGTAGCGTTTATCCTATTGTACAAAAGCGGTCCTAAGAACAAGTAAAATTTGCCTGTGTATTCGCGTTTTATCGCAGTTCTTTCAGTGCAAACAATATCTTTCCGTCTTTTGCAAGAAACTTGAGTGCTGTAGGGAAGTGATGCGTGCTGTTTTAGTACTGTACTGAGTATGAATAGCTGACGGATTGTTAATACTTCACAAGATTTGTATAGGAGGTTAGTGGGAAATAGGAAAGGGCGGAACGTTGATACCTTAAGGATTGCCCTCTGAGCTCGCTCGACGGGTAAAAGCAAGGTCTTGCCTGCTCCTCCCCATGACGTTATGCAATATGTTATTATTGATTGACAAAGTGCATAGTAGACTTGTTTAATCACCTTTGAGTCACCTATATATCTTATTTTTTTGAAGACAAATATCAGCTTGCGCATTCGCTTAATTAGTGCTTCGCTATGTTTTTTAAACGAAAGCGTCTCATCTATTATAATACCCAGGTATTTTATAGTATCTGTTATGGCTATAACTGGGCAAGTGCACGTGTTATCTTTATTATCAGGTTCCCTACAATAGTGAGCGTACAGTGAGGGGTTGGGCTGGGTTGTATTCGGTCTCTTGCGCATCGAGAATGAAATATATTTGGTTTTATCTGCGTTTAATGTAAGTAAATTGTATTGAAGCCATTTATTTACGATGTTAAATCCTCGCTGCGCACGCCCGTACGCTTCTGACTCTGATTCAGCAGAAAAAAGGAGGGCAGTGTCGTCCGCGTATGATATGACCGTACCGTACTCGAGATTTATGTTACATAGTTCATTTATATAAATTAAGAACAAAGTGCTTCCTAATACGCTTCCCTGGGGAATGCCGAACGAGGTGTTCTCGAGATCTTCACTGATAATATTACAGATTTTTACACATTGAGTACGCTCTTTTAAGTAGCTTTTGAGGAGGTCCAATTGTACGCCTCTTATTCCCACGTTGTCAAGCTTTGTCAACAGCTTAGGAATAAAGACCGTGTCATAAGCTTTGGCAAGATCCAGGAAGATTCCCACTGTGTAGTTACCCTTGTCAAGCTCTTGTGCTATGTAATCCGTTAGTTGATGCACCGCATCGGCAGCTCTAAAACCAAACTGGGTATTTGATAAAAGCGCATTGTCCTCTAAATATTTCGTCAACCTGTTGTTTATAATTTTCTCAAGTATTTTCGATATTGCAGGGAGTAAGGAAATAGGTCTGTAATTTGTTACCTGGTCTTTTCCTCCAGTCTTGTATACAGGGACAACAACAGCTTTTTTAAGGCACTTAGGGAAAATACCCGACGATAAACATTTTTGGAATATGTTAGTTAACGGTTGCACCAGCGTACGCCTGCATTGTTTAAGGATTTTATTTGATATAAGGTCCCAACCAACAGCACAATCTTTTAGATTCATGATTATCCTCTCTACCTCTTCTTCGTCGGTGTCTAACAAAAGATGACAGGGTAGTTCTACTCTGGAACGGAGGGCTTGCTGGAAAATGTGTATTTGCTTGCGTTTGCTGCGCAAGTCGCCTACCAACTTCTATAAAAAACTCATTGACCATGTTAGATGATGTGACCTGTGATGAATGGATGTTTAATAAACTTGAAGGCGATTCATTTTGTTTCGTAGTGTATGTTATACTTTTAATATGCCGCCAGATATTTTTACTATTTAAACCTGCCTTTTCCAGTTCTTGTTTGTCGTGATGTATTTTAACTTTTCTTAACAGATTATTGCAAAAAATCCTGTATCTTTTGTATGACAACTGTAGCGCTAGATTGTCAGGGTCGCTCTTACATTTCAAGTGGAGTTTATCCCTGTGTTTCATACAACGGATAAGACCAGGTGTAATCCAAGGTTTTAAGTTATTATTTTTGTTACTTGTTCGTATTATACATGTATTTTTATTAATTGCACTTTTTACACATTCAATCAAGTATTGCATACAAAACTGCGGGTCATCAGAATAGTAAACTGGGTCAAAGTCGATGTCGCGTAAATCGTCTTCAAGTTTATTCATGTTTAATTTCGAGACTAAGCGAGTTTTTTCTAGTTTAGGTAACTTGCAACTCATTGTTAGGAGGGCAGCGTTATGATCAGTTATAGTGGAATTTATGACGAATGTATGTGCAGGATATTGCGTTTTTAGCATGATATGATCTATACAAGACCCACTTGCCTGTCGCGTGACAAAAGAGTGCGTAGGGAATAAGCCATGAAATGAGCAGAGGTTGAGATAATGCTGGGCATCGTCTTTTACGTCCTGTTGTCCTTGCAAGATGTTTATGTTTATGTCTCCAATTAAAATTATGTTTTTAAAGGAAGACAGACTTTGAAGAGTATCATTTAGTGAATCAATAAACGTGTACTTATCGCTAAAGGCGGGAGGCCTATATATTGCTAGTATTGCCAAGTCTGTTCCTATTTTTATTAAAAGCCTATTACACTCTTGCATATTCGGTTCCCCGATAATTGCATTAATTGCACTTTTTATGTAAACTACAACGCCGTCGTTTTGATTGTATAACGTATTACTTCTGTACAGATTATATCCCGGCATTAGTGGTATATTATATGGTAATGATAGCCTACATTCCGTAAAGACGATGACGTCAAGATTCATATTTATTCTATGCTGTAAAGTTAGAAAATCATCAAAGTTCTTAAAGACACTGCGTATGTTTTGGGTAATTATGGAAAATGTGTTACTGCACGAGGTTAGATATTGTTTACACTCCTCAGCCTCACATGTTCTAGACTCTGCCACAGAGAAGCTATCTATGTCATTTATTAAATTATAAGTCATTACTATGAACCTAAAGTAAACTAAAACTATAAAGAACAAACAAAGGTAAGTATGAAAACTTTGTTAAGGGCGCTCTTAGGCGCTTTCATAATCTATAGAGATAATATACCTTTTTTCCGCGATAATTTTTGCTGGGCAGTCTAGAGCTCCTGTAGAATGCTTGTTCGGCTTATTGAAGCGCGAACAAGTAGCGCATTTCCCTTCGTCAGTTTTCTTTGAGCATTCCTTTATTGAGTGGCCTTGCTCTCCACAGTGGCCACAGGTGTGTGAAGCCTCTCGACAAGTCTTCGCCGCATGGCCATACTGCTGGCACTTAAAGCACCGAGTGACCAGAGTAAAATCTCTAACTGGACATGACGACCAGTTCACAAACAATCTTTCCCTAGCAATAAGGTCCTTAAGTATCCTTGCAGATACCTGTATTATATAGTTACAGGTCTCGGCATCTCTCTTACCCGACTTGTGGCTCAACTTAGTGGAACTCATGAAAGTCTCAAAGCTGCATTCCTGGTTACCAGCCAGGTTTTGGTTATAAAGGCAGTTAAAAACTTCTTGTTCTTCCATTGAAGAGGGCACTCCGATAATAATTACTCTCGGTCTTTTTTTATGTTCTTCGTCTATGGTGAGGCCTGAGTTCGATAGTTGGGCAGATTGTTTTATTTTTTCAATGTCTCCCTTCGATTCCGTGCTGATTATAACGCCACCGTTTTTTGTTTTACGAAGGCCTCTTACATGAAGTTTCAACTGTTCGGGGCAGATAATCTTTTGGACCAGTGATTTTGTCTCGTCACTTGATTTTCCTTTGTCATTGGGGTAAATGGCCACTGAACTAAGATTCAATGCTGGTATATATTTGTTAGCGCCTTTTTTCACCATGTCAGCAAACGATGCCCCGGGCGTACCTTTTGCCGACTCTGCAATTTTATGTTTTAACTCCTGCAAGTTTTGGGCTAAATCTAGCTGGTCACCAAGCGACTGGACATGTTTACTGGCTTGTACGGCTTTAATTTTTAAAGATTGGTACTCCACTGCTAATTGGGATGTACCATGACCTACTTTCCGGCATAAGGAGCTAATCCTCATTTTTTGTTCTGAGTTTAACTTACTTGTAGCCTCAGATACAATTGTGCACACCTCATTGAGACACTGCTCGATGGTAGTCATCCAATTCTGGATCTCAGGTGTAGAAATAACCTCCATCCTGCTTTCCTCTTGGGCAATGTTAGGGCGTGGTGCGGGTGCAGAAGTCGGTGGAGGTGAGCGGACAGTCCTTGCACTCCTGTTGAAAGGGCTTCCCTCCATTTTTATTTTCAGATAATGCCTACTCTAACTATAATACATTATCGTCGTAATAATACTCACAATTCACTTTACACAAATTGCACTTATTAGTAATCGAGGTCACTACTCAGCAGATTATCATTTGATATTATTATAATTAATTATACTTAATTATTGATCACACACGTCCATTCATAGCGAGTTCTGACTGCGTTTTTTACAATAAAATAGGATAATTGAACACAAGTCCACCTTGTATCAAACTACGAAGAGGTTGTTCATCATAACACAAGTTGCACCAAACTATAACCCAAATAGTCTGAAATAAAAGGCCATTGACACTGAGGAACAACCATGTCAAGGAAACTGTCACTACGGGGTAGAGCGGGCTGACGTTTGGCTTGGGTTGCGCTCATTTTACATTGGTTATTTTCGGTGTCAATGATCTTTTATTTAAATCTGTTTGGCATAGAGTATAGTTAACTAATTCAAGATACTTGTAGTATTACATATTTGAGCCGTTTGGGGTTGAGACACTGGGGTCATGGGGTCCGAGTGCTCGCCACTTTATACAGACATTGCTAAACGCTTATTTGATGCTTCTGAGGTCCAGAAGGCTGGCTATTTTCTGGCCCAATGAATAAGTATCGCCATCCAACGTGGCAACACAGCCAGCATTCTGGGAACCTTCCCAGTCGGCAATGAGGCAAAGGATTTTTGAAACGATATTTTGTAAAGTAAATATTTTTAGTATATAATTATGTATCATGTAATTCTTATTGTAGATACTTGTAAATATATTTACCTACTTTATTTACATAGAAAACACCATTCTCCGAAACAAATATTAATTATTGAAAATTTTCTGTACACTAATAGTCAAAAGAAGTTATTACATTACATATTAATACATTATTAGATTTCGAAAGCCCTCAGCTTTGGGCATAGGTACGTTGGAATATTTTACGAATACATTAATTTAATTTTAAAAGTCAAAGAAATCCTAAAATTTTTGAATATAATTCGAAGTTAGTCTGAGGTAGGTAGTTGAGTAAAAATCTAATAAGAAAAGTAAATACACAATTATTTTGAACATAATAGCCTGGTGGCCAAGGAGCTGTGACGAACTCACTGTCGGAACGCAAGGTTTCGACACGTGAGTTCGATGCTCGGTCACCACACTGAGATGACACATACACATATCACGGCTATATCCCCGGAAGGGTAGGCAGAGGTGCATTGCACACCTACAATTTGCCAGTATTTTTTTGTCACACGTAATAGGGGACTTTAATTGGCTGTGCCATAGTGGCTGGCACGTCAGTTTTGTCTAGGCCGAGTTTTGATGCGGACGTGTTTGCTGACTTATACTTGTATAGTGTAGCGCGGCGTCGGCATGAGTTCGCAACTTGTCCCAAACGAATTACTGGCGTTCCTCAACAGAAGCTGTTGACGAGCTGTTGGCTATCCAGATCTGTTCGTCGAGTTTCAGCCATGAAGATATAGCTGCCTCAAAGCGGCTACTATACAGCGTACTCAATAAGAGGGACCAGATGGTGTCCCGGCGCCGGCGTGACGGGACCAGGAAGAGCATATAGAATATAATCACGCTGCTTAAGGCAACCGATCCCGACGACGTGCCTACGTTTGTGGCCCAGGACTTATCGAAGCTTCCTCCGGTCACATTCGATCACGTCGACGTTACCTGCCTTTTAAAGGATATAGTGTCCTTAAAGGCGAGCCTGGCGGACGTCCAGACAAAGTTGGCGAAAACCGAGAATATCGTTGTGAATTTGCGTAAAGAAGTTGTTACTTTACGTGAGACTACAGCTGTATCTAGGTCACCACCTAACGCCAACATTAACATGAGCTGCGAAGCTGACCTCAATGTGAGTTTCGCGTCAGCAGTTTTGTCACCGTCCGCGTCGCCGTCATCGAGTGCACGCATACTTGCACCCGCCCTCGCGGCCCCTACCTATCAAGCCACTCAAACCCTGCGCCCCGCTCCACTACCCGTACCTGCAGCTCCCGCGAAACTACGAGGTTTTGTTAGCGTAGACAAGACCGCTCCACCGAAGCCACTACCTGAGAAGGTATCGGATGTGGCTAATGATGAGTTTGTGATGGTGCAAAGTAGGAAGCGCCGATCATGAACCAAAGGGAACCGTTGCGGTACAGATGCAACGCAGTCCAGCACAGCGCTGCGTGCCGCAGTACCGAGTACACCAGTGTATATATCCCGCCTACACTACACCACTAAGGCGGAGAACATCGTGGAGTACGTGCGCAAGAGGGGCAACTTCACGCCGAGACTACAGCTGTTGGAGTCGAGCCGCAACGTCAGTTTCCTGTCGTTCGTGGTGCGAGTGCCCAACAGTTGCCTGAGCCTCGTCATGCAGGAGAACTTCTGCCCACAGGGCCTGGTATTCCGTCGCTTCCGCGGATCGTTACCACCGGAACGCAAAAGGACCTAAGTGCGATAGTGAAGTGTTTACTAACACTAGTCTTAAGGTTCTATCACTAACACAACTTTAAAATATCTATAATGTATTCTTAGTTTTAAGGTATTTATCTATGGGCCATAGAATAAGTTTATACCACCTGTAACTTTTCTATTTGTTCCCTGAAATAAATAAAAAATAAAAAAATAAGTAAGATTTTATTGCCTTTCATCAACATTTCATCGCAAATGAACGAATTTCAAATTTTTTTAAAAATTAGAATATTGCTGCTACTGTTTTTAAATTTTATTCGGCCATTTTGGACATAACTCATTATATGTGTGCCCGGTGACGAATAGGCTTGCCCCTATTACGTATACACAGTACACAGGACACGTAATCACAGCTCCGTTACAGTATCTACTACAATACATCACTCACCAGGTTCTGAAAAAAGAAAGTTTAACTGACTTAATGAGAGCAACATATTTAAAAACTCGTTACCTACATGGATAAAATGTCTTTAAAGTGTTAGCAATCACATTGACAACTTATTTATTAGGTGACTTAAATTTCAGTACGTAGGTACCTACTTTTTCGAGACGGGTTAGGTTAGGCATGGCACATCTTTTTTTTGTTAATACCGCGGCCACGCCTACGGTCCATTGCCGAGCGCCTCTGGTTATTTTTTTTTTTTTTTTTTATCGATCTACCTCTCCCTTGAGTGGAGTCTATATTTTAGCCTAGTTCTCTTTGTCATTCCAGTTCTTCTCTTATGCCTCTCGCACTTTTATTCTGCATACTAGTTCTTTCTTTCATTCATCTCTTTCATCCTTTTATGGGTGGGACCTCCCATTTTCGATCCCTATTCTGACTAACTAATTTTTATTTCTTTATATGTTTCATATTTCAGAGTAAATAATTCACAGATGTTTTTAATATATTTCGTGGTTACCTACTTACATTCTTACCGTTATTGACTAGTGTCTTATTTTCTACAGTACAGGATTACATTTTAACAATACAGTTTTACATTTATAGCAATATAGTTTTCCGCTTTTTACAATATTTATTCCATTTTATACCATTTTATACAATACAATTATTATACAATACAATTTTACATTTTATATCAATATTTATACAATGGAATTTCTGTTTACATACTAGAAAGTTTTTATACAGTTTAGAATTCTCATCAGGTTTTCCACATTTTAGGGCACTCTACAATTTTCCAGTGGATTAGTTCTTTTATATCTTATCTATATATACTCACTTAGTATATATTTTAAGCTTGACTCTTTTATTATTCTATATCTCAGTATTTTGGCCTGCCTTATTACTGGCATTTTGCCAGTGGCTCATTTTGTTATCTGAGTTATCTTGTATTTGTTATATTTGCTTTCATTTATGTTTTGTGTGTCGGTCTGTGCGTTGTGCATGTGTGTTTGTGTTTCTGGTTACTGCTAATCTAGTGATTGCTTGATGCTTGTCATTGAGTATTATTATAGTACTATGAAAACATCTGCTGTTACCGGGTTTTGTTCCGGTCAATTACTGCGCTAGCAATTTTTGTGCAATATTCCAGGAACTTCTCCCTATTCTTCTTTTGCATAAGATCATGCACACCGTTTAGGCCGACATCACAATCGAGCTCTTGCTCCAGGTTGAATCTGTCTTGTGCGAAGACAGGACCTTAGAACAATACTTGTGGGACTGTCTCATCGACTGCTGGGTCACAGATGCACGCGGAGCTCTCCTTGCACCTGAATCGCTTCAGATACTCCGAGAAACCCCCGTGCCCCGTTAAAATCTGTGTCGTGATCCTATCGATGTTTATTGACCGTATTGTGCTGTATGCAGCCAGTGCATCCGGTAAAAATATCTTGGTGATAGCAGCAGTGTTTCCCGTTAAATACCGTTGATTCCATTCGCCAAGCGAAGCACCTCGGATGTTTCGCTTGACGAATGAGATCGGGCAGAGGTCGTAGTCGGGTTTCTTTTTTCGGTTCATGGCGGCCGCTTTGGCCAGAACATCCGCTCTCTCATTGCCTACCAATCCAACATGGGCTTTGACCCAGAACAAAGACACAGCTTTGCCCTGTTTCAGTAATACATTTAAATTATGCCTCGTCTCCACCGCAAGTGGATGGAGGCAATTCGGGTTCTGAACCGATTGAAGGGCCGCCATGGAGTCACTGTAGATACCGCACGATGTCGCTCTTTCCTTAAGTACCTCCCGTGTGGCACTGCGTATGGCTAAATGTTCAGCTTGGTAGGCCGTGCAATAACTAGCAAGCTTCAGCTTGAGGGTTTTGCTCTCTGCCTCACCCCTCCAGATGGACAGAGCAGCTCCGAACTCTCCCTGAATCTTGCTGCCATCGGTGAATATGCGCAAGTCATAGTCACCGCTGGCAGCAAGCTGCTCCTGGTCCACCAAGCTGATAAAGCCTATTTCCCTCCTTTCGGACGGATGTGGAGCTTCGAGGGCCGATGACATTTTCTCCACTTCTCGGTCGCATAGCACTGGCTGCGGTTCACCCCTCTTGGCTCGGTATAAGGCAGCTGCCTCCCGATCACGGAGATCAAGGGGGAGAATCCCAGCCAGCACCAGCGCCGAGTTTAGCGACACCGTGCGGTAAGCCTTAACAATCTGCTGCGCAATAAGGCGTTGCACGGTCTCCAGTTGTTTGATAACGCCCTTCCTGTGAACCGCCGGTTCCCACGCACTGGCGCCATACAGCACAACCGGCTCCACTGTCGCCACATATATTGTTCGGATGACCTCCGGATTTAGTCCCCAGGTGATCTTCGCTGCTCTTGATAGCTGTTTGTAAATGCCCATGGCCTTCCTGCTTATGTTTGTTACGTGCGGCTTGAAGGTCAGCTTGTCGTCTATGGTAACGCCCAGCATCTTGATCTTCTCTACCATCGGGATGTCTACCCCTCCCATGGTGAGGAGTGGGGTGTCGTATTTAAGTTTTCGTGTAATTACCATTGCATTTGTTTTTTGTGGAGCGAATTTGAGTTTGTTCTGGACACCCCACTTCCTAACATGTTCGAGGGTTAGCCCTTACCTCAATCTGCTGAGCGCTATCCGCGTCAAAGACCAAGACGACATCATCGGCGAATGCTTGCACGTAGTCGCCGTTTTTGTCCAGGCCTTTGAGGAGCGGGTTCAATAGGAGGTTCCATAGAATGGGTCCCCCTATTGAACCTTGAACACAGCCCTTGTTCGTTGGTTGGGTATACTCCTCTCGGCATACCGGACGTGGACTGTTCGTTCCCCAAGGTAGCTGTCTATCACCCTCCGCAGGTTCAGCGGGCAGTTCTCCTCCGCCAACCGGACTCTTATGGCGGGCCACCATGTGCTGTCGAAGGCTCCCTCTATATCCAACGATATTATGGTTATAAGCTTCTTCTCGTCTAATTTCTTCCGGATGTGCTGTATCAAAGTATAGAGGGAGTCCTCGGTACCCTTCTGGGGCATGAATCCGTATTGGCGGATACTCAGTCCTGGGAGGATGTAGTGCTTGACTCGGGACATAAGCAGCTTCTCGTATATCTTGTCCAAGATCGGGAGAAGCCCTATGGGTCTATAGGCCTTGGGCACAGAGTAATCTTCTTTCCCTGGTTTCTTGAGGATGATAACGGTGGCCTCCTTCCATTTGCGTGGGAAGTGGTGGAGTTCGAGGCACTTGTTGAGCAGGGCAAGGAAAGCTGTGGGATCTGTGTCGAATGCTCGACAGCAGATATCCGCGGTTAACCCATCGGCTCCCGGAGCCTTGTTGGGGTTGAAAGACCCGCACACCATCCGGAGCTCTGCCAGAGTGAATGGTGGATCATCAAAGTCACTGTCATTGTCAACATTCACTATTTCGGCTTTAGTCCTCGTTTGGCTGTGGTGTGCGTTGTCTTCCTCCGGCCGGTCTTCCGGATAAAATGTGGTCGCTAATAAGGCAACCGAACCCTTCGCGTCAAGGCTCACCCCGTCCTTCTCCAAAGGCAGATCTTCACCTCTGCGTTCTGTTCCAGCAATGGCCC
The DNA here is from genome assembly GCA_963556515.1 of Nudaria mundana. Taxonomy (NCBI): domain Eukaryota; kingdom Metazoa; phylum Arthropoda; class Insecta; order Lepidoptera; family Erebidae; genus Nudaria; species Nudaria mundana. Next base: position 18,302,175 of record OY748293.1, read on the forward strand.
TGTATATCCCTCCCCACATGCTTTCCCTGTCCTGCCTAGCACAAAAGCTCTTCCAGCTATCGACAATGGCACGGGATGCTTCAGACTCATATTCTTCCTTCTTCTGTAGGTATTCCTCAACGACCTTGGTCCTTCTTACCGGTGCTGCGCACCTTATTCTGTTCTTCCGGGTAGCTACCTCTCCCTTCAGCTTCGCGAGTGTTTCCGACCACCACGGTACACTGAGCTCTTCCTTGGTCTTCTTGAGTGGCATCGACTGCAAGCATGCCTCCACCAGCATGTCCGTGTAGGCGTTGACCACTTCTTCCAATTTGTCAACAGAACCAACCCCGTCTATCTCTTGTTTGCCAAGGTGGTGTTCGAGTTTTAACTGGTCGAATTTGTTCACAAATTCGGACCAGTTAGCTTTTTTGGAGTTGAATTTACGAGTGGTTCTGTTGACCGTCACGCCTTTAGCCCTTGCGAGTCGTATGCTGAATAGCATGCCGTTGTGGTCAGAATTCACTAGACCTGTGTCCACTCTCCACTGCTCGATGAGATCCAAGAGATCTTCCGAGCAGGCCGTGAGGTCGATGAAGCTGCGGTATCGCTGCGTACCCCTATAGGTGTCAAAGGTCGGAGTTGTTCCTCTATTGAGGATATGCAGTCCCATATCTCCTAGAGTCCCGGCCATTTCGATGCCTCTCTTGTCGACCTTTAGACTGCCCCACCAGGTGCTCTTCGCGTTTGCATCTCCTCCAACGATCAAGTTCTTTGAGCCCAGTGTCTCCTCGACCTTATGTAATTGTGTTAGATATGGTTCGAGCGGGTGACTCGTTTCAAAGTAAAAGGACACCAGCGCGATTTCCCAGGAGACCGTTCGGATCCCCACCACAGCGATGTTGTTTGTGGTGAGTTTTGGGTATTGAATGACCGTAAGGTCATTATCGAAGACGGCAATTGCCGCCTTCACTCTACCCTCCCCTACTTTGGTGTTCTGGAAAATTCTCACGCCGGTGCGCCCTTTCATGAGCCCGCTTCCATCAACTGCTGGCTCTTGGAGGAGTGCTACTGCGGCTTGGCGTTTCTTTGCTTCGATGAGGATCTTGGTGGTTGCCAGCTTCTTCTTTTGCAGATTCGCTTGGAGCACCCTATAGAAGGTGGAGTCGCCCATTGCGCCCTTAGCAATACGCCACAGTCAGGCGAACTAGTTCGTCCCTCCTGCGACGCACTGAGCAGTTCCGGTCGAAGGCATTGTGCTCGTTATCATCCTGGTTTGTTCTGACGCAGTTCCTGCATTTGGGTGGGACACCCGACATCCAGTCCGTGCATTCCGGTTTCAGGTGTGGACCTCCACAGTGACTGCAGAGGTCAACCGGTTCCTTGCAGAATCACTTGGTGTGACCATAATCTAGGCATCGGCTACACTGGATTAGCGGGGACTGGTCCTCCGCCCTTACGCGCTGAAGGTCTATGTGGACGTACCCCTGTTGTGTTATTCTGCCCCACACGATAGGCTCGACGTTGATGACTATGTGCCCTGTGTGAGGGTTCCTGCCTTTCCTTCTGTATTTGATGGAGATCCTATCTTCTCCTTCTTTAAGGCCCTGAAAAATCAGACGGTTCTGGTTTTTCAGGGCCTTCAAGACATCCCCGTCAGTATTGGCCAGGAGCACGTCCTTGAGGATCAGGGGTCTTTATTCATGATGTCCTCGACGGTGAGGCCCGGATATTTGCCTCGAAGTCTCTCTTTCACGCTGCTCCTCTCCTCCTCCGTCGCAAAACCCATTATAATTTTCCTGTCCATAGCCTTCCTGACCCTTTTGACCCTTACCCACCCCTCTTTTGCATCTACCGCGTCCCTTACTTTTTGTAAGGTCACCTCCCCAGTCTCCGTCTCGTCCTTCGAGGTGACCACGACCGAATGTAGTGTTCCCCTACTAGTGTGCGACTCCCTTGCGTCTGTCGCCGCCACACTCGCGTAAGTGGCTTGCTGTATTTGCCCCAATACTTCTTTATGCAGCTCGAGGCTACTGCCAAGCTCGGTTATTTTTATGTTTGTCTCGCGAAGATGTTTTGTATGTTCCTCGAGCTTGGCCGTCTGCTGCGAATTTTCCCTCTACCCTCCCCTAGCTTCCATGCTCTCTATCCTATCACTCATCTCTCTCAAGATCCTATTATTCTCCCTCATCCTTTTCTCATTGTCTTTCAGGATAGTTGTGTTTTTCTCCATTTGTACCTTTATTCTACCCTCCATTTCCCTCATCGCCGCCTTCACCGTGTCGCTCTCCTCTATCCAAGGAGCAAATACCCCTAGTTTTCCTTCTCCCACCTGGGTGTTATTTTCTGCCTCCGCTTCGGTATATAGTTTGTAGAGGGAGGTGAAAGCCTGTAGTGTCTCTGCTTTTGTTTCCGCTTTTATCCTGCTTTGTGTTATGCAGGCCTTTCCTCGGTTAACCTCCGCTTTTGCTCTGGCTGGCCGGTTCTGTGGTTTGGAAACCCTCGCTGGTTTGTCTGGAGTTCCCAGAGCAGAGCGCCTCTGGTTAGCACTAGGAAAAATTTCCAAAAAAGGCATGCCGCATCTTTTGAGGTCTGGTTCTATCCCTTGTCGGTAAGTGAGGGCGTGGAAACAATCTGTAAGGACGGCGAGCCTTCGCTCAGACTGCGGAGATTCTATTTAATGGTAAGAAAGAAAGAAAGATTCTATAGTGCCCGATATAACGGCAATAGGCTTGCCCCTTGCCCCTATTACGTGGGACCGACAAAAATACTGGTAAAGTATTTAATGTAAGTATGTTTAATGCACTTTTGCCTTCCCCTTAGTGGATTTAGGCGATAAATATATGTCTGTGTATATATCTGTCTGTTTTACATATTTTACGCTCTAACTTAACAGCCTTACCATCGTAAGAACGTTTTAAGTAATTTCTAAAATAAAGAGATGTATTGAAACGACAAAATGTATTTTTATGATTCTTCTCTACCATGAAAATAAATACACATTCATTTTAAATGAACGAGAAATCCGTACTTCAAAACTTCAAAACCAGTCCTCAATACCAATCGGTATTTGATTCGGCAGATTTATTTTAGGAATTTAGTTTTCCACAAGTAAAGATATTTCAAAGCCCTGAGGTCAGCAACTACCGAACCTTTCACGGAATTCCTCGTCCAGTTGTTTACAGCAGTCCTTTATAAACAATTCGGGGTCGGGGTTGTATACAAACTTTCGAAGTTATGGAGTCAACATTGATGTGTATGTATATAAAGTGATTTTGTACGAAAAACAATTAAGTATGCAGGGACAATTAGTTGGAGCTTACCATTGATAAAAGCAATCCTAAGTTAGAGCGAAAGAGAAATGGAAAGAGACCGGACGGTATGTCGTTGCTACCGTGGAAGATGGGAAGGTCTTTGGTGTGGGACACTACATGCGTTGACACCTTAGCACCTTCACACCTTCCAAGCACATCCGGATGTACCAGCGCTGCTGCTGCAGGCCTCAAATGGCGTAAATATGCTAACCTAGCAGGTGATTACATATTTGAGCCGTTTGGGGTTGATACACTAGGGTCATGGGGTCCGAGTGCTCGCCGCCTTTATAGAGGCATTGCTAAACGCTTAATCGATGCTTCTCAGGACCAGAAGGCTGGCTATTTTCTGGCCCAAAGAATAAGTTTCGCCATCCAACGTGGCAACACAGCCAGCATTCTGGGAACCTTCCCAGTCGGCAATGACGCGGAGGATTTTTTAAACGATATTTTGGTATGTAAATATTTTTAGTATATAATTACTATAATTGTAATTTTTATTGTAAATAAATATCCATATCCTAAAAGCTAGAGCTGTATAGAAAGTTTACAATAAACGGCAATACACTCGGCACCTATTACGTGGAACCTGCTTCCTCCTTTGACAAAAGGCGTTCGGGACGACGAGCTGATGGGGGTGTCTTCAGGTTGATATAACCCTTATGTAACATTCTGTATATAATTATGTTCTTTAAAAATCAGTAAAATATTACATAAATACCTTATACATCATTGTTCTTAATAAAATCAGTGTCCAAAGAAGTCGTTATGGCAACTAAAAGTACCGTTTGTATTTAAGGCAGTGCTAAGTCGCACCTGGTATTAGGATTTACTCCTAATGTTAGTCCCTGTGAAGTTTAAGGTAAACCCAAGGTTAATAAATCAAACTTCAATGAAATTTTAATAAAAGTCTTCCATTCTACATTAAATTGGATATTACTAGCAAAAAAATTCCTCAAACTAAACTGAGCTTATAGCAATAGGAACTGAATAACTGATACAAATACTTTAACATACAATTACGCCTATTGCACCAGAGTGGAGGGGTAGAAGCGTATTATACGGCCACGTATCCTATGTCTAAAAAGTCTTGACGTGGAGCTGAAAATTTTAAGCGTTAACTACAACCATTCGAGTCTCAATGCCAATTCCACCAGTCGTCAAAAGTACTATGGGAATCCAATAGTACTTTTGACAACCAGCGAGATTGACACCGATATTCAAATTATTGCCGGCCAACGCTTAAAATTTCCAGCTCCGCGTCACGACTTTTTAGACAGGGTATACCAGGTAACTATGTTAGTCCCAAGTAATAGGAGCCAGCCTATTGCTGCTAATCTGAACCTGTATGTTTTATCCATTCTTCGTTTTGTCCATTAGCAGGTTTACTATTTAGAAGTTAGGTGGATTAGGGCCTTATTACGCTACTTTGTGTAGTAGAAACAAGATTTTTTCTAACTTATTACTGTTACTGAATCATAGTACAGTTGCCCCATACCATACGGGAAGCAATTTACCTAGCGAGTTAACGACTTACGATTAGCGTAAAAAATTTATTTGGTGTCTAACTGGGTTAAAAGCGGTTTACGTTAAACTCCCTGTAATTTTTTTAATATTTTTTATTTATTCCATTTATTCCATTTATTATATTTCCACAAAGTTACAATGAATTTTTAACACTAATATACCTCGCCAAACTTTGACGTTTGATGGCGAGACACGCTCATTTGCTTTTAAAAAGACTAAACTTACATAATACGTTGGTACCTATGACTTAAATTATTATAACTACGAGTACCTACTTTTTTTTTACTCTTAAAAGTACGGTGACCTAAAAAATATAGTGTAGATTCTAGATTAAGAATTATCTTATACAGGCGTACCTAATAGGATGTCAATTTATAAAGTTCCCGATTGATTCCCAGTACCCACGATAGCTTCTTGTCTGTTTGTGCAAGAATAGTAGATACATCTCAGTCATAATCAACTCTGTTTGAACTCTGGTTACAACCTTAGAGATATCATCATCTTAGCCCATTTTCACCCACTGCTAAGCAGGCCTACTCCAAAGGGGGGGATTTAGTTTTGCAGACGGGTTAATTAAAATTTTTCTTTCCCTAAATATATACTTCTATGGTAGAATACCACTCGGCATTAACACTCTTTTGATCTTCAAGTGGAATTGTACAGATGGGACCCGTAGCTTTGAAAAAAAAACGCGATCATATTTTTACCAACGATTCTCGCCTGCCTCACTTTTGTTGGCTTGTTCTCATTTTCAAACACCCATTCACAAGATTGCTGTTTTTTTTCGGGTTCAAAACAATAAATCCACGTTTCGTCTCCTGCGACAATGTCATAAACAGCATTAGAATGTCCGTGGTCGTACTTCAGTAGTATCTGTGAGCACCATTCCACGCGAGCCTGCTTCTGCTCCGCTGTCAGTTCATGAGGGATCCAACGAAAACAAAGTTTCCGAACTTTCAATTCTTCGTGTAAAATTTTCTGGATTTGACTCATACCAATCCCCAATAGTCCTCAAATTGTCTCATAGGTAATCCGCGGGTTTTCTTCAATTAACCGCTTAACAGTAGCCACATTATTTTCGTTGACGGCAGTTGAAGGCCGCCCTTCACGAAATTGGTCATGTAAAGAAACTAGACGTCTCTTAAATTCAGCAAACCATCGCCTCACGGTGCTCAAACAAGGTGCTTCTCTCTCAAAAGCATTTTGAAGACGAGCGGCACAGTCTTGCGGAGAGAGAAAACTTTTAAAATCATAAAAAATCATCGCTCTAAAATCTTTTCGAATTAATTCCATTTTCGTTGCATACGTAGAACTTTGATGTGTGATAAAAAACAATTGACAAATGATTTCCCGCAAATTGTTTTTTTTTATTACTAAGAAGGTTGCAACATTTAAAAAAATATAACATTCGAAATTCAAATAGTTCCGATTAGCTAGAAGTGCAAAACTTTTAGTGTGCCCCATGTGTAAACATTCTAATAATTTCTAAATAAATACTAAAGACACATGTAAAATATCCAAACTGAAACAAATTTTTTTGGATCATTATTTGATTCAACCCGGGAATCGAACCCGGGACCTCAGAGACGGCAGTCGCATACATATAAGTACCTCTGCGCCACCGAGTTAGTCGTATTATTTTGTAAACTAATACTAGTACTAATATTGTTCTACAAAAGATAATAGTATTTAAATTTATTCATACTGAATTAAAAAGTTAAGTCAATCAATAGTAGATAGAAAAGATACAAAAATACATTCACAATTCGTTAGGACTATTTGCTTGCAGATTGGATGTTTCAATTAAATCGATGAACTGTTACGTTTTTACGCACCTTGTCCAATAAAAGTTGTGTAGTTTGAAAACCATTTAAAATAAAAATAGAATTATTTGTTTATGAATCAATCTATCTTCTTCGATAAAGGTCATTCATTCCATTCTAGATACCTCGGTAATAAGCAGGTTACCAACCCATAAATTGGGTATTAATGGTAGCAAACACAGGCGTAGGCGTGTCGTAAGATCAACCGACTACGCCACTGAGACAGTCCATATTTGAATCACCAAATAACAGAATAATACGAAAACCTTAGCCATTTTCTTTAAAACAAGTTTCTCAATAATGGACTCCCTAAGTCATAAAGCGATTACTGTGAGTGTTTCAGACCAATTTTTACGATGACTTTGTTTAAGAGATAGATCAAATAAAACTCCAAACAATGTCTGCGAAAGTTTGGGTATCGTTACGACTCTCTTGTGACGTAACCTAATGTCTCTTTCTTCAGAAATTGTTTCAGTTATATTTTATTAGTTTTTGTATTATAATATTACAGCATAGACAGATAATTTTTATTTGGTTTTTGTTTTTTTTTTTTTGTGATGTTATAAAATCATGTGCCTCAATGATGGGAGTGAGAAGTTTTTTAACCCTAATATCCTTGAAGCCCTTATTTTTTTAGGAATATGTCACAGATTGGGGAAACTGAAGCTTTTGGTTAAACAAGTTATCTTTATTTCCACCACGACGCTCTATACCACCGTGTAGAGCACCACCGAGAGCCTGGCAAGTGGCAACGGCACCGGTGTTTTGTTATGTAGCTGTGAGATATTTACCGTGAGGTGACGCTCCAGTGTCAGAAGTACAAAACCTTAACTTAACCTTAAGCTGGATGATACGTTTTCATAGCTATATCAATCAGCATGTGGAAGAAACGTATCTAACATAACTCTAGCCCATTCAGAGAAAAAAAAATTCGACAAAGTGCAAGTCAGTATTTTAAGTTTAAAAAACTGTACTTAAAAGAATAACAATGTACACATTTAAATAGGCAAAGTTGCTTCCTAATTTGAATTTACGCACACTCTTTGTAAAGTTTGACGCTCGGAAAATGGAGTTTACAAAAGATTTTCGTAAACAACACTTCGATGACGGTTAATGGTAAAACGCGAGAGTGCGCCTACTGTGTGTCTTCCTGGAAGTACGAAAATGAATTTGTACGAAAGATACCTTAACCAAACACCTATACTAATTTACGGTACATCGTATTATGTCACCAGAAAATTAAATTTGAGTGTCTTGAAATGTGGGTTGGTTATATCCGTAATTAAATCTGTATACTGTTTCAAGTACCAAATTTCGTTTACTACAAGCTATTCATTAATGCTTTAGGTACATGTATCTATTTATTTCATTGGTGGGCATAGTAAAAAGAGAATCTGAAAACATCTTATCTACTGGTATTTTGCATTGTATTTTCTTTCTTTTCTATTTAAAGGTTTCCCAGAAGAAATTATTAATAGCGATGTCTTCCGCCCTTCGTAAGTTGTAGCTGTAAAATGGTTTAACTTATAATAATGTTCTCCTATTTTATGGTGCACGAAGAAAATTTACGTTACTCTTTTCTGCTAGGTATATCTAACAGATAATGTTATGTTAGTTTACTAGTAGTCATTCAAAGTGCATCATCTAGGTAGGTAGAGTACAACAAAGTTTACGTTTAATAGTTTCTCAAATCCTTTATACCGTACGTACCTATTTAAACGTACTTACGTATACTATTTACAGTGGTTGTAAACTAAACGCTCAAACACCGAAACGAGAGATTTCTTTGTGACGTTGTGTTAGGTTGAAAGTATCCAGTCGATGCTATTATATAATTTAAAAAAGTTTTTTCTTAAAACATTTTACTTACCATTGTTTTATCCAGTCGACTTAGAGTAATAGAATTCGAACAATATTCAACAATAGTGTAACATTGTGGTATTACTCTTGAAAATCAGAAAGCTTATCAAAAGTGTATTTACAGTATGTATCAACAGTGAGTCTAAAGACACTGTTCTGTCGTAACTATCGTTAAGTTTTCTAATGTTCCGCGCCTCTTTTTCTTTCAAAAGAACCTTCCTTGACAATAACAAACACAACACAAAAAGAATTAGCGATATTACTCAACCATTCACGCGTGATACCGTGCCTAAGGGATATAGGAAATGATTTTGTCATTATAAACAAGAATGATTGGTATTTGTATACAACGTAAAAATCAAACAACACTAGACGTTTAAGATATATTAAAATTTCACCATTTGAATCATCTCTGAGTAACGAAAGCTATTTTTATTTCATAAAAGCAGGTTTGTGTTTGCTACAAATATGACATTTTGCACGGATATGTGTATTTACTATTTCGAAAAAGTGCTAAAATAAAATTATAAAAATATTTTTTTCCTGGGGTCCCCCCCTCCTACAAGTAAAGTGGGGATGATTTTTTTTTCTCGCGTCAACCCATCATGTGGGGTATCACTATATCTAGTGCTAAGAGTGTAATATCTTAAGAAGACCTATCGGTCTTCTTAAGATATTGGAAGGTTTCTAAGACAATTTTTTGATTTAGAAGCCCTTTTTTTAAAAAACACAACGCAAACATCTAAACAACTAGCTCGAAGAATCTGAAAAAAAATCATGATGGCAGTCCACATGATGAACTTTAAAAGGAAAAGGAAAACTTTAACAGACCAGATAACTTTGTTAGTTCAGGCGTTATAGAGCCTATAATATATAAAATAGAGACTACCTCGGTGGCGCAGTGGTATAAGTATGCCACTGCCATCCCTGAGGTCCCAGGTTCGATTACGGGTCGAATCAAACTATTTGTGTAATCCATAAATGTTTGTTTCGGAGTATGGGTGTTTTCTATGTATAATATGTGTGTATTTAGATATATAATATAAGTATGTTTATCAGTCGTATAGATCACATAACACAAGCTTAGGTATATTAGCTTAATTAATTTGGGCTTTTTTTTTAATCCACAGCCCTGGGGTACATTGCCGAGCGCCTCCGGTGGACACTGAAAGAATTTACAGTGGCGCCCGGCGGACCTTGGCCACCTATGTGGCCGCTGCGTGGTGGCTGGGTGTTACCCCGGATCTTTGGGGCCGGGTTTTATCCCGCGTCGGTGAGTGCACACTTCGGAACTCAGCGGGGAGGGTACGCTCCCTCACCCTACCGGCCGCCTCCTTCACGAGCATAACCTGCTCGCAGAAGGAAACAGCCGCGTTCCACTGGCTCCCGCTAGAGACCATGCCTCGTAGCATGGTCTCCAGTGAGAGGGTACCTACGCCCAGGCCCACAACGAAGTCCGAGATGACATTATGTGAGTATGTCCAAATAGAATAGAATAAAAATGGGTAACTACGGAAACCTATATTATGTATGGCCCAACACGTACTTGCTCGGTTTTTTTAAATATGTTCGCGCATAGCTTCTCGTAGTTTACGAACCGATTCTGATAATTCTTTTATCACTACATTTGCAAAAACCATAACGAGTTGCTAGATTGACATAGTACATACTAAAGAATGATATAAAAATAGAATTCAGTTAAAATCTAATTCGTATTCAAATGGGATCAATTAATTTTACAATATGAATCACAAAAACTTATGATCTTGGGCTGGAAACGTTCCGGCGACAGATCCCTTTCCAGGAGGAACGTTCTACCAACTGACCAAGATACCGGTACAGTCCAAGGGTACTATTTTCTAAAATATCTGAACTTCTACCACACAAACATAAGTGTACGAAAATAGATATGTAAGCTGTAGTAAATTTTCATCAGGCTTAGCCGTAGAATATTAATTTTAAGAACGTTTCCATGTTATTGCTCGACTGTACGACGTACGTAGCGTAGTTCTACTGCAATGAGGAGTCACGTAAGAGGCGCAGCTGCGCAGATAGATCACGAACGAAGTGTTTCTTCCTTTAACTTAATTTTAAGTGAGCACTGTTCACAATTATTGTAGGCAATTGCGCAATAGTTTCTTATAAGGCACAAAAGATAGTAAAATGTAGATTAGCATTTAAACTATAAACACACTAGCTGATTCCTGCGGTTCCACCCATATGGTATAGGTTTCTCGTCCCTGATTCCCACGGGAACACACCACCGGGAAAACTAAGTCTTTCGCTACAACTGTACAAATACTTCTTGATATTAAACCATATCATTTGAGCTCGTCAATTTGTAATGCGAAATATATAAGCTTTAGAAACTTTCGTTTCTGTCATAATATTAATAACGTACGAGTACATACGTAAGACACATGTAACCATATAAATTTTGTTTCTTAACATAACATATGAGCAAGCATATACATTTCATGTGAACATTGTAAGTGATTACACATTTTACACGAAGTAAATGAAAACATCAAGTCTGTGCAAACACAAGGAATATTAGGGACATTAATATCCTACAAAATCACTTCTTTATCCTTGGGTAGAATAAACATCTCTATCTTTCTAAATTATATACGTAGGTCACACTGTAAGTTATTCGTAACTTAAAAAAACAACATGTTAAAAACAAAATTTTGTGTAATCTTTTCAAAATACTCTCCTTTACATTTTAAACATTTTTTCATGCGATCGAACCATTTTTTAAAACAGGAGGACCACAGATCTGAATGCATGTTTTCTACGTGCTGATTGCGCAGGATGGATGACGAGTTGTACTTAGAACGACGAAGCTAAAAATTACTTTGATTTGTTGGCGAATTTTTTCTAACACCCTGGGTAAACAAATGGTAGAATATCACTCGGCATTAACACTCTTTTGATCTTCAAGTGGAATTGTACAGATGGGACCCGTAGCTGAGAAAAAAAAACATTTTTTTACCAACGATTCTCGCCTGCCTCACTTTTGTTGGCTTGTTCTCATTTTCAAACACCCATTCACAAGATGTCATGTTCATCATGTTTTTTTTCGTGTCCAAAACAATAAATCCACGTTTCGTCTTCTGTGACAATGTCATAAACAGCATTAGAATGTCCGTGGTCGTACTTCAGTAGCATCTGTGAGCACCATTCTACGCGAGCCCGCTTCTGCTCCGCTGTCAGTTCACGAGGGACCCAACGACAACAAAGTTTCCGAACTTTCAATTCTTCGTGTAAAATTTTCTGGATTTGACTCATACCAATCCCCAATAGTCCTCGAATTGTCTCATAGATAATCCGCGGGTTTTCTTCAATTAACCGCTTAACAGTAGCCACACTATTTTCGTTGACGGCAGTTGAAGGCCGCCCTTCACGAAATTCGTCATGTAAAGAAACTCGACCTCTCTCAAATTCAGCAAACCATCGCATCGCCTCACGGTGCTCAAACAAGGTGCTTCTCTCCCAAAAGCATTTTGAAGATGAGCGGCACAGTCTTGTGGAGAGAGAGAACTATTAAAACCATAAAAAATCATCGCTCTAAAATCTTTTCGACTTAATTCCATTTTCGTTGCATACGTAGAACTTTGATGTGTGCTAAAAAACAATTGACAAATGATTTCCCGCCAATTGTTCTTTTTTATTACCTACTAAGAAGTTTATAACATTTAAAAAAATATAACATTCGAAATTCAAATAGTTCCGATTAGCTTTTAGTGTGCCCCATGTATTTATTTGCAAAAAGCATGTGTGTATAAATCGTACATAGTTAAATGCTTATTTTGTAGATCTTAAATTAGGATTTATTAAACCCATTTCGCCAGTCACTTTACTTTGTATTTGTTGGAGTATCATCATAGGTCATTATCGGTCTGTCAGCTGGTACACTGCTATCAGGTGATGACGGTTGGGCCCCGGAGATGTTAATAGAACCGCGTTCCACCCAGTATTTATATTAGAATAGGTTTATGTCATATCATAATGATACCTTTTTAGCAAAACAGAGTCAGCAAAGCAATGATAAATTATGAGTCTTAAGGTTCAGATTACAGACCCTATACCGACGTTGTTATTAATTTCCTATTGAATATGGTATACTGTAACGGTAAAAGGCTTGCCCCCAGGCGTGGTACCAACAAAATTACTGGCAAAATCTGGGAATGGAATACATATTTGCTTACTATCTTGAGAATAAGGGCTATATCTATATATATATTTATCTATAAATTATCGATAAGTATGTAGTTCACACAATTGTTCATATTCTACCAGCCTGTATATACCGCAGAGTTTAAAAACTTCTAACTCAATCTAGCAACAAAGTTTTAGCAACGTTCTCTATTATTCTCAAGTTGAAATAAGAATTTTTAACACATAACTCAACATGAACAATAGAGATATGCTATATATTTATTTGAGAAAATAGCGAGGGTAGATATTAAATTACTAGCTGGACCAGTCGCCCAGCTTCGTAAGGGAGTTAGGGGGGTAATTTTTGCCAACAATGGTTGTGGCGTTTGGTATATTGCAGGCAGCAGTGTCGTACTAAGACGAGGATATCCTGTTACACAAAGAGCTTTTATTTCTTAAGTTGTCTTCCAATCATACGCCAGTATACCCACTTTTCATTTTAATTGTATCGAGTTACTTATCATGTCCAACCAAAGGTTGCTAGGAATCCCTATTGGTGATAAGTAAGGTTGTTATTTGCATTTCATACTATAATAACCCCAAATGCAGATATTATATGGATAGGTAACACTATGACATAACTGTTGGAACTTAGGTATGGATTACAGAATGTTAATTGATTTTCTATACTATTGAACATACTTACTAGCAGATGCCCGCGGCTTCGCTCGCTTGACAAATTACATACACAAAAACCGAAGCGAAGCGACCGAAGTCTCCGTTTCAACTTGCAGGCTGGGGAGAATTTCTTTCGTCTGTACCTCTACATCTACTGGTTCTGTCAGATCATGTTTGCGGCCGTATTTATCAACCGATTTTCATGAAACTTTACACACACACTCCTTTCTTACAATGAATAACATTTGAATGATATTTTTTTTGGATTGGATGAAAAATGAAAGAGTAATAAAGAAAATTGAAAAAAAAAAAATTCTAAACAAAGCTTCCGAAGTCTACGGTTCAAAGAACCACTAGTCCATAGGTGTCCTCTATCATAACCGCATCAAAACCCATTGCGTTGTTTTAAAGATTTAAGCATACCATAGGGACAGAGCGCCCTTATTTTTGACTGAGGGAGTGAAGCGACCGAAGGCTCCGTTTCAACTTGCAAACTGGGGAGAATTTCTTTCGTCTGTACCCATCTACGGGTTCTGTCAGATCATGTTTGAGGCCTTATTTGTCAGCCGATTTAGCCGAAACTTTACAAACACACTCCTTGCTTACAATGAATAACATTAAATGTTATTCATTGTAAGCAAGGAGTGTTGAAAGTTTGAATGTTATTTTTTGGATTGGATGACAAATGAAAGAGTAATAAAGAAAATTGAAGAAGAAATTTAAATTAAAACCTACGGTTCACAGAACCACTAGTATACTATGTTATGATGATGTTAAGTAAATTGTTAGATACTAGGACTTCTCATTGTTACGTCCAACAAAATTACATGTTTAGTTGGACCCACGTCGGATGAGTAATGCAGCTCTGTCTTCCCCTATGATTGTATACATCCTACTAAATGTATTATGTACATTATGTCAAGTTTCTGTATATTTGAATTTGTATCAGTAAACAATAAATAATCTATTCTATTCACATCATTCACTAGTTAGTCACGTATTCAGAACTCCATTAACGTTTGTCAAATAGCGATCGTGAATGCTGTGACGAATGCAACTGACACTATATTAATTGCACTAATATTGCTGGAATTACTTCCGCGACAAAACTCAGTGAAGCAATAGGATTAAAGTTAATTAATTTGATATATCAGTAGCATATTGAATATTAACTAGTTATCCCGACGAACTTTGTATCGCCTCAAATAAAAAAATAAAATAAAAATAAAAAAATATAAAAAATATATAAATAAAATAAAAAAATAAAAAAGAATAGAAAAAAGAATATTTTAATATTTTATATGTAAACGGACGGACAGACGACAGACAGACAAATTGTCGTATTAAATAATATAGATACTACTAATACATTACCTACTCGACATGAAACTTTATACTAACCTGTTCGGTGGTATACGTAGGTCACACTATAAGTATTGCGTACCTTAAAAAAACAACATGTTAAAATCAAAATATTATGTTTATTGCTTTTCAAAATACTCTCCTTTACGTTTTAAACATTTTTTCATGCGATCGAACCATTTTTTAAAACAGGAGGACCACAGATCTGAAGGCATGTTTCCTACGTGCTGATTGAACGCTATCACTGCCTCTTCGGAGTTGGTAAAAGTGAAACTTCTCATCAAATCTTTGATTTTGGGGAACATACAGAAATCACAGGGTGCTGGGTCGGAGCTATGCGCAGGATGGGTGACGAGTTGTACTTTTTCGGAAGCTAAAAATAACTTTGTTTTGTTGGCCGTGTGTGAAGAAGCGTTGTCATGATGTAGGAGAACGCGGCTTTTGGGTCGTCTTTGGGTAAACAAATGGTGGAATACCACTCAACATTAACACTCTTTTGATCTTCAAGTGGAATTGTACAGATGGGACCCGTAGCTGAGAAAAAAAACGCGATCATTTTTTTACCAACGTTTCTCGCCTGCCTCACTTTTGTTGGCTTGTTCTCATTTTCAAACACCCATTCACAAGATTGCTGTTTTTTTTTTGGGTTCAAAACAATAAATCCACGTTTCGTCCCCTCTGACAATGTTAGAATGTCCGTGGTCGTACTTCAGTAGCATCTATGAGCACTATTCCATGCGAGCCCGCTTCTGCACCGCTGTCGGTTCATGAGGGATCCAACGACAACAAAGTTTCCGAACTTTCAATTCTTTGTGTAAAATTTTCTGGATTTGACTCATACCAATCCCCAATAGTCCTCGAATTGTCTCATAGGTAATCCGCGGGTTTTCTTCAATTAACCGCTTAACAGTAGCCACATTATTTTCGTTGACGGCACTTGAAGGCCGCCCTTCACGAAATTCGTCATGTAAAGAAACTCGACCTCTCTCAAATTCAGCAAACCATCGCCTCACGGTGCTCAAACAAGGTGCTTCTCTCCCAAAAGCATTTTGAAGACGAGCGGCACAGTCTTGCGGAGAGAGAGAACTTTTAAAATCATAAAAAATCATCGCTCTACTTAATTCCATTTTCTTTGCATACGTAGAACTTTGATGTGCGATAAAAAACAATTGACAAATGATTTCCCGACAAGAATAAGTAAATTATTGATTATTGATTTGATTAAAAATAAAAAGTCCTTATTTTTTATTTATTTTTTATATTGGGTTCGCCAAATTGACGCCGCCCGCCTGATGGTAAGTCGTGACGACGTCTACCGATTGTGGGCCACTCTCACAGCGCACAATGCTATAGAGAGTGGCCCTCAATTTGACGACCTACTGATGTGCCTCTTCACGCTCCGCTCAATGAACCCAGGATTATATGTGGGAGGAAACACGTGCACAGGCAGGGAAAAGCTCTTCAGAAAATTCGAACACCCTTAATACCTGTTGGTCTCAGGAGCCAGTGTATTGCCGTTTACATTGTATCTTTTGTTTACCAGAGAGTTGTCTGATGATCGACAGGTGCACCAGTTGCTTGTTGGCTCGGGCTTCCTATTCCCAGTGTAGTTATATTAGGTATAGTGATATTCAACTAAAATTATAGTGACCGAGACTAGTCCGAGGCTAGTTCGAGACGCCCAGGACTTCAATTGGCTGTGCCTTTCATCAACATTTCATCGCAAGGCAACGGCGGGTTTTAATTTTTTTCATAATTAAAATATGATATAGTAGCTGTTGCCCGCAGCTCCACCTGCGTGTTATAGCTTTCTTGGTCACCAGTTACTGATTTATCCAGCTATTGAGCGATATTGTATCTTAAGATAAAATATTATTACTCAATCTTAAGCGACTCATGTATTTCGTATCTCCGCATACTCCTCCTAAACGCCTGAACCGATCTCCTTCAAACTTACCACAGTGATAACGTGTGGCGTGATGGTGGTTTAGAACATAAAAAATTGAAAATCGGACAGAACAAAAAAAAAATCTCATGAATCGTTGTCGTTCGAAAATTTAACACTTCGCTCAGTTTTTTGCAACAGCAGCGTGCATTGCTTACCTAGTAGTATCTTAGCCGTGTGCAGCGCCCCTTAGTGAACTCCACTGCGGGTCCTACGATAAACTTATTACAGTAATCGGGTCTAGGGATCGAACTGCAAAATTAAGTTTGTTTTTTATTGTATATACTCGTACTTTTCCGGGATAAAAAGTACCCAGCGTGGTGCCCAGGATATTAAAGAATATTTATACCAAGTTTCATCGTAATCGAACCGGTAGTTTTTGCGTGATGCCTGAATAAACAGACAGACAGACAGACAAAAATTTTTTTAATCACATTTTTGGGTTTGGTGTCGGTCTAGTAACACCCCCTGCAATTATTTTTTTTGATATTTTCAAGGTACAGAATTTTTACTTCTACAGATTTATTATAATTATAGATAAAACTAGGGGAACCGACAGACGTTGTCCTGCAAAAAAAAAACCAAATTGTGAATCTAAACTATTCGCGAATCCCCTTGAACACACAAAAAAATTCATCAACATCGGTCCAGCCGTTTAGGAGGAGTTTAGCGACATACACACGTACAGTAGAATTATATATATAACGAAGATATTGCTGCTACATTTTATTAAATTCATTCGGCCATTTTGGTCATAACCCATTATATGTGTGCCAGGTGACGGCGATAAGCTTACCCCCTATTACGTGGGATAAAAAAAACAGGTAAATTGTGGGTGTGTTATGCACCTCTGCCTACCCCTTCCAGGATATAGGCTTGATGTGTGTGTGTGTGTGAGTGTGTGTGTGTGTGTGTGAGTGTGTGTGTGTGTGTGTGTGTGTGTGATAATAATATTGAACTAACATGATAGTGACCATATTGCCACAGATATTACTATCGTATAAACAACGAAGTTACTGCAATATTTCAGCGAGTATTCGATACTTTTATTGCAAATGGGATATTTTATCGAGTGTTAGTACATCTCTGTGAACACGGTCATGTGTGTAATAAATACTAATAGGGAGTTGGGGCCCAGAAATTTTGATAGGAGCCGTTAGCTCCTTGCAAGTACCACGATCATACTTACTCAAATTAGGAAGAAAGTTGGTTGTTAGCATACCTTAATCTCAAAATCTACCTTCTTTTTGTTTTTGTATTACACTTTACCTCTTATAATCCCCACTGGTAGTCAAGAATCTTAAATTTTTGAACGGTAATCAAGGGAATGTCAGTTTTTCCGTCTCAATGATTAATGAAGGTCAGAAAACCTTTAAACCAGTTAAGACTAAGATAAGCTTATTAGAATTCTATGTTGTTCTCACCTTAAAACGTGCACAAAGCAATTATTGGGAAAGACTGCGTCAGTCAAGTCAGGTAAGCTTCCAGTTTCCGTTGTTTTGTTGAAGATGAGACTTTCTTGTAATTTTCGCAATAAAACTTGAGCTAAATTCGAATTCGTCGGAAACCGTGTTTCTAAGACATTGTTTTCGAGCTGAGTTCGATCCCCGGCAATCTCTCAACTAACGTGAAATCATTCCTAACGTACGCACTTTTAGCTCACATAGGTTGACTTGTATTAGCGATTGCCAATTGTACCTACTTCAAAAAAAGGTTAAGGTTAGTGATTTATATTTATCTGTTTGTTTGTAACACTGGTAATTTTTCGGTCTATTACTGCTTTATAGTTTTAGACTTTTAAACAGATCGGATTTCGCGGAGACCTATCACCAAAATAAAATCTATGTACCAATATCAATATAAAATATAAAAATAAAATATCAATTCACAAAATGGTCTACCTTTGTTATGTGTGTCTAATAAGTTGTAATAAGTATATTTATAATTTCAGTTTAAAGTGTACCTACAGTGTTCTTGATACATAAACATTATTTTGTTGTAACGTTTGCGTTGAATTTCGTTAACATCCTTATTTCGAGGTATTTGACCCATGCGAAATGTATGCAAAATTCAAAGAATTTCGCTGCTGTACAAAACGGGTTTCCGTGAATTTCACATTAAACATGTTATAATGAATGTCGTTATTGTTTTCTCGGTTTGTTTTGTCAAACAAGGGTCGTTTCCTGTTTTATATCATGGTGACTCAAAGACATTTACAATATGGGGGGTTGCTTACTGTTAAAATAAATTGTTTAAAAATGTAAATATTAAATAACACAACATACAGCACACACACATTTTAGTTTTGATATTATAAGATAATACAATTTTTTACATAAAAAGAGACAAATATGTCTTAAGAATGATGTACAATAGGCCTTATTGCTAAAGAGCAACCACTTACAGGCAATTTTAGAATGGACAGATATTTATCTATACATAAGAAATAACGGACGCCCGCCGCCTTGCCCACTTGACAAATTATATACACAAAAACCTTCCTCGAGAACCACTCCCTCAATTGGTGAAAACCGCATTAAAATCCATTGCGTAGTTTTAAAGATCTAAGCAAACATAGGGAACGGAAGCGACTCTGTTTAATACTATGTTGTGATTATCACGACGAGGTTCTGTAGCCCTACCCCGTTTCTAATGAAACTTCGGTTTCAGTCGAAGTTCGTATGAATTTGTCATTAAAATTTGTTCTACATTATAATTTTGTTACTAAAAGTTTCGTTCGTAAACGCGAGTAGGCGTCCTGTTTAGATACTTGTTAGTTACTAGCTGTTGCCCGCAGCTCCGCCTACGTGTTATAGCTTTCTTGATCACCAGTTACTGATTTATTATGTATAGCTGTTGAGCGATATTGTATCTTAAGATAAAATATTACAGTATCTTAGCCGTATGCAGCGCCCCTTAGTGAACTCCACTGCGGGTGACGTAACCTACGACAAACTTATTATTTGCGGTTGGTACAGTGATCGGGTCTAGGGATCGAACCGCAAAATTAAGTTTGTTTTTTATTGTATATACTTTTCCGGGATAAAAAGTACCCAATGTGGTGCCCAGGTTATTAAAGAATAATTATACCAAGTTTCATCGTAATCGAACCGGTAGTTTTTGCGTGATGCCTGAACAAACAGACAGACAGACAAAAAAATATTTTTTAATCACTTTTTTGGGTTCGGTGTGGGTCTAGTAACACCATTGCCATTTATTATTTTGATATTTTCAATGTACAGAATTTTTAATTCTACAGATTTATTATAAGTATAGATTATTGGTGAAAATAAAGAAAGTTAAAATATTGTATATGATTTGTGTATTATTTAAACGCAGCTTCAACATTTTACTATACATAACTTGATACAGAATCATTTAATTTTCTTTTCTTCAAAATAATTTGAGCATTCAACATGACCAAACAATATATCGAAATAAGTCCCCACAGGGCTGCGTGTTATTAGCTGTCAACTTGTCTACTTAGTTGAAAATTTCCTCCTAATAAAGCTCTAGACAATTTTATTCGAAGTTACACGAATGTTCATTGTACATTATTAATTTGGGATTCGTAAATATTTTTTTGAAATTTAGGCAATTATAAATAGGTACTGGGATTTGTCAAATTGACGAATATAATGCCATAAGTACCTATAGTCTATTAGGATTTAGAACGATAATGTATGCAATAATTTTCTTGCTCCCAATTTGTACGATAAAAACTTAAGCACACTTTGAGATTCATACAGAGTTAAGTTCAGATATATCTCGTGTCACATAAAAATAACGCTGATCATCAAGTGGCGCAGAAGACGATTTATAGATCTATTTGGTGGCAACAGCGAGTAAGAGCGAGAGTACCGATGCCCAAATTCACCCCTCCCACTCTCGCCTAGCATTCTTTTTACGTGAACACCAGTATACCTAGAGTGCTAAGGAGCTCTACAAACAGTGCCCATGATGATAGGTGGATGAGGCTCTGGCAAACATTATCTACTACTAGGTGTTAAACGTCTTTGTCTATCTATTATTATTATTTTTTTTTATAAATCGGAATCTGAATATCTTTGTCTATCTCTTTGGGGAAGTGATTTTGTGTCCATGTAAAGCTTGGTACAGAAGGCTAGTTGCCGTGTGTGTTAACCTTAATAGTTCATACAGAGCAAACTAGGAATTGTGAAACGAAACGAGTGATTAATATTATATACAAAAAAGTGTAGATGATTCTAGTCTTTCAATTATATGTAATCTGAACTTGTGTATCCCCGCATCATTGCACCTGTGGAGTAGCCGTCGATAATCTGGGACACCATGGTCTTTCTTGTAGCAGAAGCGCAAGTCGTATACCTCGGCACGCTATTATAAACGACATAATTCGTAGGGCTCTTTCCACCGCAAGTCTTCCGTCCGGCCTTACGTGAACCAAATGGTTTAGCACGAAGCGATGGAAAGAGACCGGACGGTATGTCGTTGCTACCGTAGAAGATGGGAAGGCCTTTGGTTTGGGACGCTACATGCGTTGACACCTTAGCACCTTCACACCTTCCAAGCACATCCGGATGTGCCGGCGCTCCTGCTGCATCGGTTGAAGACCTCAAACGGCGTAAATATACTAACCTAGCAGGTGATTACATATTTGAGCCGTTTGGGGTTGAGACACTGGGGTCCGAGTGCTCGCCGCCTTTATAGAGACATTGCTAAACGCCTAATCGATGCTTCTCAGGACCAGAAGGCTGGCTATTTTCTGGCCCAAAGAATAAGTATCGCCATCCAACGTGGCCACACCGACAGCATTCTGTTAACCTTTCCAGTCGGCAATGACGCGGAGGATTTTTTAAACGATATTTCGTAATGTAAATATTTTTAGTATATAATTATTATGTATATTTTGTACATTTTAATTCTTATTGAGCGAAGTTAGCCGAAGGCGAGCGGAGCTCTCAACGGGTGACTCAAATTACGATTTATGTTAAATTGTGTTAAATTGTTTCTCGGCGAATACTAGGCTGATTTCGGATTTTCTTGCACTTATCAAAAGCTTACAGAATTACCCAGGTTCTTACGAAGCCAGAATTTTGAATTTCGATCAAATAAAAATAATTTAATTGAAGGTAAAAATTCCAATAGCGTAATGACAAAAAATACTTTGACAGAGTTATATCGCTTTGAATCAAAACTCGCTTCGCTCAAATATATGCTGCAGCTTAACGGTACGTTTCGCGACTGCGGCGACCTAGTTGTAAATAAACATATCTGAACTTATAATAGATGGGATTAAAACCACATACCTACCTACCATCTCTGCAGTTCAGGCTCGTGGTTGCTCTCACAAATGCAATTCTTGTCCATCCGTCTTGGTGAAGAAGCTCCTTTACTCCTTTATAATAAATAAATCTGATTTGGAAAATCAATGTTGCATTATAATACTTTTCACTGGTACACAAAATTATTAAGTGCTTTCCAAGTGAGTGTTTTTTCATACTTTGATTTTCCTCCACTTAACCAAGAATTTTCTTTGAGATCCTCATTTAAGATTACGTTTTAAAGCACTGCGTATAGACATCAAAGTTAATTTGAATAATTCGAATTACTATATCGTTATGTTAATATTTTTTTATCACAATAGGCTTTCGAGTATCTAGTACAAAGAAATTTAAGGTCTGTGCGGCAATCTTCATTTATGACAGGCCAATGCCCGCGACTCTTAAAACGTAGAATAGTTTTGTCGTTATCAATTCATAAGGAACCTTAAACATTACTAAGTTAATGTAGGTAAGGCACAGGTATAGGCATACTCAGGCCAAAGTTTGTCTATACCTGTCACTTGGTATAATTTATAGAAAAAAACATTATGAAAAAAAAATTGTAGTTATTTCGAATTCTGAGAGCAGTTTCTGAAAATAATAAAGTTAAACCGAGTAGTGTGAATACCTTTGATGATGCGATTAGGTATACCTATCTACTTACTAGCAAAATATGGGCATATCAATCAACTCATTTATTCACTTAGGTCATAAAATCACACTTATGGACGTCAGCAAGTTAAAAAAATAAAAATAAAATGGCTTCTATATTTACATTTACTGCCATATTCGCAAAGCAATAAGTAGAGCCTGTGAGAAAGAACCTGGTATTAAAACTGACGGCCACTCTTCATACAATTTACAACATATTTCCTTACGACTAAATATGGACCAATGTACTTTGGTCTCGTGTCAAAATCATTAATATATAAATGTATATATAGTAAAAATAAACAAAATTAAAACCAATAAGATAACACCTTTGTCTAACCCTTTGGAATAAAGACGTGATTCAATGTGTGCATAAAGGTAGGTAGTATTACGAACTTTCTTAATCCACGTAGGTAACCGATTAAAATATATTTGCTCAAAATTTATCAACTTCTTTCGAAAGCCATCAAATTTGATCAATATGTTCCAACTTGGAAGATTAGGCAACATTTAATCGCTGTTTGAACGGCAGGTGTTGTTTATAGAGAAAGTTTTAAACGGCTAAGAGGCATCGTTATGATAGCAGGTGATAAACCATGTGATAAGCAGGTGATTTTTTTTGACTACCTAGGTGGCACAATGGTACTATGTACGGACTGCCACGCTCGAGGTCTCGGGTTCGATTCCCGGGTCTGGTGGATAATGTATAATTCTCTTTAGAATTTTACCCAGATAATTATCCCAGAGTCTGGAACTTGTGCCCGGTAAATGGCAATAGGCTCGCCCCCTGACCTAACATAGCTGGCGAGATGTGGATGTGTTTGCACACCTCTACCTACCCCTTCGGGGAAAAAGGCGTGATGCTATTTATGTATAAGCAGGTGACAAACCACGTGTTCCTTCTCTTTTTAGATTTCTAAAAGCTCTTTCAAATGTTGGTTTAAAATGTTGGTCTGTTCAGTGTAAATATTATATTTTAGTAACCTCAGATAATGACTAATTGTATACAACTGTATGTATTGGAAAATTTAAAAAAAGGTGTACTATTTTATTATTTTTCTTATCCTATGGTTATGGGTTAAAACCGTTGTCGTTGTTCAGGTCACCCAAATGGGCATCTTAATTTGAACGTGGCCTACGAAGGACGTATCTACGTGAAATTCAAATTATTTGTCACAGAATAATTACATCCAGTAGTGTATCTAGATTGTTTTTCGTCACAGCGTCTGTGTATAATTTTAATCGTCACCCAATTAGGTTCAACAATTTATGTAAAATTGGAGTACCTAATTTGGTGACGATTAAAATTATAACTATTTCAATTACTTGCAGATTCGTCCAAAGTAGAACAAGTGATAATAAAAAATCACCATTAGTTTCATTAAATTTCAGATTTAATGGAACTAGCTACTAGCGGTTACAAAATTCCTCACTAGTACCATCATGGAACTGTAATAGAACTAGTGGCAAGGAAGCAATTGTTCCATTTTTGTAAAATCAAACGGCAGACACCGTGCGGTTTAGGTCAGTACGATTCAGTGCCTACTCTACCAATAACTTGCGGTAGGGTTAAGTCCACGACAAAACCACACATTAAACAAAAACTTTTATAAAACGAATACTAGTTTTTTATTCTACAGCCTGTATTTATTTTCTCCTCAACCTTTAGAACATTATGTAGCAATTTATAGTACAAGCTATTTAGGTTAAAGTAATGTCAATGTTATAGGTAGTGATTTGAAAACGTTTAGTAGTCCCTTAGGTCAAATTATTTTATGGTGTGATTTATCGGTACATGGCAGGTAAAATACAGGCCGATTTTTGTACCGACATTTCCGTGAAGCATTTTAAGCTGACGTTGTGTCGTCTTGAAATACCATATACCATATTATCTATAGGTATACTGCGTTTTGCAGTATGTTTATTATACGTCTATAGTCAAGAGCTCTGTAGTTACACTATACTTACAAATAAATGAAATTGAAGTGTCTATTTGTAATTGCTATATTATATTGAATAATTGTATTGAAAATTGCAAATTAACAGCGCTTCACAATTTCTTATCTGGTTGTCTGTATGGCTAATCTTGGTATACAGTTGGACTAATTTCAATGGGACTTCCACTGGCTGATATCTTATGCTACTAGGTACTTTTTCCCCCGGAAATATGTTTCCGTGAAAAAGAAAACTATTCCATGCATGCCAATTCGTGGGCATGATCTAGTGTAATAATATTAAAAGGTAGAGATGTTTTTTCTATCGTTTCAAGGCGAAATACCTGACGTGTTTAGTATAGAATCCCTTAGGATATATGAAAGTGTGGTTTAAGTGGGCGTTTTAGTTCTAGCGTAACCGTAAACTGTTTCGGCGTCTCCATATTTTAGACATACACCAAACCGTTTTGAAGTGGTGTTGGGAGGTAGATTGAAACGCTTACAGTAACAGTATGTGAATGAATGAATGTTTATTATCGACATGCATTCGCTTTTATAATAATGGATACAAGTACATACCTAGAATATTCTTGACGACACAAACAGGTTTAGGTAGGCGTGGCTTTAAACAATAGAACTAGTATAAATACCTATACTTATGTAGTACCTACAATTTATTGCTTATTTGTAATTGGCTAGTTTAATTATAGTGAGGTGTGGCGTTTGCGCAACTAGATATTGGTCGAACATTATGGAAGGCGGTCGAAAGTTCTCGGCCCACCTTCTTGTATTATCTAGATTTTTTTTTAATATTGGGTTCGCCAAATTGACGCCGCCCGCCTGGTGGTAAGTCGTGACGAAGTCTAGCGATTGTGGGTCACTCTCACAGCATACAATACTATAGATAGTAGCCCTCAACTTGACGACCTACTGATGTGCCTCTTCACGCTCCGGTTAAAGAACCCAGGATTATATGTGGGAGGAAACACGTGCACAGGCAAGGCGTTCCAGGCCACTATCGTTCGGCAGAAAAACGAACGTTTAAAACGCTCGGTTCTCGCGAACATTCTATCCAATGTGTGGGAGTAGCATCTCTGCCCGGCACGCGTTGTTCGGGATCGGAAGGAAGAGGGTGGGATCAGATTGAAGAGCTCTTCAGAACACTCGCCGTGGTAAATACGGTAGAATGCGGCCAAGGAAGCTATTGTTCGGCGCTGAGCTAGCGGCTCAAGGCTTCCCGTTACCTCCGGACAACCTATAATACGGATAGCCCGTCGCTGCATAGCGTCGAGAGCGTCCAGCAAATACTTCGCGGAGCCGTCCCAGAGGTGAGAGCAGTATTCGACGCAGGGTCTAATCTGCGTCTTGTACAACAGACACCTCTGGTCCGGTGTAAAGAATCTCTTTACCTTATTCAGTATTCCTAGTTTCCGCGAAGCTATCTTTCGATGTAGTTTTTATTATTGAGCTCTCGACGAACGTCTATGCCAAGGATGTCAAGGTTGTCCTTCATTGGTAATAATGCATTCTGAAGAGAGGGTAGGGGAAGGAAAGGGGATTTCTTCGCTGTAAATGCACACGTCTGTGTTTTGCGGGCATTGAACTCGACCAGGTTCTCGGTACCCCATTGAGAGATATAGTCGAGGTTCCTGTCGAGATCAGCCACGAGATGTAGTCTATCCTCCTCAATCTCCAACCGCCCTGCCGCCGGACGAGCCCAGTAGCTCCCGTGCAATGTGCTGTCATCTGCATAGCAATGAATGCTCCCGAGGGATAGCATATCATTGATATGCAGAAGGAAGAGAGTTGGTGACAGCACGGACCCCTGCGGTACCCCGGCATTCACTTGCAAAAAGCGAGAAGCCTGGCCATCGCAGAGGACCCGCATTCGGCGTTCGTTCAGAAAGCTGGCCATCCAGCTGCACAGTTGAGGAGGTAGAACATATGCCGGAAGCTTGGAAAGGAGGGAAGCATGCCAGACTCTATCGAAGGCTTTGGCGATGTCCAATGTAATTGCCAAGGACTCGCCGTGCCTTTCCATAGCCTCACCCCAGACATGCGTTACGAATGCCAGAAGATCACCCGTTGATCGTTTTGGCCTGAAGCCGTATTGCCGATCATTTAGTAGCGAGTGATCTTCGAGATATCGCATGAGCTGCTTGTTAATGAGGAGCTCAAACACCTTGCAGATGACTGAGGTGATAGCTATGGGTCGATAGTTGCCCGGATCAGACCGATCCCTTTTCTTGGGGATCGGTTGTACGTTCACCTCTTTCCAGACCTCCGGCACGATTCCTGTGGAGTAAGACAGGCGGTACAGACGAGTTAGTACAGGAGACAGCTCAGCTGCGCATTTCCGTAGTACCACCGCCGGAATGCCGTCAGGGCCACTGGCTTTCCGCGTGTCGAGTGATCGCAGCACTGCCCGTACATCGCATTGCCTGAGTACAATGTCAGGCATAGTGTAGCCACAGTTGGCGATGGCGGGGGGCTGCAGGCCACGGTCATCGACCCGGGAATTGGCCGCAAAGAGGTCTGCGAGCATATCCGCTTTCTCTTGGGCTTTGTGAGCCATTGTTCCATCTGGGTAACGCAGCGGTGGCAGCGAGGGCTGACAGAAGTTAGATTGCACGTCCTTGGCCAGTTGCCAGTATCCACGGCTGCCCGTGGGATGGGAAGTGAGCTCCTGACCAAGACGCGCGATGCGCTGGGCATCCGCTCTCTTAAAGGCCCTCTTGCTGGATTTTGTAGCCCGGTTGTACGCTGCTTTGAGGTGGCCCACGTTTGGGTCGCGCACAGCCCGGGCCCTGATCCAGGCGCGATATGCCGACTGTTTTTGTCGAACAGCTTTGCCACAATCTCGCCCGAACCGGGGACGGGCTCTGCGGATACTGGCGACATCAGTGAAAGGGATGTAATATTCCATCCCTAAACTGATCTCGCCAGCAATCGCAGAAGCGCTATCCGAGGGAGCCTTTCCTACAAAGCAGCGCTGGCTCCTGGGGACGGACGCATAGTAATCGCGTAGACCGTCCCAATCCGCTGACGAGTAGTGCCATAGTCGTCGTGACATTTGTACAGCACGTGCAGGAGGTGATACCTTCATGCCAGCGTGAACAACACAGTGGTCGGAACTACCCAATGGGGCTCCTACCGAAACACTGTACTGGGCTGGGCGACTCGTCAGCAGTAAATCCAGCAGAGCGGGCGCGTGATCTGACCTGTCTGGTATCCGGGTGATCCCGCATACCATCTGGGTCAGACCGTGGGAGAGAGCGAACGCATGGGCGGCCCTACCCGCATGATCAGTCTTGAGGGACCCCAGCCATTCAATGTGATGGCCATTGAAGTCCCCCAGAAATACTAGGTCAGCGTTCGGGAACCGCAGCTGCGCTTCTTCAGCCGTCTCGCTGAGGTACTGGAAGAGCTTTGTTGTCTCAGAATCCCCTGTGTGGGAACGGTAGACGCATACATAGATCTGGCTCACAGAGCCATGGTCTACGTGCAGCCAAAGAGGGGTTCTCTAGGCAGCGCAACCGGCGGCAGCATACATCCGCCCTAACGTACACGCACACCCCGGCTTTGTCTCGAAATTGTTCCTCGATGACATAGCCGGGGTAACACAGATAAGACGTGTCGTCAGGGCGGCGTATTTGTGTCTCCGTGAGGAACATCACAGCGGGCCGTGCCGTCTCAAGGTGATGGTGGACGGCATCGAGGTTCGCATGAAGTCCACGGACGTTAGTGAACTCCACCTCGAAAAGTGAAGTCGTGGGGTTTCCTAGGGCCGCTGTGTAACGTTTACTTTTTTTTTGTTGCACTGCCATTGTAGATTTTGAAGACGAAGAAGCGTGAAGACAGGGCGACATCTGGTGCAGCAGTAAGTGACAAAGCGCAGGGGCTAGCTTTGTCTAGGACCGTGTGGTTAGGTCGGAGCCGACTCGCCGGACGGAAGGGCTCCCAAACCCCCCTGATGCAAGGCCGTACCCCACACCGGTTACCACCCGGAGCGGCGATCCCACATCAGGATTATGCGCAACATGTGGGGCAGCCTCCTGGGGTGGTTGGTCCCAGGCGGGCCCCATGACTGTGTTGCGGGCGGCCCCGGCAACGCCGTTGCTAAGGGTCTCCCTGGCCGGCGAATCGATCCACACCACCCACACTAGACTCCGTTTCGCCCCCACTGGTCCCATGCCTGCGGCACCATACATCGCCCCGGGCCCGGCGGTGCAGCTGCTGAACCCCTAACGCAACTTAGCCTTGGCTGGGTTACTTAGGGGGCTTTAGCACAGTTGTACCCCCCCGGACCAACACTGTTGTACCACCTAGTACCCATGTAGGGGCCGAAGCCACTCCATAGGTACCATAAATTAACGAGCCTCGTTCGTTGATCAGCAGGTGCGCCACTAGCAGGTGAGGTCGCTGGTGCCCTAAAGATGTTGGTAGAGCCCCTTTGCACCCAAGTAGAGCCCCTTTGCACCCTAGATGTTTCTTACGTATGACGTCAGAGATTCATTAAGTACGCCCCACAGTTTAATACGTTATTGCCAGAGTGAAAAATGTGATGGTTATTTTTTTATTTCCGCGGCCGAAAGCCGCTTCCGCTCCCACGTCTGTTGCCGGGGCGTCTCCGGTACGCACGCAGAAGGTATTTTCAGTGGCGCCCGGCATAATGTGATAGGTTAGGTTACATTTGTAGACTTATTCACGGTAGAAATCGTATACTTTTTTCATAATTGTATGTCTATTTGTCTGTATGTACACGCAAATCTCCAACGATACTAAAGGGTTTATTTGCTTTAAACTGTTTTCACAAACATATTAAATAGTTTAGAGCAATATAACTTTATTTCATCAAAACCGGTTGGCAGTTCTACTTCAATCTGCTGGAACTGCGGTCCTCAGCTATAAATAAATATTATTCAATTTGCATACAAGAAATTGAAACACATTTAATCATAATAATTGTCAACCAGTCTCAGATTAAGTATAACTTATACTTGTTCTAGGTACCTACCTAATGAAACATGAAGAGGTCACCATCAGATGACCTAGTTAGCGCACACAGGTGGCTAAAGTCCACCGGGCGCCACTGGAAATTACATGTGTGCTCACCAGAGACACTCGGCAATGGACGTAGGAGCCGCAGCGGTGAACTTTAAAAAAAGAGAAATAAGAAAAAAGAAGTTGTTAGCGCATGATGAAGCAACAATGAAGGTAAATGCCCACAACTAAAATAAATAATTGAAATGTACTAATTAAATACAGAATCGCATATGTATGTATTTTTTGTATTCGATTTCATTACCGTTATTGTATAAATTTTTTAATCATCAATTGAATTGACTTGAGTGTTTTGACGTCATAGTTCAGTTTTTCATTCAAATATCTCTTAATAATAGACCGTTTTAGCATTTATTAAAAAGCAGTTGATTTGATGATTCAGTCATCTACTCAACTAACACACACAAATATTCCAAAATTTATATTTGCAATTTTAAAATAATTTTCAGTAGAAATGTCAGAAACGGTCAGAAAACGTTCAGTTGCTACCTTATTAATTTAATCACAGTGCACTTCAAACTAGGTTCATTTATTTAATTTATAGATCAAATAGCACGTAATTAAATTATTTTCGGTCATCACATTGAAATAACCTTTAATTAATTCCATTTTATATCAAAACCATGCATAAATATTTATGTAAAGTAGAGTTATTTATGACTGAAATACTTGAAAGGTTATATTGAAAAACTGTGTAAACTGTGAAGGAACTTTTGCATTAATGGAAATACTAGGTAGATAAATGGGTCCTAATCGACTATTTTCTTTGCTAGCAAATCAAAACCAGTTTTGCCAACTCTTTAATGTTGAATTCGTGCTAATGCGAGACAACTTTTCACTAGGGCAATTTCATGAGGCGTTAGCTGCGGCATGAAGACCTCGATGAAGTACCTAGGGATCGTACTTGATAGCCGATGGAACTTCGGACCACATTTCCGAAGTTTGGTACCTAAAGTGACGGGGGCGTCAGTCGCGCTTTCGCGACTCATGCCCAACCTAAAGGGACCCAACGCCTCCTGCAGGAGACTGTACCTGGGGATCGTGCGGAGTATGGCCCTATACGGGGCTCCCGTATGGGCGGCGCGGTTGACGGCCAACAACTCAACGCTCCTTATAGACCGTTGAGGACCTTGGACGTCAAAACAATAAGAGGGTTGTAGCAGGTGAAGTCAACCTTACCCACCGGCGGTTCAGCGGAGGCTCACGAGACAATTGGATGGTATCCCAGGGCGCCAGTTCACATATGAACGGTGTGTGTGATGATTGGAGAATTCAATAAGGCACAACAGTTAGAGGGTTCACAGAGAGTATAATGTTATAAGCTTACAATATTGAACAATATATATTGACTTTGGTTGTAAAGTTAACACAAAAAGGGTAGGTATGTAGCTGCTAGCTTACTTCTTAAATCATAAATTACAGGTACAGTAATTATTTTAAACTTGACCTTATCTTATGACGCTAGTTCTTGAAACTGGAGTAGACAGTATTATGGATGAAGAACACAGGATTAGATGGTGAGTAAAATACTTAGCTTAATTGTTATGGTTCACGCGGTCAGCTGGGATTGTCAGGGGGCGCACGTGCTGTGGTCCTGTGAGCCCAAGACGACCTCGCGTATCCTTGCCGTAGAATGATTAGGCTATTTCGGTACTGCTCCAGAAACGTCGACTACCCTTGCAATTCTGCACCAAAACATCGGACATCAGTAACACTATCAAGAAACGCCCTTTGGAATGCCTAAAACAGAAAAATGCTTCCACGTTGTCCAAGTCGAATGGGAGGGAACACTCCCAGCCTCTTGAGATCACGTTCGATAGGACGCTTGAAAAGTATCGACAATTGCTTCGACTCAATTTATATTATTCCCAGTAAAATAACTTCTTCCAGACTTGTAGGTTAAGTATCAGACAGATGTAGTGATCTAGAGATATTTTCACTAAAGTATCCAGCAGTGGAAAGAGACCCACGACAGCTCGCGCCGGCTTTTTATCAACTCCGAGGTGTTTCTAGATTCTTCCTTTACTGCAAAAACTAGTTCAAACCACTTTTCTACAAGCAAAACTTATCGTCAGCCGGAAACACCTCTATAGATAAAAGCAATATCATTGTCATTCACCTTTTTAAGGAAATATTATGACATGGCTAGATATTACTCTGCCCAGTTCCCACTAAATCCTCTAGAGTGCGCTATACAATTTGTATAACACCGTATGGTAAATGAATAATAGTCAAGACTTGACGTTTGTCGAGTTGACATCTATACATCAACTGACACTAATGACGTTCATAATATCATTACAAATGTTTGTTTACGTTTTGTGAGTGTAATGAAATTACGATGTTACACCACCCCTCCCTTAAGAGGATTTCCTGTGGGGAAGTATAACCATCACAAGGAAATTCAGAACGAAACACAGTGAGTGACTAAAGTCAAAGAGCTTAATCCTATCCAAACGTTAGCCTAAATAAACGATTTGTATCATGTCCACGATATCAAGGTATTCATGGACATGAGATCAAACCTAACAAGAAAACAAATGCCAATACCTACACTACACCAACAGGAGTAGAATTGTAGTACGACATTGTCCTAATATGAAATAAAGATGTACCCACAATGACTACATTTTCCTATCTACCTAGAGAAATTTTTATAACACGCACGGCTTTGAGGAAGGAACGCTCGATACGGCGGCCTACCTGCTTCTCTAAGAGAAATACAAATAAAAGAGGTTAGAATTTTTTTTTTTAAATGCTAATCCAAAATTGATGAACTTTCACCAAAATATAGGTGAAGTTCTAAGAGAGAAACAGTTAAGAGAAGTCAGCATTTTTTTTTTAAATGCTAAATCAAAATTGATGAACTTTCACCAAAATATAGGTGAAGTTCCAAGAGAAAAGTATATCTATAACCTAATATTCCTTACACTTTACCTGCCTACGTGCCTCTTACCTAACGCAAAAACATACTGGTAAGGACCTCCTATTTTAAGTAGGGTAAAAAATATTAAATATGTTATATTTAGTTAAGATATCTTTAAATTTATTACTACCTAATTGAGACCCATTTTCCATGTAAATAGTTTTACATGCTCCGTGAACTAGAAACACATTCTTATCTATGAACCTGGCCACCTTAGCACCTGTTGCTGTCCGTTTAGGAGTCAACATAACGTTATTGCTAGAGTGGTCAGTCACAACAATCAAACGTTCATCCCTGTTCCCGGAGACTGGAAATGGCCCCAGCAACTCACAAGAAATGGCTTCAATCGGCTTAGAAACAGTTTTAGGATTACCCATAATACCTGGACTAGATGTATTGACGGGCTTACGTAGTTTGCATATTTCGCAACTCCCTACGTATTTCGTCACACTCTCGTACATCTGAGGCCAAAAGTAATTAAGTGACAAATGCTTATGGGTTTTCAATACACCTAGATGAGCACTTACATTATCATCGTGATGTTTTTTTAATAACTCTAGCCTATCTTCTTGTGGAACTACCAGCTTCCATTGAAATTTCGTTGTATGATTGTATTTATTTTTAGAGTACCTATATAAGAGATTATCCCTAATGCTAAAATTAGGGTAGTGCTTAGGATTATTAGTGACCCTATTTTTAATATGTAAGTACCAAGGATCTTTATTCATAGTACAATCCACCAAGTCAATCTTGACATGAGGCAAAGCATCGGGGACAACATGATCTTTGCCCTTGCTGTGCTCCATCTCAAGACTGAACTGGCTCAGTCTGACTAAGGGATTACATGAATTAACCCTAACAGAGGGAACAGTTTGTGAAATCAAATTCTTAGCCAACTCAAACTGATGCCAAAAGTCTATCCCAAATACCATCGAGGTCGTGATACCTGGGACGACATAGAATTTAATTACTTTAGTAGTAGAATTATATAAGACGGGTAGAGAGACATAGCCTAAGCACTCAAGGTTAGTGCTGTCGGCAGTCTTAATAGTGAAGCTACGATCCGAGTTAAAGCTTTCCACTTTAAACCCTAGATCTAAGCATATGCGGTGTGAGTCATTGCCTAGCACAGAGCATGACGCACCCGAGTCTAAGAGACCTAATACATTTAAGTTGAGTATTCTCACCTCGAGATAGGGTCGAATATCATTTTCCTCTTTTTTAAAAAGAGGTTCACCGCCAGAGGGACTTGGTGTGGTTCCACTTTCCACCACGTCCGGTGTCAGACTCATGCAAGCAATTTTCTTTGGCTCTAGAGGCATGTTGCATTTAGGGCAGTCAGGCCTCTTCACCCCTTTCTTACCACACCTAAAGCACAATATTTCCCTCGAGCGCTCACATGAGTATGCACTGTGGTCAGAGTCTCCACACCGTAGACATTTTCTACCAGTCGTTGAGGGTCTGTTCTCATCAACTGGAATAGATTTATTAGATAAAGAACTACTTTCTAAAAGAGAAACCTGTTTTGCAGGTTTAACTAAGTTTCTATGTTGGAGTTTATTTAAATCCGAAGAGATTTTAAATGTATCGAGCTCGGGTTCTTTAAAGCTTTGGGCTCTGACACGTGCCAACTCCAACCGTTTACCTAAAGTTTTTAATTGTTCGACTCTGTCGACTTCATGTAAGGCTAGTTCCTTCATGTAGTCTGGTCTTATATTATGCATCAAAATATCTAGTTTTTCATTCAGAGACATAGGAAAAGAAAGTCTTGAGAACATGGCAGTCATAATCGAAATGTAACTTGCCATTGTCTCGGTTCGGGCTTGTGTACGACGCCTAATTTCATCACGCAACCTGTAATCGTAATCAGGTGTGTCAAAGTTTAGCTTCAATTCAGTGATCAGCTGTTGATATGAACTGAGGGTGTCCCTATTAGTCCGGTACCACGCTAGAGCAGCACCGTCCAGTAAATCAGAGAAGGCAGCCAATATCTTCGACTCCTTGACTTCACGTGCCTGTCTAAGCTCTTCTAATCTTTCTAGAAATACGCGTACACAGGTCGAACCATCATATTTTAAATTAAAAGTATTTAAATTGATCGGACGATCTTTGTAAACTATAGTTTCCTGGACAGTAGGAATATCCAGCACACTACTACGCATCGAGCGGTCACTCCTCAAACGCACGGTAGGGATCCTATCATTAAATGGTTGTTCGGACTCGCTGTCAGAATTTTCCGATTCACCGTTTGGTTCAACACTAGCGAGAACCTTGATGAGCCTACCTCGGATATCGTTCAGTAACTCACAATAAATACCACAACGAGCTAAGCGATCTATCAAATAGTTAGCCCTAAGAGCGGACCTCGAGCAAACATTCATATCTCTACCGACCTCACCCGATGTGATAAGTGCCTCTAATTCTTGGACTTTGGGCTCACAAGACTGCAGCTCGATGTCAGGACTCGGTGTCCCGATGGGCATAGCCTTCAAACTGCCACGTCGAGATAATCTGAAGACCGTCCTCAGCTGACTTCGCAGTGAAGTGACCGTTGAAGAAGAGTTAACTGAAACCCCAAGAATTTCGAGTTCATAAAACAGTTCATCCTTTCTCAGGCAAGATATATATTTGTGGATGTATGACATCTTAAAAGGATCTAAGTATAAAAGGCAAAAATTAAATTTAAGTTCTCCGAAGTGGAGGTACAAAGAGAATTTAAAATAGTACTAATTAAAGTTAAATAGTTTAGGTACTACTTAAGTAGTTTAGGTAGTACAGGTAGAAAATAGTATGATTAGAAAGTAGTGAAGTTATATTAAGTAATTAGTTGACAAAACATTTATTTGTCAACTTTGCTCTTCCACGCTTAGTCTAGAAAGTTAAGTTATAATAATAAAGTTTGAGATCTTACCCTCACACAGAAATCAAAAAAGAAATAAAATTGTAAAATGTATCTAATAGAATAATATTTTTTCCTTTGTGAGTTTACCCTCACACAAAAAGAAAAAAAACAAAAAGAAAACAAGAGGTTTGCCTACTAAAATAGTTAGCAGGCAAACGTGTACCTTATTGAAGCCCTGACCATCACACACACAAAATGGAGAAAAGCCCCACGTTGGGCGCCACTTGTAGCAGGTGAAGTCAACCTTACCCACCGGCGGTTCAGCGGAGGCTCACGAGACAATTGGATGGTATCCCAGGGCGCCAGTTCACATATGAACGGTGTGTGTGATGATTGGAGAATTCAATAAGGCACAACAGTTAGAGGGTTCACAGAGAGTATAATGTTATAAGCTTACAATATTGAACAATATATATTGACTTTGGTTGTAAAGTTAACACAAAAAGGGTAGGTATGTAGCTGCTAGCTTACTTCTTAAATCATAAATTACAGGTACAGTAGTTATTTTAAACTTGACCTTATCTTATGACGCTAGTTCTTGAAACTGGAGTAGACAGTATTATGGATGAAGAACACAGGATTAGATGGTGAGTAAAATACTTAGCTTAATTGTTATGGTTCACGCGGTCAGCTGGGATTGTCAGGGGGCGCACGTGCTGTGGTCCTGTGAGCCCAAGACGACCTCGCGTATCCTTGCCGTAGAATGATTAGGCTATTTCGGTACTGCTCCAGAAACGTCGACTACCCTTGCAATTCTGCACCAAAACATCGGACATCAGTAACACTATCAAGAAACGCCCTTTGGAATGCCTAAAACAGAAAAATGCTTCCACGTTGTCCAAGTCGAATGGGAGGGAACACTCCCAGCCTCTTGAGATCACGTTCGATAGGACGCTTGAAAAGTATCGACAATTGCTTCGACTCAATTTATATTATTCCCAGTAAAATAACTTCTTCCAGACTTGTAGGTTAAGTATCAGACAGATGTAGTGATCTAGAGATATTTTCACTAAAGTATCCAGCAGTGGAAAGAGACCCACGACAGCTCGCGCCGGCTTTTTATCAACTCCGAGGTGTTTCTAGATTCTTCCTTTACTGCAAAAACTAGTTCAAACCACTTTTCTACAAGCAAAACTTATCGTCAGCCGGAAACACCTCTATAGATAAAAGCAATATCATTGTCATTCACCTTTTTAAGGAAATATTATGACATGGCTAGATATTACTCTGCCCAGTTCCCACTAAATCCTCTAGAGTGCGCTATACAATTTGTATAACACCGTATGGTAAATGAATAATAGTCAAGACTTGACGTTTGTCGAGTTGACATCTATACATCAACTGACACTAATGACGTTCATAATATCATTACAAATGTTTGTTTACGTTTTGTGAGTGTAATGAAATTACGATGTTACAGGGTACCGCACGATCTCCGGAGAGGCTGCATGTCTCATAGCCGGGACCCCTCCATGGGACCTGGAAGCGAGAGCCCTTGCGTCATTGTTCCAATGGCGCAAGGAGGCGCTGGAGCGGGACCACAAGCCTACGTCTCGAGAAATCGAGGACCAACGGTGCCAACTCCACCAGGATCTCATGGACTCATGGAGGGTGCAACTTGAG
The DNA here is from genome assembly GCA_963556515.1 of Nudaria mundana. Classification (NCBI taxonomy): domain Eukaryota; kingdom Metazoa; phylum Arthropoda; class Insecta; order Lepidoptera; family Erebidae; genus Nudaria; species Nudaria mundana. The sequence continues at coordinate 18,339,224 of OY748293.1, forward strand.
CAACCCAGGTGGGGTACCACCATCATCGTGGCGGTGAGACCGATCATGGACGATTGGCTGCAGAGGCAGCATTGTGACCTCACGTATCGTGCGACGCAGATCGTTACCGGGCATGGATGCTTCGGTAGCTATCTGTTTCGCATCCATCGTGAGGTCACACCCCGGTGTCAACACTGCGAGGTTTCCGGCGACGACACCGCACTCCACACGCTGGTGGAGTCATCAGCGTGGGCGAGTCAGCGCCGGGACCTCGTAGTGGGTCTGGGCGTGGATATCCTCTCGCTGGAAACCATGCTCCAAGCCATGGTCTCCAGCGCGAGTAGGTGGAACGCAGCCGTGTCCTTCTGCGAGCAAGTCATGCTCGCGAAGGAGGCGGCCGAGAGGGAGAGGGAGGGCGCCGCAGACTCATCTACGCCCAAGACCATCGACCTCCATGATCGGGGCCTGAGGACGGCGGGATCGCCACCCACCGTCCTTACAGATGCAGGCTAGACAGGTTTCGTGCTGCAGGGCCTTTGCCCCATAGCACGCAACCAGATTCACTCACTGACGCGGGATAAAACCCTACCCCAACGACGCGGGATTCTCATCCCGACCCAACCCCCGCAGAGACCACAGAGGTGGTCAAAGCCCGCCGGGCACCACTGGAAATACGTTCTGCTTGTAACCAGAGACGCCCGGCAACGGACGTTAGAGCGGCCGCGACCCTAGGCCGCGGATTAAAAATAAAAAAAAGGGCAATTTCATTTAATTTGTCCAGTCAATTGGCTTGCGATTTTTATTCAAATAAAATACATCACATGAATAGGTATTTTGAGCATAGAAAATACCTCAAATCCAATGCATTCATTTATCGCATCATCAAAGTAAGGTAACAAACTTTTATCTAGATCAGCTCGGCGCCCGGTAGCTGAATAATTTTAAATATTATTCTAGAAGCCAGTCCACCCGTTACCACCACGGCTCTTGTAACAATGTCGAAACGTCGGGTAATAAAGAGGTATGTATATGCCGGAGAAACCCCGCTCCCGTAGGCATCGCCGTTAAGGGTTACGGGTTTAGTGGGCGACATTGGGGTTAATGCTAGCACAAAACAACAGATTGCGGTTCCACAATAGGTACTGTATTGATTACTTCAAATACTATGTTTAAAAAACAACTAAAATAGAGCAGCGGTTTCGATGCACCGATCTTTGTTGGGTTTTTCTTCAATAACGATCCACCTCGATCACAAAACTGACAAACAGCCAAGAAACAATGTCCTTCAAACTTAAAAATCACTTCCGTCAAGAAGATGGCACTTCGACTCCGCTCGAGCTACGTGCTCGGCTCTCATTGGTTGAACTCAGGAAATGAAATTTTACATTTTTAAATTTTAAGGTAACAATTTTAAAGAAGTCTGTAATAAATCACGAATAATGAAACTAAGAATTTTGTGCGTTCAATAACCAAACCCGAATGATAGCTTCCGCCGACACGGCACATGCTAAATTAAATCCGGTGTATCAAAATAGCCATTTTACCATTTTGTTAAACACGCTTCGGTTTATTAACAACATCTAAAGCTACCACCGTCACATTCCCTTTTATTCTAGATTTTAACGTTAACGGCCTCCTCGCCATACCCCTTTGGTTTCGGCCACCTCGCCATTAGCCACCTCGCTTTCGGCCACCTCGTCGTAAACTACTTCGCTATCGGCCACCTCGCCGTAAACTACTTCACTTTTGGCCACCTCGCCGTAAACTACTTCGCTATCGGCCACCTCGCCGTAAACTACTTCACTATCGGCCACCTCGCCGTAAACTACTTCACTTTTGGCCACCTCGCCGTAAACAACTTCGCTATCGGCCACCTCGCCGTAAACTACTTCGCTATCGGCCACCTCGCCGTAAACTACTTCACTTTCAGCCACCTCGCCGTAAACTACTTCACTTTCGGCCACCTCGCCGCTAACTACTTAAATTTCGGCCACCTCGCCGCTAACTACTTAAATTTCGGCCACCTCGCCGCTAGCTACTTAAATTTTGGCCACCTCGCCGTCGGTCATCTCTCCGTTGAAATATCTTAAAGCCACCGCGCCGTTAAGACATCTTACGGCCACCACTCTCATTTTATTCCTTCCCATACACATATAACATAAAAATGTGTAACACAATGATCTTACCGACACTATCATCCAACAGATACAAGTCCCGCTCTGTTAAGACTTAAGGTTATGGGACTGGACATAAGCGGTCTCTCGCGTACTTGTATACACGATTACTATTCAAACTTTTCAGATGATACGTGTCACCATTTAATATTTCAATAACCTCAAAAAGTCTTCTAAATTTAGGATCTAATTTTGTTTGATTTCCGTCATGATTTTCTATCAATACGTAAGTAATGCCCAATAGAAAACGAAGTGACTTTTGCCTTTTCTTTCTCAAACCGTGCTTTATCGAGACATGCGCTATTTTCCATTAGTCTATTAGCTTGTTTGTTCCCTAATATTTTCTAAATCTACCTCAACTTCTTGATCATCTACAGTTCTCAGGCTCTTAGCTTTAGTAATTCTATGAATGGTACTATTCATAGAGATTTGGACATCATCTAATGCATTAACTTGGCCATTAGCACGACAAAAACTCGATGCGACAAAATGTAATTGAATATTATAGCTGGCACAAAAATCTTTAAAATCTTTATTCGCAATCCATCTACCCTGTCTACAATACACGCACAGGACCGAAAAAGGCTATGGATGATTGGAGAGCGCTGATAGCACTATCGGCGTTAATTCTTGTAGAATGCCTAAGTAAAATATTTGGTGAAAGCGTCTATCAAAACAAAAACGTATTCCTTTTTATCATTCTTGCCGCTGAGTTTCCTTGTGGTATGCTATTAACTTTTGGTATGGGATGTAACTTTATCTGTTGCTTACCACTTCGCGACTTAGCTACCCTGCATGTTATACAATTTTTACATACTAAACCAATAATGTTGATAAGCTTTTTCCAAAGTTTTATCGTATCCTATGTGGACACTATTGATTCGTGAATATGATTTATAACCAACCCACGAAAAGCCCTTGGTACAATCGGTAACCAAATGCTTCGATTGTTTCTTTGATTGTTTTTTGTAGAGCACATTAAGTCTTAATCATAAACTCTACAACTATCTAAGTCCAGATCGCCGCTTCCGAGTTTACTAATAATGTCGTTGCATTCAGGGTCTCGTCGTTGTTCCGCAAGTTACCAATTTGAAGATAACTCAGCTATCTTGACGCATTTTTGTTCAATGTGCTTTTCTCTACCGAGACTATGAGTATTGCTAACACTTGCGTAATTTTCCCCTGGTAAGTGATTTCTCGAGAAAAAAAAATAGTCCAGTAAGCTATCTTCCTACCCTCTCTGTACTGTATATCAAAGTTGTACGTTTGTAGGAAAGCCCACCACCCTAGGGGTTAAGTCTACCCTAATTCTTGAGATCTTTAGAAAATTACAGTCAGTGACGACTGTTAAAGTCCTGCCATATAGGTAACGGCGTAAATGCTTAACTGTGTTAACGACTGCTGGTGTCTCTAACTCTTAAGAGTGATATCGAGACAATGCTGGTGTAGTGCGTCTGTTGTAGTAGAGCACTATTGGGTGTAATTAGGTACCTACTCTTTGAAAGAGTATTGCGCCGTAAGCTTCGCTACTAACGTCCGTGTAACTAAGTATATAGACGACTCTGGATCAAAAAGCATCAAAACCGGGGCGGAAGTCAATACTGATATTATATGTTGTCTAATTGCTTCATAATCGGCTGTCCAGGTTATCGTTGTGTTATTGTTAGGTAACAAACGGTAAAGTGTTGCCACTTTAAGTGAAAAGTTATGGACAAACTGCTTAAACTAAAATGCTAAGCCCAAAAATTGTCTGAGCTATGTTATAGTTTGTGGTGGTAAAGAATTAGCCAATGCAGTTATTTTACGGGGATTAAGGCCTGATTTCATCCTCTGATACTTCATACCCCAAAAACTGAACCTGCTTCTTTAGAAAGAGACATTTATTCATATTGAAAGAAAACCCTGCCACACTAAGAGTTTTAAGTACTACGTGTAACCGTTCCAACCCTTGATCTATGTTATTCGATGGTATGAGGTCATCCACGAGGTCAACCGTTGGACTTGATCACTGATCAGAGGAACAAGTACCGGTCGGGAACCGTATTAGAATTTAACTCTCTGTAATCTACGCACATTCAGTCCGTGCCATTACGTTTTTTCACTAAAATTATAAGACTAGAAAAGGGGACTTGCTTGGTCTAATAACTCCAGCAGACAATAGTTCCTTACACTAATTACATACTATCTCTCGTTCTCCAGGACTCCGACGATACGGTCGCCGTTGTACAATCTTGCTGGGACCTACTAAGTTAATTTCTAGTTCACCGGTCTTAACCCTACTATTAGACGTACCTTTAACAAACGAGTTGGCACGGTACGTCGGTGTCCACATCATGAAAGTCAGCCACTGCGTTACCAGTATTGCAAATATGTAGGTACTAAAGAGGGATCTTTAACTACCTACACAAAGTTTATTACTTGATATAATGTACTGACAACCCTAAGGTCAACAAATCACGCCCCACCAAAATATCGTTCTTTAAGTAATCATCAAGTGTAATGTGAAATAGAATTTGTACGTCATGACCGCAAAGTGTGACGCAAGATAATATTTGCGTATCACACAGTACACTAGATTTTCCTACACCAGTTCAAGTCACTACAGTGCGCTGCATTGTACCAACAACGAGAGATGCTTTCTTTAAATAACAATCAGCACCGGAATCGAAACAAAATGAGAACTGCTCACCAAATTGTGTAATTATTCCAGTGACAGGCTTCCAGTCATATACGTTCACTCGCTTCACAGCACTGGGTGCGGCGACGGGAAGCTGTGCGCTGCTACTCGCAACTGGCCATGTCTTTGCGCATCGCGATGCTACGTGACCCTCAACAGCACATTTGTAATAAGTCACCGGGGGCCGCGTAGTACCAGCCGTGTTGGGGCGCTCAGAGCTCGTTGTTGTTGTCATCTGAACGGCTGAAACATGCATTTTTTATGACCTATGACCAAGTTTCCCACAAGAGTAACATTTTATAAAAGAATTACTTAACCTAGGAGACGTTTAGTGTCTTGTACAGCACTTGCAGTATCTTGTTAACCTCGTTAGCGATAAGAGAATGCAATAAACAGACACTCATCTTGTTTCGGCTTGCTAATAAACATTTGTAAAACTGTGGCAGCCTAGTAAAAGTATGTGGCAGCCAGTGGCAAGCATATTATGTTTCTAGTGTATCAAAACGAGAAATAAAAATGTTTTTCAATTCTTCCCACGTCATGGCCTTACTATGTATGAGAATAAGTTTACTCCCCTGTACATTAGGATCCGATAAGCAGATGTCCGCTGTTGCCACCCAGGCTCGAGCGTCAGTGTCAGCGTCAGCATCTTCCGGTTGAATTTAGGCAGCGTGATGCCTCATGTTGGTTTGTTGCACTTCGAACAATACACGCCATCCGTCACCTGCCAGTGTTTAGACATCCGCGTTTTGTGCTTGCACCGTGACCACTTCTGATGACGGAGAAGCCCCGCTCCCGTAGGCATCGCCGTTAAGGGTTACGGGTTTAGTGGCCGACATTGGGGTTAATGCTAGCACAAAACAACAGATTGCGGTTTCACAATAGGTACTGTATTGATTACTTCAAATACTATGTTTAAAAACAACTAAAATAGAGCAGCGGTTTCGATGCACCGATCTTTGTTGGGTTTTTCTTCAATAACGATCCACCTCGATCACAAAACTGACAAATAGCCAAGAAACAATGTCCTTCAAACTTGAAAATCACTTCCGTCAAGAAGATGGCACTTCGACTCCGCTCGAGCTACGTGCTCGGCTCTCATTGGTTGAACTCAGGAAATGAAATTTTACATTTTTAAATTTTAAGGTAACAATTATAAAGAAGTCTGTAACAAATCACGATAACCAAACCCGAATGATAGCTTCCGCCGACATATATATCTCAATAATCGCGTAAAAGACCCATTGTTCTAAGTTTTTAATATGTACAAAACGGGAAAGCTTAACTAAATTATTTGGTGACTAATCTTTTAACCATAGGGTAGCATTTTATTACAATTACGTAGTCGAATCGGCCAAATAATTACAATATAACTAAGCAATGGTAAGTAAAATGTTTTAAAAAATGTTTTAAACCTTTTAAATTTGTAATAGCATTGTTTTCCGCAGAATTAAAAAAGACAACAAAACGTCGACAATTGTTTCGCCTCTAAACGAGGCATTATCAAGACTGTCTCAGAGAGAACAGGCTGTTCTCTCTGAGACAGACAAATTTAAAAGGTTTAAAATATTTTTTAAAACATTTTACTTACCATTGCTTTGTCATGGATTTTCGCCAAGTAACGCCTGTTTCTATCCAATATTTACAATATAACTATCAAGTTAAACATGGTATACATGGGGCACACTAAAAGTTTTGCACTTCTAGCTTATCGGAACTATTTGAATTTCGAATGATATTTTGCATCCTTCTTAGTAATCTTCTTAGTAATAAAAAAAACAATTAGCAGGAAATCATTTGTCAATTGTTATTCATCACACATCAAAGGTCTACGTATGCAACGAAAATGGAATTAAGTCGAAAAGATTTTAGAGCGATGATTTTTTATGATTTTAAAAGTTCTCTCTCTCTCTGCATGACTGTGCCGCTCGTCTTCAAAATGCTTTTGGGAGAGAAGCACCTAGTTTGAGTACCGTGAGGCGATGGTTTGCTGAATTTGAGAGAGGTCGAGTTTCTTTACATGACGAATTTCGTGAAGGGCGGCCTTCAACATCCGTCAACAAAAATAATGTGGCTACTGTTAAGCGGTTAATTGAAAAAAACCCGCGGGTTACCTATGAGACAATTCGAGGACTATTGGGGATTGGTATGAGTCAAATTCAGAAAATTTTACACGAAGAATTGAAAGTTCGGAAACTTTGTTGTGGTTGGATCCGTCATGAACTGACAGCGGAGCAGAAGCAGGCTCGCGTGGAATGGTGCTCACAGATGCTACTGAAGTACGACTACGGACATTCTAATGCTGTTTATGACATTGTCACAGGAGACGAAACGTGGATTTATTGTTTTGAATCCAAAAAAAAACAACAATCTTGTGAATGGGTGTATAAAAATGAGAACAAGCCATTATTGGCTTGTTACCAACGTTTTTACCAACGTTTCTCGCCTGCCTCACTTTTATAAGTGAGGCAGGCGAGAAACGTTGGTAAAAAAATGATCGCGTTTTTTTTTCTCAGCTACGGGTCCCATCTGTACAATTCCACTTGAAGATCAAAAGAGTGTTAATGCCGAGTGGTATTCTACCATTTGTTTACCCAGGGTGTTAGAAAAAGTTCGTGTAAGACGACCCAAAAGCCGCATTCTCCAACATCATGACAACGCTTATTCACACACGGCCAACAAAACAAAGTCATTTTTAGCTTCCGAAAAAGTACAACTCGTCACCCATCCTGCGCATAGCCCCGACCTAGCACCCTGTGATTTCTGTATTTTCCCCAAAATCAAAGATTTGATGAGAGTTTTCACTTTTACCAACTCCGAAGAGGCAGTGATAGCGTTCAATCCGCACGTATAAAACATGCCTTCAGATCTGTGGTCGTCCTGTTTTAAAAAATGGTTCGATCGCATGAAAAAATGTTTAAAATGTAAAGGAGAGTATTTTGAAAAGCAATAAACATATTATTTTAGTTTTAACATGTTGTTATTTTAAGTTACGCAAAACTTACAGTGTGACCTACGTACATTGCGTCTGTTGATGAAATGAATACACTTACAGCTTACAGTAAAGCGAGTAGAACGAGTACCTAGTTGTGTAAACTGTAGGTACCGAAAACATTTTCATTTTGCGTATAAAGCCGCGATGTAGAACTACACACTACACAATTAATTAAATACATTTTGAAGTTATTTAAATAAGCTGGCACCATAGTGCTTTTTGCAACTATAGGTTTAATATAATAAGGAGGCAAACACCAAGCCAAACTATGTGGACCTTCGGACACCTAACAGACAGCCCAGCTGGAGGGGTAATAAGAATGCTAGTAACTCGTAGTAAACGGAAAGGCTCATTTACTCATTATGGCCCAGAAGATAAACGATAATTACCTAACTGCATTTAATGTACTCACAGTATTTCCAACGCCCCTCCGGTATATAAAGCCATAAAATTCCACTTCGCCTTAATTACGTGTATAGAGGTCATACTGAGGGCCTGCTGATCAACGAACGAAGTTCTAGCAACATAACAATTCCCAGTAAACGGTAATAGGCTCTCTCTCTATTATTGGGACCATCAATAAAAGTCGAAATGTGGGCATAAAATATACCTATAACCTATTTTGTTAGCACCTTTTACAGTTGCGTTCTGCCGGGCAGCTACTGCCAAGATCCGAATGCTAGCTTTGCAAAACTTTTTACATAACTTATGTGCCAATCTAAATTTTATGTCCTATCTGTTTATCATCTGAGGTTATTGCAGGATTAGGTGTGCGTTTTTATAACAAAATTCCTCTAAACATTATGAACCTTCCTTTGAATAAATTCAAAGTGGCTGTTAAGACACACCTCCTAAAAAGGCATATTATACTAAGAGAGAATACTAAGAGATTATCTAAACGATACAGAGAAATGGCAATGAGTTGCTTGCTCATCTCTCGAGCTACTTAGGTGCTACTTCAGTTTGATACTCTGTTTGAAATGTTGTTTTATTGCTGAAACTCACTTATTATTGTTAAATTATTATTTATTCATTTTATTTTTATTTATTTATTTATGTACACACATGAAAAATAAAATAAGAAGAAGATGAACAATAAGGATAGATTGAGTACAAAGGCACCACTTATTTCATAAGAAATCTCTTCCAGTGGGCCAGGGGAAGGAAATGCTTGATAGAATAAGTCTTATGTGTGCGTAGGTGGATCTGTATTACACAAATACATACTTAATATAGATGTATACAGATTAGGTTATAATAATAATATATAGGTACAATATATACTTACATACATGAAAAAATAGGAACCATAAATACGTTTATAATAATAATAATAATTGAATATAAATAATAATATGACTCGTCACTAAACTCCGCCTCGCAGGCACCGGACCGCACATCGCTGACACAGGTGCTCGCTGAGGCGTCGAGCTCTTCAAGTGACGAGTATTTCTCTCCGCCGACGTCGCCAACACCTGTACGCCGGCGAGGGAGAGGCCGGCCACCGAGCAGTTTGGGGCCCCGAAGCCTACCAGCTTCGAGTAGGGTCCCCACTACCGGTGGTATTGTGCACCGCATGCGATGGACTTCATCCATCAATGAAAACGTCATGCGGGCATATTATGAGGCTACAGATGGGGAAACCAACCTGACTGCGTACCGTTCAAGGATGCTTCCTTTGTTTCAGGCTCTTGAACCAACAATGACTGTTGCCGTCCAACGACTATCGGATCAAGTGCGGGCTATCCAACGATGTAAGTTGTTGGATCAATCTGTGCTTGATCGACTACGCCTGGAAGTATTATCTACTCGTACAGCTGCAGTGTCAACGAGAGCACCGTCACCTGTGACACAGACGGTTGCTACAAGTGCGACGTTAGCAGAGTCCGCACCCGACGCGGGAAATGATACGAGTGATACATCTATCCAGGTAAGCGAGCAATTGAGGAGTACTTTGGAAGATGTGATCTCGCAGTATAGGTTTATACCTAATTCTAGACCGCGGCTACCACGCTTGCCAATGCATAAACGAAATCTGGCGTTGATGGGAGCCCTGAATGCATTGCTACAGCCGTACTTACGGACTAGCAGTGATTTGCTTGATACTCACTCGATTCTTTACTGTGGAGCTATTGCCGCTTGTCGTGTTGCACGCGTTAAATTCCCCGAAGTTAACCGTGCACCGCGACCGGATAGTGTTCCCGTATGGCAGGCAAGAATCGAGCGACGTATCGGCACATTTAGGACTCTCATTGCAAAGCTTATCTCTTTCAGCCGGGGTAATAGTCGTCCCCGGGTCATGCGTTTCGTGACTCAGGCATTTGCTGGGACCGGCATTCGTCCCCAGCAATACTTAGCTGTCATAATATTATATTAGCTTGTAAGCCATAGCCTAGTTTAGTCTATGCTTAGATTATATCAATATTGTCTTGTCTATGTTCACTTCCTTCTTACCTTTACTTTGTAACATGTTTAAGAAAAGATTTCTTAAAACTATTACATGAAGGTCATCAAGGCATGAATAGTTGTAGAAATTTGGCAAGACATACAATTTACTGGCCTAATATTAGTCAAGATATAGATAATTACATCAGTAATTGTGAAATTTGTCTCACTTTAAGAAAGAGTAACACTAAAGAAAGTCTATTACCACATGATTACAAATACATTCCTTGGCATAAGGTTGGTATAGATTTCTTTGAGTTCAACAAGCATACATACTTAATTGTAGTCGATTATTTCTCAAAATATGTTGAGATAGCAATTTTAAGTAATGGTTACAGTGCAGACCAAGTCATAATCAAGCTAAAATCAATATTTGCTCGTCATGGTATTCCCCATACATTAATGTCAGATAATGGTCCACCGATGAATTCCAAATCTTTTCATGATTTCACACAAGATTGGAATATTCACCATGTCACTTCCAGTCCCTATCACAGCCGTTCAAATGGTTTGGTAGAACGGACAGTAGGCATAATTAAAAATATGCTTAGAAAATGTTTACTTGATAATACTGATCCATATTTAGCATTACTGCAATATCGCAATACTCCCAAAAATAATTTATGTTCACCAGCACAACTTTCCATGTCACGTAGACTTCGTACAAAGCTACCTATAGTAGAAAAACTTTTAAAACCAAAATTGTGTAACTATAGACATCTTAAACAAGTCAATAATCAAAATTTACATAAGATGAAAGAGTATTACAACAAAAATTCCAAAGATCTTAAACCCTTGGAGGTAAATAGTCATGTTATGTTTCAAAAACATCCACAATCGTCTTGGTTTCCAGGTATTATACAACAAGTTAGTCCTGAACCTAGGTCGTATTTCATAAAAAGTAAATTTGGTACATATCGTCGCAATAGACAATACATAACACTTAGACCAAAGTCTCAATATTCTTTTCATTCACATAACACACAGACTAATAATTTTCACACTCAACCAGTCAGTTCCAATCAAACTTATATCAGTTATACTCCTTGTTATACAAATGATTACTCTAAAATTTCTCATAGTCAATCTCCTCAACGTACTAGCAGTCAACCAATTAAGAAATATTCTAGTTCAGGAAGAGAGATAAGGCAACCACAACGTCTTATAGACACAGTCTTATAAGCATTGTTTCGTATTCATTGTCATGTACTTAGTTATAAGTAATTAATTAGTAAACTAAAATGTTGTAAACCATTGTTTGTTTACATTTAGAAACAATCGTCAAATTGACAACGTCAAATTATGTCAACTGTCAGAATCTTTTAAAACGTCAAATTGTCTCGTGTCAAAACACTAAAATGCGTTTTGTTATTTTTATATAAGAATCTAAAATATAAGTTATAATAAAGTTACTTAAAGGGAAGATGTCATAATATTATATTAGCTTGTAAGCCATAGCCTAGTTTAGTCTATGCTTAGATTATATCAATATTGTCTTGTCTATGTTCACTTCCTTCTTACCTTTACTTTGTAACATGGCCGACTGAAATACACGACACGTATTATTACGAGCTCCTGTCTTTTATTCCAAAAACCAACAAACATTAGCCAATGTCACGGAACGTATTGACTTTCTGAAACAGAAAGTGTATGCATGGGCAAGCCGTATCCGTCGTTATAGAGAGCGTGTAAATAGATACTGGCAGAATCGCATCTTCCAAAGTGACCAAAGGAAGGTGTACCGAGAGTGGGAGGGAACTGGACAACGTTTGAGCGACGGACAACTGCCAAATGCTCACACCATGAATCAATTCTGGTGTGACATATGGTCGGTGCCCGTCGAACATTCGGAGGGCGACTGGATCCGTGTCGTCGAGCGTGAATGCAGTATCATCGAACCCATGGAGTCTATTACCATAGACTCCGAAGACGTTAGTTGTGCAATTCGTACGGCCCCGAACTGGAAAAGTCCTGGGCCGGATGGATTGCACAACTTTTGGATAACGTGGGTTCAGAGCTCGCATGAACGCTTGGCAACACAGTATCGAGAAGCCCTTGAGTCTGGTTCCTTACCCGCTTTCATGACCACTGGCATCACCTTCCTGCTCCATAAATCAGGTAGTACCACGGAACCTAAAAACTATAGACCCATCACTTGCTTACCTACCATCTACAAGCTCCTTACATCTATTCTGAGAAGTAAAATAAACTCGCACATAGTATCTAATAATATCTTAGATAACGCTCAGAATGGATGTAGGGCTGGGTCTCGTGGTACTAAGGAGCTACTCCTCATTGATATGGCCATTAGCCAACAAGTCAAGCGGAGTAAGGGCGCCCTCTCTACTGCCTGGATTGACTACAAGAAGGCCTATGATTCGGTGCCACATTCATGGCTGAGGAGGATTTTAGAGTTGTATAAAATTAATCCGACTCTTAAATCCTTCTTAGTCTCGTGTATGGGGCAGTGGACCACAGTACTTCGTCAACCAGGTAATGGTGGGCACGCCTCTGACCCGCAAGGCAAGCCTTTTATCCTTATCAAGATAAGGATAGAGCGTGGTATATTCCAGGGCGACAGTTTGAGTCCATTGTGGTTTTGTTTAGCACTGAATCCACTTAGCACATTGCTGAAAGATTCAGGGCTAGGCTATTGGTTTCGTAGAGGAGAAACTGTTCACACTGAAGCACCAAGATTTAGTAACATTATTAAAAACTACGGAAGTTTTTAGTAATGCCATTAAGATGGAGTTCGGTGTTGATAAGTGTGCGGTTATGCATGTACAACGGGGGAAGGTTGTAAATTCACCGAATTTACAACTTTCTGAGATAATAACTCTCAGATCTCTCTCCGAGACCGAAACATACAAATACCTAGGTATGTCAGAGTCATTGGGTATAGCGGTGGAGGATATTAAGAAATCGGTGAAAGACCGTTTTTTTGGCCGCCTGACAAAAGTTCTTAACAGTTCTTTGTCCGGTGGTAACAAAATGCGGGCTTTCAACGGTTGGGTTATACCTTTATTGTTATACTCCTTTGGCATACTTAGGTGGACTCAAACGGAACTAGACGCCCTGGATAGGCGAGTCCGTCAACAACTGACATTGCATCGAATGTTACACCCACGTTCTTCTGTCATGAGACTGTACATTCCACGGAAGTGGGGGGGTCGAGGCTTTTTGAATGCCAAGAACCTCCACAACCGTGAAGTGTGCAGTCTGAGAGATTACTTTCTACAGAATGGGTGTGACATTCATTGCGATGTCGTGATGGTTGACAAGGGCTTGACACCTCTTTCCTTGGCTAACGAGAACTGGCGTAAACCAAAGGTGCTAGGTACTGAAGACCGTAGGGACGTATGGAAGAGTAAGGAGCTACATGGGCGGTTCTACCGGGTCTTAACAGGACCCGACGTAGACCTGCTCGCTTTGGTGAACTGGCTGCGTTTTGGGGACCTCTTTGGGGAAACTGAAGGTTTTGCCTGTGCAATTGCAGATGAGGTTATCAAGACGAACAACTATCGGAAATACATCATGAAGGACGGTACGGTCGACATTTGTCGAGCATGCCACCGTCCTGGTGAATCACTTCGCCATATTATTTCCGGATGTTCGTATCTTGCTAACACCGAGTACTTGCATAGGCACAATCAAGTAGCCAGGATCATCCACCAGCAACTTGCTCTTCAATATGGCCTTATTGAGTTTGAAGTACCGTACTATAAGTACACACCAGTGCCAGTTCTTGAGAATGGTCGTGCATTGCTCTACTGGGACCGATCAATCATCACGGACAGGACTATTGTTGCCAATAGGCCCGATGTCGTGTTGGTTGATCGGACCCAGCGTCGGGCAGTGCTCGTCGATATCGCCGTCCCGCATGACGAAAATCTCGTGAAGGCAGAGAAGGACAAACTTAGTAAATACCTTGATCTGTCCTTCGAGATAACCGCCATGTGGGACGTAGACTCGACGATCATTGTCCCGGTGGTCGTTTCAGCAAATGGATTAATAGCGAAGAGTCTCGATCAACATCTCAAGAGACTCTCGTTAGATTGTTGGATCAAGAGTCAGATTCAGAAGGCTGTTATCCTCGACACGTGCCGTATTGTTAGGAGGTTTCTCAGTCTCTAGCCTCCACCGCCGGTAGTTTGGGTCCTACTCCGCTATTGGTGGGTCACTATTTTTTATATTTTTAAATGTATTTGTGTTTTTTTAAAATCTATTTAAAAATGTATTAAATAAGAATATATGCAAATAAACGAAATAATAATAAAACTTTATTTCAGACTCATGATCCATACATAAATTACAAAGTTTAGAACAAAAATAAAAAAATAAAAATACAAATACAAACAATCAATTATGTAATTAATTAATTAATTAATTAATATCCCTTTATGTATGTGAACTGATTAACTATACAAGCTTCAATGTCACTCGACATTAAAACTTATACAATCAATCAGTTCACAGTTTTCATGTGGCAACTTTTATCCATCTCTTATACGTATCTGTAAACATTAACCTTTCAGATAGGCTCCTTACAATAGAATTCTGACACTCGTCAACCCTGGTCATGAATCCAGCAATGCGAGACCTTTGGATGGCATTAAAAGAGTTAACGCGTGCCTCTAGAAACATGCCCGACGCACTACAATATCTTGACAGTCCATTTAATTGCCTAAAGATATTATTATAGGCAACTCGTATACTGTCGTGCGACTTTTGTGTGTAATTAGTCCAGAGTTGACAAGTGTAAAAACTCTGACAAAAGGCTCGGAATAAAGTTATTTTTACTTGTACTGAGGACTTAGAGAACCTCCTTATAAGCATATTGCCCACAATACAAAGTGCCCTCCGTTGTCGCTCGATATCGGCGTCATCCTTCAGCTTTGAAGTCACGACATGACCAAGGTACCTGAAAGACTCCACAATTTTTATCGGCTGTCCGTTAAGAAAAACACCCGGTATACTGTCAGGTCCCTTATTGGCCCTAAATACCACCATCTCCGTTTTTTTTACATTATAGACTAGGTCATGTTCCCTAGCATACCTCTGACAAATGTCGATTAATCTCCGCAACCCCTTGATTGTAGGGCTAAGCAGCACCATGTCATCCGCATAACTCAAGTTATTAGCATACCTATCGTCCAGTTTGAGCCCGACTGGTGTGCCACTTTGCTCCACAATCAAGTCGTTGATGTACAGGTTAAACAGGTCAGGAGAAGTGACACCCCCTTGCCTTACTCCCTTAGACAGTCGGTAACTGTCTGACAACTCGTTTCCCCATCTAATATTGTTGGTCTGATTACGGTACCAGTAACTAAGCAATCCTACAACCTCACCTGGGGTACTCGTACGGTCAAGCTTAGCCCACAATTGCTCGTGGTTCAGGGTATCAAAAGCACGGCTAAGGTCAAGGAAACAGGCATAAACACTTGTCCCTCCCTGCTTATATTGTGTCACAATTTCCTTTAAAAAAAAATCGCCATATCAGTAGATGTATGCGCTCGAAAACCGAATTGGCCGTCATCGATTTTAAATTCAGGTGCTAAGAAGGTATGTATGAGTCTTTCCAGAACCCTGGCCACTACTGTGGCGTGATATGGGCCTATAGTTAGCCACACTCGAGATATCCCCAGTTTTGTTTTTTGTGATGGGTACAACTACTGTTTTAATCATTTTGTCGGGTAAAAAACCATGTCGCAGACATAAATTAAAAAATATCGCAAGTACTTCACATACATGCGGACCGGCATACTGTAAATGTTCCAAACTCAGCCCGTCATGACCCGGTGACTTTTCCCGCTTCATCTTTCTAAGAACATCTACGACATCCCTATTCGCTATGGTGATCCCGCGGTAATTTAAGTCATGAGTTTTAAACGTAATTGGAAGAGAACCAGACCCACCACTCGGACTGAAATTCTCCCGAAATAAATTTGCTATTATCTTTTTATTTTCTTCCCCTTCAATATTTACAGGTATATTAATTTTACCTTCAAGTTTTTTTGTCTCTTTCCAAAATTGTACAAAGTTACGGTCTAAATGATGACGAGCCAGTAAATCTAATATACAAATATATATTAATAATATATATACATACATACAGATATTTAAGACAGAGAGGAGAGATAGTGTTCCTTCACTTTCCTTTTAAATGTAAAAATAGTGTTGCAGCGTTGTATGTTCGGCGGGAGCGAGTTCCACAGCCTGACCGCATGAACAGTAAATGAGTAGGAATAGAAATCGGATTTGTGACAGGGACAGGTAAGGCGATATTGGAGATGTGACCTACACGGGGTATCGGGTGCGTTCATGTATGAGAAACGCTCCCGTAGGTAGGACGGATAGGAAGGATTGTGTAGAACGTTAAACAGCAAACACAATATCCGAGCATCTCTACGAAGACGGATCGGGAGCCACTTGAGTTTCTTGCGATATTGTGAGACGTGATCGTATTTACGTAAATTGTATATGAATCGGATACATAGATTTTGCAAGCGCTCAAGTTTATTTAGGAGCTCCGCGGTGGCATCCAAGTAGCAGGCATCCGCATAGTCCAGGATGGGTTGAATTAACGTCTGCGCAAGAGAAATTTTGATATCCAAGAGCAAGAAGCTTTGGAGACACTTGAGAGTGTGGAAGGTGAAATGGACCTTTTTACTCACTTCGCCTACATGAGCGTTCCACGTCAAATTGCAATCGATTAAGACCCCGAGGTTTTTGGCGACTTCAGTATACGGAATGGTAGAGTTATCCAATACAACTGGTGGAAACAAAGCCATTTCTAACCCACTACGCATCTGCCTACTTCCAATAATCATGGCCTGCAATTTGTTGGGATTAATGTGAAGGCCATACGAACAAGCCCACTGATTAATAGCCGCGAGGTCTCTATTTAAGTAGTATTATTATATTAATTATTATTATGATATTGTAAGGTATGGGTACTTTGAGATTATGTGGCACCTATAACTAGTATTTGACTTTATTGTGAATAACAGAGATCCATAATTTGTAAGTTTACTTGGTCCACACATGGTCACGTACTGCCATTGCCCTCTTTTTATTGTTGTAACAGAATCATTGTATTTACTGGCGAATAAAAAGAGTGGCCGTGAGTTTTTCTTGCCAGGTTCTTTCCTCACAGGCTCTACCTATTGCCTTGCGAATCTGGCGGTAAATGTAAATGTAGAAGCATTTTCTTTTTTGACGTTCATAAGTGTTACTTTGTGTCCTACATGAATAAAGATATTTTGATTTGATTTGATCTTATTCTTCTCTTACCCTCCTTCTTTTGTTATACTGAACTACATAAAAACAGCTATAGCTAGTATAGCTTATTGTGATAATAAAACTGTGATTGTTCATTCCACTTTAGAATTCAAACTCACAGCAGTCGTTTATTAAAGTTCTCGAGGGTATTTCGTGCCTTACTATATCAGAATCGGGTTCCCAGTATACTAATATTATAAAGAGGAAAGATTTGATTGTTTGAAGCGAATAGGCTCCGTTACTACTGATCTGATTTTGAAAATTCTTTCATTGATATGTAGCTACATTATCCCTGAGTAACATAGGCTACTACTAGGCCTACTAGGCAAATACTAGGCCTAACCGGGAACGAGAAAACTATTGTAAGTAGTCGGAGCTGCGGCGATCAACTGGTCCTTAATGTATTCTTCTTATATATTCTGAAACATTAATTGTGTGATATCAATTTTATTTTAAACTAGCTGTCCCGGCAAACTTCGTACGGCATAAATATTTCTGTTCTGCTATTCTTTTTTCCTCCATAAGAACCTTCTCCTGATAGTAAAGATCACAACAAAAAAGAATTAGCGAAATCGGTTCAGCTACTCTCGAGATTTGCACTTAGCAACACATTCAGTGATTCATTTTATAGTAAGTATAGATTTAATCTGTGGCGTATGCTTCATAAAAGGAAATTCATAGTAGAGAAACGATTATTGTAATTAAAATGTTTTAAGGTATGTAGGTATTTTACTTCCAAGATCCAAATGTTTGTGTTACGAAAGTTACATAATATTGGCCCACAGCCTGTGTAAAGTTCAAACTAGCAAATAGAGCCTCAAGACATTTTCCCGACCCAATAACGCATCTATAGCGGTTAATAAGTAATGTGTGAGTGTGAACTGAAAGCTATGTAAATGAGGAGACTACTCACCTTGTTCAAGTAGCTATATTAATTTTGAACGGATCTCATTATATTCTCGCAAAATTGAATTCAAGGCGCGTGATCATTCGTGCTACCGGCTCAAGCCGAGTGTCGGTTATACCTGTAATGAGATGGAGTTAACATTCTGTTCCATTCTTTGTTCATTATGAATACAAAAATTTGCTTATACGCTTTCAAAAATTTGTATTTTATACCTGTAGGTACATACTCTGAATTTAAAATATTACTTAGGTACCGTAATATTATGTTGTGAATTTCTGGAGAATATTCTTAGCAAAGAGTACATTAATTTATGCAACTGTCTCAACAACACTGGTGGATTGGTTCATAATTTTTAGGGTTCCGTACCCAAAGGGTAAAACGGGAACCCTACTATTGCTAAGACCCCGCTGTCCGTCCGTCTCACCAGGCTATATCTCGTGAAGTTTTTAAGATTTGTTTCACTTCAGATATTTACTGTAAGAGTAACCACTCAGAAAATTTTTTTTTTCAATCATAAATTAGTACGAATTTGATGTGATCGTATTTATTTGATGTCACTTATTTGATGGAAGGTCGAAGGGAAATATTTCCATAACTGCTACAAAACCAGTCGATCGTAAACCGTAAAGCAATACCTAAAGGATATAACGTTCCTTTTACATTTAGTCATAAAGATTGAAAAGAAAAAAACCAGCCAAGTGCGAGCGTGACATAAAATTGTAAAGTAAATATGTGTCTCTTAATGTGTCTAAACTGAATAAACGAAATTGCTTCTTGATTCTTGCACGAAGAGTTCAGTACCAAAGCGGAAAAAAAAGGATATATATAGGAGCCCCCTTAAATATTTATTAAATTTTTTTTAGTATTTATTGTTATAGAGGCAACAGAAATATATTATCTGTGAAAATTTCAACTTTCTAAATATCATGGTTCATGAGATACAGCGTAAAAATAAAAGATCAAAAATGGTCATATCCATACTAAGCCAAACTGATTATTGTATTAATGTGAGTACCGAGTAACAATGAACTTAATTTTGAAATGCTTCAAATTAAAAAAAATGTTCCAGATGTGTGTTTATTTCTTTTGAATTACATCAGGTAAGTACTCTACTGAAAATAAAAGAAGAAAATATCACATAATAGTATTTCAATTCTTCATAATTATCTAATAACAATAGAAATCGGGTAAAAAATTTATTCTTCAAGATTCAATTCTGTTTGGTAAGTTAAAAATAGCTTTTCTCGGATTGTATTTATAATAATAGCTAGACAATTTAATACTCTTTCTAACAATATATCACACTCATATAGTTTGTTTAAAAAAATACGAGAAATCTGGCTTTTTTGAGCAAAGGTACCGCAGCCGCTAGGCGCGTCAAAAAGTAGCTGCCACGCTAATGGTAGGCGTTTGCGCGAGCCTGCCACTGCAGTGGATATAGACGATCAGACAGTGAAGTCTCAGTAATAGGGTTCCCATTTTACCCTTTGGGTACGGAACCCTAAAAATTATGAACCAATCCACCAGTGTTGTTGAGACAGTTGCATAAATTAATTTACTCTTTGCTAAGAATATTCTCCAGAAATTCACAACATATTATTACGGTTAGTAATATTTTAAATTCATAGTATGTACCCTAAAAAACAGTCGAATTTTGAACCTCCATTATTGAAAGTCTTTTAAAAAAAATATTGTTTTGTATTTTATGTTTATCATAAAAGTATAATCATCATCACCTTCGTTCTGACCGGTTTTAACTTTAACAAAGTCCAGAAATTGCTTACCTACTTCTATCCGTTATGTAATCAAGTAAAAACAATTTCCATGCAAAGTTTCGTGACAGGCCACTACTAAGAAAAGCAGTTATGAAAATTAGGTATACTGGTCTTACGTAAGGATTAGGTAATTGAAACGAAGCTTGTTATTTTGTTAATAAACTGTCAAGTTAATACTATCAGGCGTTACTTTTCGGAAGTCCATAGTTAAATTAAATAAATCTAACTACTTTGCAATATTCCGCCACATGCAAATTACCCAACTCTCGTATTTATTCATGCACAAGTCCGCCCTCCAAACCCACTTAGGCCGAAAGAATAGAGAAATAATTTTGAAAATAGAATAAATATGAGAGTTGTGTTATCGTGCAAAAAAATAATAAAAACCTCGACACGTGTTTCGCCCCCAACCAGGGGCATCATCAGGAGATGTCGATGGCTCGGCGCACGGCGACCGAATGAGCCACAACTCGTAAACCGCACCTATTTATATCCTAGGTTTTTTATTTCTACCCACAACCATAATACCAAATTATTTTATGTCTACCCACCACCGTTGTTTGAATGACGTATACCTACCCGCAGCAAAGGGGAAGAGGCGAAATTAAGTTGATCATTTAAAATATTAGGGTTCAAGCGTCTATGTTTGTAGATTTCTAATTGTTCCAAAACCGAAAGCCTCAGTCCTTTGTTGCAGGTGTGCAGAACGTCATAAGTGTGAGGATTAGGTAGGGAGTGACCGGAATCCAACAAATGTTTTGCGAAATGAGACCGTTCTGGGCGATTGTTTCTAAAAGCTGATATATGTTCTTTATACCGCGTCGCGAAGCTACGGCCGGTTTGGCCAATATAATCCTCACACTTATGACGTTCTGCACACCTGCAACAAAGGACTGAGGCTTTCGGTTTTGGAACAATTAGAAATCTACAAACATAGACGCTTGAACCCTAATATTTTAAATGATCAACTTAATTTCGCCTCTTCCCCTTTGCTGCGGGTAGGTATACGTCATTCAAACAACGGTGGTGGGTAGACATAAAATAATTTGGTATTATGGTTGTGGGTAGAAATAAAAAACCTAGGATATAAATAGGTGCGGTTTACGAGTTGTGGCTCATTCGGTCGCCGTGCGCCGAGCCATCGACATCTCCTGATGATGCCCCTGGTTGGGGGCGAAACACGTGTCGAGGTTTTTATTATTTTTTTGCACGATAACACAACTCTGATATTTATTCTATTTTCAAAATTATTTCTCTATTCTTTCGGCCTAAGTGGGTTTGGAGGGCGGACTTGTGCATGAATAAATACGAGAGTTGGGTAATTTGCATGTGGCGGAATATTGCAAAGTAGTTAGATTTATTTAATTTAATAAACTGTCATAATTTTTTTTGAAAGGAAATTGAGTAGCTGAAATAAATTGGTGTACTTAATCTGTGTGTCTATAGGGGAGGTAGGGGTGCATTGGGCAGTCGGGAGGTTCGGGCAACACCTTGTAACTAGAGAAATGTAGCAGATATTTAATATTTTATACTGTGGTAGTTTAATTTAAACCCTAACAACACTGCTTAGACTAATGTCATTTGTCATTTCGTTTATTTGTTAGTGTGGCAGGCGGTATTATATTTTGTAGTGATTTCAAAGGAAATAACAGAGCAATCTGTGAAAAACTGTAAGTATCTTTAATTTACGTAAATTTGTGTTTATCAAAGATAATATTAACCTATAAAATGGAGAGTAACGTTTGAATAAAAAAAGTTATTTGAATTAATTCGCAAAATATGGATATGGGGAGCATGTGGCATTCATTTTGAAGGGAGGTTTCAATGCTCTCACGATTACTGCGTGATTCCGTATAACACTTTAGTTGTTTCATATTTATTATGTATTTGTCTTACCTTTGACTATTTGAATATTTTTATAATTTGTTTTAGAATAAATGCCGTTTCAATTTAAAAAGAATAATAAGCGTCGTGAAATTCCTAACAAAATAATTTAACGCGCCATAGACGAAGTTTCAAAAGAAGGAAATAATAAACTACTGCAAGAAAATAATGAATTGTTTGAGGATGATGTTATATTTAAGATCGAAATTTTATTTTTTTTGTTATATACGAGTATCAATATAATGTACGAGTAGTAGGTATTATGTGGCGTATCAATACAATGCCCGAACCTCTCACAGAGGTGCCCAAACCACCCGACCATTGGGAGGTTTGGGCACTTATGGCAAGGTTCAGAAAATCTCTTATAACTTTAATAATTATAACATTTATATAACGATTCTTAGCAATAATATGAGCCAAAGATGTGTGCCATTATATTGAAAATAAAAAGTTGATTTTATTAAGAAATAAGAGTTTTATTGTGATTTAAGTAAAAAAGTACCCAATGCTCCCCTACGTCCCCTATATAAAATACAGTTTTCAAAAAAGGGATCACAAAATTACCTTTTTTTAGGGTTCCGTAGTAAAAGTCTCGAATCCCTTATAGTTTCGTCATGTTCGTTGGTCCGTTCGTCCGTCCTCGGTTTTCCTCCCAAACGGTTAATGCTAGAAACATGAAACTTTGCATAAAGATGTATATTTACTAGTGCCGACAAAGTGCGACTGGTATAATAAAATTTAGAAAAAGATTTTTTTTCGTTGTATTTACACGTAAAGTTGGGATGATATTTTTTCTGCCATGTACCTCATCGTGTGAGGTCATTAGATATGTGTATTACAAACAGTGAGAGGTTGCTAAGAAGATTTTTTTAATTATGTATAATTTTTCGAGATATTTAGCTTTGAGGAGCAAATTTTTGCGAAAACAGGGCATCCCCCCTATAAAATCTAAACGGCTGGCGTGAAGAACCTGATTCGTGATGGTAGTCCATGTACTAATGATTAAAGAAAAACTATAACATATAGTATAACTCTGTTAGTTCAGGAGTTATAGAGGCTTTTATGTGTAACTACAGAACCATATCTCATGCGTGGCTCGACCCGCACTTGCCCGGTTCTTTTTCTATATTTGACAGCTTGTTTGAGATTCAAACAAGCTGTCAAAATTCAAACTTTGAATGTACACACAAATCTGTGAAGCTACTGACAACTCATAAGAAAACAGCACATTTTTTTCAAAATCAGTTAATCCAGTCCGAAGATATGTGGTAACAAACTTAAAAAAAATCATACAGTCGAATTGAGAACCTCCTTCTTTTTTGTAAGTCGGTTGAAAAATACTACAGACTATTAGAATCAATTACTTAACCACGCCCAAACTGTCCATTCAATACGTCTGACGGCCACCTAGACCGAGGTCTATGTCAACAAGCGTCCTACTATTGAGTTATTAGCGGTGAGAATTATTTAACGCGATAGATTGTCACGATATTATTGTTTCGATTGGCTGTGAAGCCGTGTCTAAGAAAATTTGTAACTTGGCCTCTTTCCATTTAAGTGTGTAATTGATATTGAAACTTTCATACCTACATACTATATTATCACGCCTATATTCCCATTTTGACACATTGTATTGAAATATCTGTCACTTTAGCTTTGCATTACGAGTATTATGATCTAGCTTATAATTCACGTTAATTGTAGTATTTAGTATAAGAGCACTTAGACAGCTCTTGCATTTTGCAGAAGATGTAACAGATATCTAAAAGCTCCAAGCGTCAATGCTTAAGCCTATTTATTTATTATTACACGATACTACATAGTATTGTTATTGGAACACTGGTTAAAATTTCATTGCGTTATTTGCACGCGCTACAGAATTCACGGTATTTATTTTGCTGTATGATGAAAATATTTAGCTTTTTATTACATTCTACTCGAATTGAGTCGCCCTCTACCCATTGGGGGAAAACAGGCTTTCTTCAGGCAGGCAGCCAACAGTAGGCAGCTTAACATCTAGCCAACTAAAAGCAAAAACAGGGGGAATGATGTGGAATACAGTCTCAAGACTAAGCCATATGGAACTTGTATGAGAATTCTAATTCTAAAACACCTCTTGTTCCTGAATCTTGAACAAAAAGCAGTTATGAAATTACCTCAGTTATTTTTGTGGACATTGTAAAATATAATCAAGCTAGCAATCAGTTAGTTCATGTGAGAAATAGTCATAGTAATTTTCAGACAAATTATTTGTTCTCTTTTATCAACACGATACCTGTTAATCCAGCTGGATTAACCCCAGTACTACGGGGATGACGAGAGTAAATAACTTTTTCTTAGGTATTCTATGAAAAGGGTAAAACAATCACAACAAACGTAAAATTTACTGTACATATACATGTATAGGCACAGTAAAATTACTACCAATTTGTCTTTCGGTTTGGACTATCATGGTTGTTTACATTTAATTACTATATGGGATATTTACCACGTGACGTTGGTTTGAGTTTCTGATATTTCAAGTCCTTTTAAACGTAAAGGGGCTCGAAGGAGGGTAGATAGAAATATTAATTCCTAAAACCTTTTTTTAACATCCACTGCCAGTACTCCAGCTCTTCCGTGATCATGGCGCTTGCAACAGCGCCGAAATTTAGGAAACTCAAACCAACGTTACATGTTAAATATCCTGATAATTACAATAGTAATGTCAATCTGACCTTTGTTTGCAATGTATCAAAAGGGTAACCATTAATAAATTAGACTCTTAAAAGTTAATGTTCATTACCTAATCATTAACAATTAATAAGATTTGATTATAACAGTTATAAGGTCAAAAGCGTCTAACAAATATTCTATTCTCTGAATTTCAAGAATTAAACCTGCCAAAGATTTATCTTCCTACACCGCTCATTGTTCCTCAAAATTAATTTTAAAACCGTTTATTAATCGTTTACTAAAGAGTATTTATATCATAATTCTTTCATAAATAATCACTACAATTACAAAACTTATCACAAATGTATGTCATGTTATTCCCACTTATTTGTCGTAAGTACAGTAAGCAAGGGAAAATAATTACATAAGACGCATCGGCCACAAATAATTTCGCTTCTAGTGCGCATAGTTCTAAACAATTCTCGACAGATTCCATTAGTGAGTAAGATGAACATACTACAAAGACAAACTGTGATAGATGTAGCGCTGTTACAACATTTTGTCCTTTTGAAACTATTGTAATTCATCTACTTAGTTGTGAGATTGAATTACTTTTAGTAATTTGTATTTATTGTAGCGGGAATAGGGAAATTTAGTTATATATTTTCATGACTTAATTATCTGCCCATCTATCTTTGACACAGAATAAGGAATAGTACTACGTACCTGTGGTAGGTGACATTAATTCAAATTAGACGTTATTTGACGCCGACACTTTACTATTTTTTCTTCATTGTGAAAACTAATTAATTTCTTTTACTTTTAACAATATTAAGGTCACTATGTAAGATCATTCCTCCTGAAGAACAATTACCACTGGTTTAAATTCCGACTAGAACATTATTTTTTGCTACTAAATACTAATATCACAACTCGTCCAACACAGCTACCTTAATTATAGTTTTTAGATCCTAAATCTGAAATGTAGAATAGGTATTGTAAAACATTAGATTAAGATTAAATTCCAAACATTATTCCATTACCTAAAACTGTAATTATAATTATATGTAATTATAATTATAATGAGCAGTTAACGAGAATAGTAGTAAACTAAATTGTAGTTGTTGCAAATATTCACATCTATATTAACACGAAAAAGTTATTCTTGAGAGCATTACTGGCACTACGTAATTGGTTTTATGTAATATTAGATCCCTATCTAACAACATACTTGTTCTAAATCTATTAGGTCCATTAGCCAGAGGTTTTTTTTACCAAAGTAATATATTACTCAAAGGTTCTAATCATGCGATCGCGTGATTGTTGGAGGGTCGCTGAAATAAAATGACCATTGCCGGCTGAGCAATTAGCTAAGTTTGATTGAATGGAATAAGTACTATGGAGTAGTTGTTTTTGTAGGAGTTGTGGGTTTTTGGGAGCACGGATTGTGGTAAATTTGGAATAATAATGGGCAAGCAAACTTTCATTGTTTAGCTAGGTGTAGAGAGAGTATTGCAAGTTCAGTCAGTTATAAAGTTTACAATTAAAGTCTAAATTGCTTCTAAACTTACATTTACTGCCAGATTCGCAAAACAATAGGTTTAGCCTGAGAGACAGAACCTGGCAATAAAACTCACGGCCACTCTTTTCTAATAGTATGAAATTACAATATTAAGTACTACCTATGTCTGGGTGTCTTAAATACTCTAATAATACAGCTAAGTTACTTCGCTTGTTTGGCTTTTATTTTCCCTGGTTACACTTAGAAATTTACATTTAGAAATTTTTTGGATGAAAATAATCTGAAAATGCCACACTGTCGTCTAGATTCCACATCACACACACACATATCCCCGAAGAGGTAGGCAGAGGTGCATTACACACCCACAATTTGACAGTAATTTTAGTCCCACATAATAGAGGGCAAGCCTATTGTCGTCACCAGGCACATTTATAATGGGTTATATCCAAAATGGCCGAATTAATTTAATAAAAAGTAGTTGCTATAGTGTAAGCTGCTATTTTTTATTAAATTGTGAGTGTGAAATGCGCCTCTGCGTACCCCTTCAGGTATGATATGTGGCGTGATATGTGTGTGTAATGTTATTATATTAGTAGACTATTCGTTGCAAGTATAGCTTAGCTAGATAAAAATTATAAAACACTAGAAGATCGCCGCGGC
The DNA here is from genome assembly GCA_963556515.1 of Nudaria mundana. Lineage (NCBI taxonomy): Eukaryota > Metazoa > Arthropoda > Insecta > Lepidoptera > Erebidae > Nudaria > Nudaria mundana. Next base: position 18,366,178 of record OY748293.1, read on the forward strand.
TCCGCCCGCGTGATACAGTTTTCTCGTTCCCGGTTCCCGTGCGAACACATAACCGGGATAAAAAGTAGCCTATGTTACTCAGGGATAATGTAGCTACATATCAAATAAAGAATTTTCAAAATCGGATCGGTAGTTCCGGAGTCTATTTGCTTCAAACAAACAATCAAAACTTTCCTCTTTATAATTCTCTCTTAGGGACTCATATATTTCGTTTGTCCGCATACTCCTCCTAAACGTCTGAACCGATCTCCTTCAAACTTATCACAGTGATAACGTGTCGCGTGAGGGTGGTATAGAACAAGAAAAAAAACAAAAGAAGTTTGAACATAAAAAAATAAATCGCTGTCGTTCGAAAATTTAACACTTCGCTCAGTTTTTTGCAACAGCAGCGTGCATTGCATACCTAGTATAAGTATAAATATTTATAGACAAACTGAGCTACGATCACCAATTGTTCAATAATTGCTCAGTGGTCAGAGCGTTCCCCTTGTTAGGGAAAGGCCGTGGGTTCGAACCTTGCCAATGACATTTCAGTTTCTGTGATTTACAAATTCTATCTAAATATTTTAAGAATAGTTTAACCAAACTCATTGCTCTCAAATACAGACATCTACAGAAATGTATCCATTTCGATTCTACTCATTTATAAGCAAAGGAGCTGATGACAAACGTACCGGTAATCGATTTGTTGTTGACCTGTCCTCGGCGATTTCGAAAAATGAGTGTCATTTCAACTCAGGATATTACACTGATGGTTCAATCAACTCGAACCTCCCCTCTTCCAATAACGGAAATCTTTTAACTTCTTTTCCACTCCCATCAAATTGGATTTTATTAAACACTAAGTAGGTTTGCATAAGTCTAAATATTACAAATTCTAGCGGACGCCCGCGACACATACCTTTGTGATCTCGTTTTTAAAACGTTTTTCATTGCTGTTCCGCTCCTATTGGTCTTAGCGCAATGATGTGTAGTTTAAAGTCTTCCCCAATAAATTAACTCTTTAATACAATTATTTTTGATCTTGAACCAATCGCTCCTTAGCTTATCGCGTGCAACTAAACAAACTCTTCATCTTTATACTTAATTACATTTGATTTGATTTGACTTGATTTAATTTAGTTTGACCTAATTTTATTTTATTTAACCTTAATTTATATTTTATTTAACCTTAATTTATATTTTATTTTAATGAATTTGTATTTCATTTTATATTATTTTATATTATTGTATTAAATTTTATTCGATTTGATTTTATTTTATTTCTTTTGATTCCATTTTTAATATGATTTTAATTTTATTTTAATTATATTTATTCTAAAATTGATGTTTTCAAGTTTAATAATATATATTATAGTAATTGATGACTTGCAATATCATATTAGTGAACACTGTGAGGATATTGTAAAATGTGATTATAAATAAATAAAAAAGACGTGTGGCACTCGAAGATTGCCGCGGTTAAGCTATTGTATAGTTGCAAAAAAAAAAGACAAAATAATAATAATAATAATAAAAACATTAATGGCATTACTAAAAACTACGGAAGTTTTTAGTAATGCCATTAAGATGGAGTTCGGTGTTGATAAGTGTGCGGTTATGCATGTACAGCGGGGGAAGGTTGTAATTTCACCGAATTTACAACTTTCTGAGATAATAACTCTCAGATCTCTCTCCGAGACCGAAACATACAGATACCTAGGTATGTCAGAGTCATTGGGTACAGCGGTAGAGGACATTAAGAAATCGGTGAAAGAACGTTTTTTTGGCCGCCTGACAAAAGTTCTTAAAAGTTTTTTGTCCGGCGGTAACAAAATGCGGGCTTTCAACGGTTGGGTAATGCCTTTATTGTTGTACTCCTTTGGCATACTTAGGTGGACTCAAACGGAACTAGATGCCCTGGATAGGCGAGTCCGTCAACAACTGACATTGCATCGAATGTTACACCCACGATCTTCTGTCATGAGACTGTACATTCCACGGAAGTTCCATAACCGTGAAGTGTGCAGTCTGAGGAATTACTTCCTACAGAATGGGTGTGGCATTCATTGCGATGTTGTGATGGTTGACAAGGGCCTGACACCTCTTTCCTTGGTTAACGAGAACTGGCGTAAACCAAAGGTGTTTAGTACTGAAGACCGTAAGGACGTATGGAAGAGCAAGGAGCTACACGGGCGGTTCTACCGAGTCTTAACAGGACCCGATGTAGACCTGCCCGCATCGGTGAATTGGCTACGTTTCGGTGACCTCTTTGGGGAAGCTGAAGGTTTTGCCTGTGCAATTGCAGATGAAGTTATTAAGACGAACAACTACCGGAAATACATCATGAAGGACGGTACGGTCGACATTTGTCGAGCATGCCACTGTCCTGGTGAATCACTTCGCCACATTATTTCCGGTTGTTCGTATCTTGCTAACAGCGAGTACTTGCATAGGCACAATCAAGTAGCCAGGATCATCCATCAGCAACTTGCTCTTCAATACGGCCTTATTGAGTTCGAGGTACCATATTATAAGTACACACCAATGCCAATTCTCGAGAATCGTTGTGCGTTGCTCTACTGGGACCGATCAATCATCACGGACAGGACTATTGTTGCCAATAGGCCTGATATCGTGTTGGTTGATCGGACCCAGCGTCGGGCAGTGCTCGTCGATGTCGCCGTCCCGCATGACGAGAATCTCGTGAAGGCAGAGAAGGACAAACTTAGCAAGTACCTTGATCTGTCCTTCGAGATAACCGCCATGTGGGACGTAGACTCGACAATCATTGTGCCGATGGTCATTTCGGCTAACGGATTAATAGCGAAGAGTCTCGACCAACATCTCAAGAGACTCTCGTTAGATTGTTGGATCAAGAGTCAGATTCAGAAGGCTGTTATCCTCGACACGTGCCGTATTGTTAGGAGGTTTCTCAGTCTGTAGCCTCCACCGCCGGTAGTTTGGGTCCTACTCCGCTACTGGTGGGTCACTATTTTTTATATTTTTAAATGTATTTATGTTTTTTATAAATCTATTTAAAAATTTATAAAATAAGAATGTTAATGAATAAACGAAATAATAATAATAGCCCCCCCGGGGGGATAACCTTGGCGTGGTGGGGGGGTTTACGGGTACACGGCACTGGATCTACGGTAATAACAACTAACCGCTAAAAGGTGAAAACCTTTTATCACCTACCCAAACTAATAACCCCCAAACCCATTTTATGGAGAAAAATAATTATGGAAAGTTCGTCTAAGAGATATAGTTTACGGCCGCTACCCGGGGGCCGCCGGGGTGCATCTGGAGCCGACGCTGGATGTCACAGCATGCGGACCGTGGGCGACGGGGGACTGAACAGGCGGGTTCCCCTCGATAAATATGTCACAGCCGAATCATCATCATCATTGTCACCATCAAGTATCTCATCTCTGCGTATACCATCGCCATGCTCATCATTATCAGAATTCACTCCATTCTATAACCATCCACCGTTAAAAATCAATCTCAGTTACCCCGTATCACACACTTCATCACCATTAACTATAAGTGCAACCTCTCCTACAAGGTCACCAGATGTTGTGCAGGAGGCATTAGCAATCAGTCCTGCACCCACTGGAGGATCTCATCGTGCGCGACGTAAATGAACAGAAGATATGAACCGCTTCATCTTTCGCACATACCTCATTATCACTAAATGTGAGACAATTAACCTTAGGAACTACCTAGAACAGCTACACCAAGACTTCAATGCCATATATCTCAAATCCAAACTATACAGGATATCTCGCAAGAAAATACTATTGACACTACACTCATTCCCTCTGATACTATTAACCCCACTTGTATTAGTAACCGTAACAACCCTGGCCCCACGCAATGTCATTAAACTAGATGTTATTAAACTAGAGTCAGATTTCGATAATGCTGTTGCACGATTTAGTATTGTAGATCCTGAAGCACGCCCATACATACCGAAGCAAAAGCCATCGCGAAGACTTTCAGAAATCGTTCAATACATCAATAATAAAACCCTACCTAAGCATTTAAATCATGAAACAGATTTTACTTCACTTCATTCATTAATATACTCAGCAGCTTATATCGCATCATCTTATAATGGAACTAATTTTAATAGGGAACAATACAGAGCGGCAACGAACAGGAAACCCAACTGGCAAAGAAGAATAGAAAGCAGGATTGAAAAATATAGACAGGAAATAGGGCGGTTAACGCAGTACATTCTAGGGAATAGAAGCCAGAGAATAATTAGGGCAGTAGAAGAAATAAAAATAAAACACAGCACCCACTCTCAATATGAAGAACCTAATACAGAACCTCAACATTTCTTAGAAACACTAAAACAAAAACTTAACGCAGCATCTACAAGATTAAAACGATACTTAAACTGCACTAAACGTAAACAGCAAAATACTACATTTATAACTAACGAAAAACAGTTTTATAGAACACTACGAAGTACTCAACAAGCTACAGTCATAGATAACAGTAATTCACCGTCTCCACAACACTTACATGAGTTTTGGGCAAGTATCTGGGAAAACCCAGTACAGCACAACGAAGATGCAGAATGGCTACACGAAACAATTAGAACAGATATAAGTGAAATGGAGTTTGATAGCATTCCAGTGGACACATTCAAACAAATTATCAACCGCACTCATAACTGGAAGGCACCAGGAACCGACAATATACATAACTATTATTACAAAAAAATTACTTCCACACACCCATATCTACACAAACACATATGCCAGTTCATACAATCACCCAATACATTGCCAAACTTCATTACACCCGGCCTCACTTACATGCTACCCAAAGGATCAGACCCTAAAAATCCAGCAAACTATAGACCAATCACATGCTTACAAACTGTATACAAGATAATAACGGGATGCATTAGTGAAACAATATACGGCCATGTAGAAACATATAATATCCTAGCAGAGCAACAAAAAGGGTGTAGAAGACACAGCCAAGGTTGTAAAGAACAACTAACAATAGATGCAATAGTCATGAAACAAGCTCAAACTAGAAACAGAAATATTCACACTATGTACATTGATTATAAAAAAGCCTTTGACTCTGTTCCTCATAGTTGGTTAATTAACATCCTGAAACACTATAAAGTTCATCCAAATATAATCTCATTTTTAAAATAAAATAAAATAAATAAAATAACGTTTATTATCTTTGAAATTTTTAGAAAATTATTTAGATTCGTCAGAAGTTGGTGTGACTCTACCGAGGGTTCCAAAATACAACGAGACTGAGAAGAGCCCTCAAGAAACTAAGCTCGGCTTTTTTCAAAATATTTCATCTTAAATCTAATACACAGTTATTTAGAAAGGAGCAATTCGTTACGTTGTTACAACCAGGCCGCCTTGTCATCTAAGAAATCATTAATACTATAATAAGCTTTATGGCACAATTTACTTTTTATTAGTTTTTTAAATTTATTGACAGATAAATGTGCTATTTCGGTTGGCAATGTATTGTACATTCGAATAAAGTTCCCCGCAAAAGAATTACTCACTTTATGAAGCCTAAATTTAGGAACAGCCAGTTTATCCTTATTTCTTAAGTTTAGATTATGATTATCACTATTTTTCACAAATTTACTTTTGTTCTTGTGGGTATACAATAAAATTTCATAAATATACTGTGAATACACTGTAAGGATGTTAATATGCTTAAACTTATCTCTTAATGACTCCCGAGACCCCATTCCATAGATAGTCCGGATAGCCCTCTTCTGCAACACAAAGATGCATTCAATATCGGCAGCGTTACCCCACAGTAGTATGCCATATGTCATGATACTGTGGAAGTAGCTGAAGTAGACAAGACGCGCCGTTTTAATGTCTGTAAGTTGTCGGATCTTTTTGACAGCATAGGCTGCTGAACTAAGCCTGGCCGAAATTTTCCCGATATGAGGCCCCCATTGCAATTTGGAGTCTAACGTTATGCCCAGAAAGACAGTGTCATCGACCAATTCTATTATATCATCCCTAACCTTAACACTGGTTTTAACAAGTCTTACATTAGGTAAGGTGAATCTTACACATTTAGTTTTATTTTCATTTAATAATAAATTATTAGCACAAAACCAGTGGACTATCCTAGAGAGGGCAATGTTTACATCGTCAAGTTCGCGCTGTCCACGTTTAACTTTAAATATTAAAGAAGTGTCATCAGCAAACAAAACTACCTCGTGGTCGTCTCTTATGAGGTGAGGGAGATCATTAATATATACTAGAAAAAGAAAAGGTCCCAAAATTGAACCCTGCGGTACCCCCATTGCTACAGGAGAACCAGGTGACTGTTTACCATTGATCACTACTTTCTGGACCCTATCACTTAAGTAAGAATTGACGAAATTCAAGGCCGTCCCCCGGATTCCGTAATGATCAAGTTTCTTAATTAAAGTCTGGTGCTGAACGCAATCGAAGGCCTTAGATAAGTCACAGAATACACCATAAGCATCATATGACTCTTCCCAGGCCCTGTATATACACTCTAATAATTTAATACCGGCATCAGTGGTGGACCGACCACGAGTGAAACCGAATTGTTTTGTATGTAATAGTTTATTAACGTTAAAGTGATTTTGCATTTGATTAAGCATAATTTTTTCAAAAATTTTACTAAATGTAGGTAGTACAGAAATGGGACGGAAATTGGACGGATCTGAAGTACTACCCGATTTAAACAGGGGAATTAATTTACTAGATTTCATTAAATCAGGGAACACACCACTATCAACACAATTATTAAATATTATTACTAGTTCAGGAGCAACCATTTCAATAAAAGAATTTACTAAATACACAGAGATGCCCCAGAGGTCAGCTGTTTTTTTGATATTTAAAGATTTAAAAGTTTTTAAGATAGTGTTTATGTTAACTTTACTGAATTTAAATATAACGTTACAACAAGGAACGTTTGCTTTTAACAAAGATTCTGCAATGGGGGTTGAAGAGCCTAGGGTTTTTGTCAAATCTACAGGAATTCTGGAGAAAAAAATTTCAAATTCGTTAGCGACCTCGAAGTCTGATGTAGTTATTTTACCATTTATATTAAGTTTAAAATGATTATCATTTAATTTTTGTTGACCTCTTTCCGCGTTTATAATTTTCCAAGTAGATTTAACTTTGTCTGCACTATTGAGAATTTTATCACTTATATATTTTGATTTAGCTGCTAAACAATCTGCTTTAAACTTTTTTGAATAAGTTTTAACATAATCTAGAAATTCAACTGATCTATTAAGCTGTCTTTCTGAGTATAGTTCATAAAGTTTTTGTGTACTTTTGTGTATACCCTCAGTGGCCCATTCACTGAAAGTAGGACTATCACTAATCATGACCTCCTTAGACTTGAATATGGAGTTGAACTCGTTGTAAAAAGAATCAAAAAATAATTTATACATTACATTTGGATCTAAGCCAGTGTCTAAGAATGGAATTTTATTGCAAAGTCCAACCCTCATACGTTCCAAGCGGTCACCAGTTATTGGTCTACATAATATTTTACGTTTTATAACTTTTTCTTTAGTGATTTTAAAAGATGCTATTTGCCCACAATGGTCTGAATCTAGCTTTTTTATAATACTTTTACTTTCTGGCAACATATCGCTGTATATATTATCCAGGCAAGTGGCTATTGTATTACAATATCTAGTAGGTGCAGTTATGTTTAAGTGCAGTTATGCTAAAATGGAAAACTAAACTAAAATTAATTGCTCCCACGCCTATCACCACGGCACCAATTAAAATACAAAGAGGTATATTTCAAGGGGATGCCCTGAGTCCTCTTTGGTTTTGTCTAGCTTTAAACCCGCTGTCTGAACTTTTCAATAATTCTAATGTAGGTTTTCAACTCCGTCACAATAACATATCTCATATACTGTCACATTTATTATATATGGACGATATCAAACTATACGCTACAAATAACACTGAACTTACAAATCTAGCCGATATCACACAAACATTCTCAATAGATATTAAAATGGAATTTGGCGTCGATAAATGTAAAATTCACTCTATACACCGTGGTAAAACATTAAATAACTCGTACACTCTCGAATCTGGCGAACACATAGAACCCATGGACGAACACAGTACATACAAATACCTAGGATTTCATCAATCTAGGCAAATTAAACACAAACTAACGAAAGATACACTGAGCAAAAACTTCAAAACACGACTTAACCAAATCTTGAGATCCCAATTAAACGCACGCAACACTGTCAAAGCCAAAAATACATACGCTATACCAGTTATAGCTTATTCCTTTGGAGTTATAAACTGGTCCCAAACAGATCTCACTCTTCTGCAACGCACAATTAACACAAATATGACACTTCACAGAAAACATCACCCCAGATCCTGCACACAACGTCTCACGCTACCTCGTCGGTAGCTTGGTCCTTGTACTCGATACCGGTGAGATACGAAAATGTGCTGCTGAGTTGTCTCCAGTATTAACGCGTCTGTACCGCCTGTCATACTCTACAGGCCTCGTGCCGGAGGCCTGGAAGGAGGCGAACGTACAACCGATCCCCAAGAAAGGGGATCGATCCGATCCAGGCAACTATCGACCCATAGCTGTCACCTCAGTCATTTGCAAGGTGCTCGAGCTTCTTATTAATAAGCAGCTCATGCGATACCTGGAGGATCACTCGCTAATCAATGATCGGCAATATGGCTTCAGGCCAAAACGATCAACGGGTGACCTCCTGGCATTCGTCACGCATGTATGGGGTGAGGCTATGGAAAAGTTCGGCGAGTCCTTGGCTATTAGCCTGGACATCGCCAAAGCTTTCGATAGGGTCTGGCATGCTTCGCTCCTTTCCAAGCTTCCGGCATATGGTCTACCTCCTCAACTGTGCAGCTGGATTGCCAGTTTTTTAAACGAGCGCCGAGTGCGGGTCCTCTGCGATGGCCAGGCTTCTCGCTTTTTGCAAGTGAATGCCAGGGTACCGCAGGGGTCCGTACTGTCACCAACTCTCTTTCTTCTGCATATCAATGATATGCTTTCCCTCGGGAACATTCATTGCTATGCAGATGACAGTACATTGCACGGGAGTTACTCGGTTCGTCCGACGGCGGGGCGATCTGTGATAGAGGAGGAGAGACGACATCTCGTGGGTGATCTCGACCGAAACCTCGACAGTATCTCCCAATGGGGTGCCGAGAACTTGGTCGAGTTCAATGCCCACAAAACACAGGCGTGTGCATTTACAGCGAAAAAATCCCCTTTCCTTCCCCTACCCACTCTTCAGAATGCAATATTACCAATGAAGGACAATCTAGACATCCTTGGCATAGACGTTCGTCGAGAGCTCAATAACACAAAATACATTGAGAGATGTATTGGGCTAGCTTCGCGGAAACTAGGAATACTGAACAAGGTAAAGCGATTCTTTACACCGCACCTGAGGTGTCTGCTGTACAAAACGCAGATTAGACCCTGCGTTGAATACTGCTCTCACCTCTCGGACGGCTCCGCGAAGTATTTGCTGGACGCACTCGACGCTATGCAGCGACGCGCTGTTCGCATTATAGACTGTCCGGAGGTAACGGGAAGCCTTGAGCCGCTAGCCCAGCGCCGAACAATTGCTTCCTTGGCCGCGTTCTACCGTATTTACCACGGTGAGTGTTCTGAAGAGCTCTTCAACCTGATCCCACCCTCTCCCTTCCGATCCCGAACAACGCGTGCCGGGCAGAGATATCACCCTCATACCGTGGAAACCGTCTTCGCGAGAACCGAGCGTTTTAAACGATCGTTTCTCTGCCGAACGATGGTGGCTTGGAACGCCCTGCCTGCGCACGTGTTTCCTCCAACATATAACCCTGGGCTCTTTAAGCGAAGCGTGAAGAGGCACATTACAGGGTCGTCAAGTTGAGGGCCACTCTCTATAGTATTCCTGTGTACTGTGAGAGTCGCCCTCAATTGCCAGACGTCGCCTCAGCTTACCATCAGGCGAGTGGCGTCAATTTGTCGACCTAAATATAAAAAAAATAAAATAAAAAAAAAGAGATACTATTTTTTATACTTTTAAATATATTTGTATTTTTTTTTATAGATTTATTTAAAAATGTACTAAATATGTATCAAGTTAAATAAAGGAAATAATAGTAATAATTTAAATAAGTTTTAATAAGTTTTAGTAATAAAAAAAAATAAAAAATTATAATAATAATAATTATTATTATTATTTCGTTTATTCATTAACATTCTTATTTTATACATGTTTAAATAGATTTACAAAAAACACAAATACATTTAAAAATATAAAAAATAGTGACCCACCAGTAGCGGAGTAGGGCCCAAACTACCGGCGGTGCCGGCTACAGACTGAGAAACCTCCTAACAATACGGCACGTGTCGAGGATAACAGCCTTCTGAATCTGACTCTTGATCCAACAATCTAACGAGAGTCTCTTGAGATGTTGGTCGAGACTCTTACTCCGTTAGCTATTAATCCGTTAGCCGAAACGACCATCGGCACAATGATCGTCGAGTCTAAGTCCCACATGGCGGTTAAAATTATAATAATAAAAAAAATAAAAAAAATAAAAAATAAAAAAAATAAATTACAATAAAACGATATGAAAGACGTCTGCCTGTCAGCCGTGTTTTTTTGTGTTAGGGTGTTAGGTTATTTTCGTTACGGAATTTCTGGATTCGGTCTCCACGCTCAAGGCCCGCGATAGAAGCTATGCAATAGCTTAAAAATAAATAATCATTCCTATATAAAATTCTCGTGTCACAGTGTTTGTCACCAAACTCGTCCGAAACGGCTTGACCGATTCTTATAATATTTTTTTCACTTTGGTAGTTCTGTGTTAAGGTTGGCCGACCCTAAAGCAAAACAACATTAAAATTTGCGGGTTCAGTTAGTAGGATTGGTATAGATTCGTTTCTTTCGCATTTATTGGTATTAATAAGACATGCGTCAAAGAATTTACTTTGTTATGTAGGTACATGTCACATATTCTTTTCAAGGATTTGTGTGACCTAGATTTTTATACCCTATATTCGCGAAAAGCTTGTTAAATTATAGATTGTTTTGCCTATAGTCTAGTCAAAATCGCAATGCGTACAACGAAATTTGACTAGTCCGCATACCACAATGTTTATTGTAGGATCCGTTCTATTTTATTGTTTTTGGCTTTCTGTTACCTATATCTAAAACCTGGCTTGTGCGTGTCAGGCAACGCATAGAATAGGGTAGTCTCACTATTGTTGGCACGTGTATTTATCTATGAAGAGGAACGTGTGCGTAAAATGGAGTGATGAAAGGAAAGGAATATGGGCCTCCAAGGCTATTATAATATAAATATATTGTATGAAACTTAGGACTAGTTATTGGAGTATTCTAAAAGTAGGTACTTTCATACTACATTTATTTATACGTTTTTACTTATTTTGTACACCAATACATCAATTACAGGATAGCATATCAATAACAATATAAAGTAATAAAACAAATAAAAATCAAAACTATAGCATACATTTGGGGAACACCCAAATACTCCGAAAAACTTTATTCCGGATTTCGATTTTCCGATTTTCAAAAGTTCGAATTTCATAATACCTAAGAATTGTAATGTCTATTATTAAAACTCACGAAACTTACGAGTATTTTACCGAAAGTCATTAATGCGATTTGTTAGTTTTTCGATTTTCATACGTCCGAAGAGTCAAATACTCGAAGGTTTCTCGGTCCGAAACACGACATTCCGATTTTCAATATTTCGAATAAGCTAAAAGTCAACATGTTTGGTCTACAGAATTTAGTGACAGAAACAAAGCGCTGCATAACCAACTTCAGGCAATCTGGACTGGGTATCTGGAATGGGTAGAAGTAGGTTAGGTTAGGTTAGAACTGTGACCACAACAGAGCGCGAGCCGAGCGAGCGTGCCGCGGTAGCGGCCGGCGAAGCGCCGGAATTGATATGTATTATGTAAAACATTTGGGAAACATACTTTGGCATGTGACCAGGGAAACAAAATATTTTTATTCAAAAGTAATCTCTCCTCATACTTAATATAATATTATACCTACTTCTCTCTGATCAATCAATCAATCAAAGAATCAATTTCATTTATTCAGTTTAGGCACATAAAGAGCACATATGAATGAATTTTGTCAAGTAATATTATAAAAATACTAAATTAAGTAAGTACATAAATAACCATTAGAAACTGATTCTTTCGCTGGTTCGGTAAGTTGGTTCTCCTGAGAAGATACCAGCAAGAAACTCAGGTAGATTATCCATTTTCTTTTTTAATATTGTTTTGTTTGCATTGTTACAATTAGTTTATATTGTATTATACGAGTGGCCAACAACAAAGATTAGGGTGACCATGCATTTTTATCATTAAGATATTCGTCTACATTATAGTAGCCTTTCATCATCAAACATTTTTTAACTACTATTTTAAACTTATTAAGAGGCATGTCAACCAAATCCTGAGGAATTTTATTATAAATTTTTATACATTTGCCTACAAACGAATTACCAACTTTATGAAGTCTAATTTTTGTCATTGCCAGTTTATTTTTATTTCTTGTATTAAAATTATGGTTATCGGAATTTTTTTTGAAGAGATCTATGTTCTTCCGTACATATAAGATGTTGTCGTAAACATATTGAGAAGCAACTGTTAAAATATTAATTTCTTTAAATAGTTCTTTCAGCGAGTCACGGGGTCCGAGTCTATAGATTGCTCGTATAGCTCGTTTCTGTAATATGAATATTGTCTCAATATCGGCTGCTGAGCCCCACAACAGCAGACCATATAACATAACGCTATGAAAGTAGCTAAAATAAACTAATCGTGCCGTTTTTTCGTCAGTCAGTGACCTTATCTTTCTAACTGCATAGACAGCTGAGCTAAGTCTTCCTGCCAAGGCTGTGATATGAACAATTATGTGTTTATGTGTCTTGCTATTTAGGTATTTTAGTAATCAGAATTCGTATTGTTGATGTTTCGAAATATATCATTAAGTCGGACTTTTTGTTATTCGATCTATAGAAACTCGGTATTTTGAGAGTAGTAATTATAAACATTAGGAATATTGAAATTCGGAATTTTGAACCAGTCGGAATTATGAAAATCGGTATTTTGAAATTCGTATTTGTGACTGACGGAATAAAGTTATTCGTATTTATGTAGTGTACCCATACATTTGTTGATATGTAATCATAATAACAGAAACTTTAGACAATGGAATAAGAGTTACTGGCTTTATTTACTAGAATTTCTTGTCATTAACTAAGGAATATTTAAGTTAAAATAAGACGGGAGTGTAATTCATGCGAAGGGACATGTATTTGTCATTGTCACTTGCATTGCGCTGTGGTATTGTGAAAAGGCGGAAATCATACGACTGAGCTTTATGTTGGCTGTTTCTATTTTAAATACATTATCATAATTAAGTTATCTGAATATCCTATACAAGCGGACGTCCACGATTTCGTTCTTAAGGAGTTTTTATCTGTCGAAGTCTTTTTTGGTGCTGGGTAGAGATTTTTTGTGTAATTTTTACCGTTTAGGCAACGAAGGTTACGGAACGATTCTCTCAAACTTTCCTTTGGAGAGCTCCAAAGGAAAGTTTGACAGAAACGTCTTCTTAAACGAAACCGAAGACGTGAAGCATCCGCTGATCTTTATTTTCATAAAAGATTATTATGAATCCAAAATACCTACTACTAGTTTGGTTGTTTGGCTCAACATCTACGTGTTTAAATTAAAAGATTTATATTTCAATTCTATATATAAAACTGGAGAAACATCATAAGTATTTTTACAATAAATACCGCAAAGACGAAAAACGGATTTGCAGATTTAATTGTAAAAACAAATAAGTAGTTTGCATATTCGCTACTTTAAAACTTCTATACAATAAAAACTTAATGGATGAAATACACGTAACAATACACTTGCGCAAACCTAGTACAAATTCGGTTTGCGCAAACCCATGTTGTTTTACTAGGTTTGCGCATGTAGGTATATGCCTACCGTTACATGTCTTTTATGCTTAAATGTCTGAACTTGATTGCTTGATGAAGTGTGATCTGTCTTTAAAATACAATGTTTACGAACTAATTAATTCATCGTAAGCCTCTTGTTCGTTGTCCATATTATTAAAAATGGTCGAATTTGGTGGCAACCATTCACAGCTTGTAAATTTAGATGAGCAAGCCTGAAACAAAAGGAAGTTCATCATTGCCCACTAGACTGAGCCTCGTCATGGAGGAAACCTTCTGGCCACAGGGCGTGGTGTTCCGTCGCTTCCGCGGATCGCTACCACTGGTATGCAAAAAGACCGAAGTGCGATAGTGAAGTGTGTACTAACAATAGTCTTAAGATTCTATTCCTAATATACATTTTGTAATATCTATATGTATTCTTAGTTTTAAGGTATTTATCTATGGGCCGTAGAATAAGTTTATACCAACTGTAACTATTCTATTTGTTGCCTGAAATAAATAAATAAAAAATAAAATAAAAATAAAAATTGTCATGATTATCACTATCTGCCAATTTAACGACAACTGTATGGCATAGACCTTCCTCAACAAAGTTTTATAAATACATGTAATAATTATTGGGAAAATTATTATTTTACCAACTATCTCATTAAAACTACGATGGAACTTTCGGAAAAGAAGAATGCCCATTCTTGTATGGAGTTTGGACCCATAAAAACATAGAGTGGCTCAGTGGTTTTCATTTCATTTAATAGATAAGGAATTCGTCTTATGCTCTAAAAACATTTTACACTTATTTTATTTTATACCCAGATTCTAGAGAAATCATTGGAGAGCACGAATGCACGAGCATCTATGGCTATCGCCCACAATCGCCAGACGTCACCACAGCTAACCATCAGGCGGGTGGCGTCAATTTGTAGTAATATAAAAAAAAATCGTTACGAGTATTTGGAGCCCTAACACTTAATCCTACTGGTCTAACTAAAGAGCTTCGATATTGCCCATGGGTTGTGGAGGTCAGATGGCAGTCGCTCCACGGAAAATATCGAAGTTCAATCGCATCGCAGTTAGAAGTGGCAAGTCGACCCCAAAAAGGTTCAGTGGATGAGAACTCTAGAGTAATCATTATTCTTCTGTTGCTGAATTTAAGTTTGAAAAAATAACTAAGACGTAGGCGTCAGGCGTTTCAAAGTGTTACCTGGGGTCAAATCCTTGTGTTAAACGAGACAATGTTCTTTGGAGTACCTAGATACTATTAGATAGATATTATTATAGAACGCCGACTCGTATTTTATTAACTCATATTATGACAAAACTAACCATCGAATTGAATCAAAGACGGAGTGGTTGCCTCCAAATATTTGGTGTGGTTTGTCCCTCATCTAAATCATCACGCATCATCTCTTAAGTGTCTATTATTTTATGTGTCTACATGTAAGTACTACACGAAGACATTTGCTGAGAAAGCTTTTATTTCTGGCAGACATTGCGAGTTACTCATTCATTACCGACAACGATTTCAACTGTCATATTGTACGGAATAAAATGGCACTTTGTACATTACAGCTAAATTATATAGCGTGCAAAGCTCAATACTTATCTATGTGTTTGAAGTTTGAAATCGCAAACGATTCTGCTATTGGTTATGTACGAGTATATTCAATTATTTTTTTGTAAACTAATTTTATGAAACATTTTGATCGAGTGTAGCTCTACGCAAATTAGTTAAATGCCTTATTCCCACACAGAAACTTACTTCATTCAACTAACTACCAACTGTGAAAATTCCAAATAGGCCTATACTATGGGGCGGGGCCCCAAGAGATTCGACTACGTCCTCGCCGTCCGCCCTGGACCCCAACTTGACCACGGTAACGCAGTGGCAAGTTGGGTGACCGAACGTCGATATCGAGACTTGAGTGGCCAACATTGAGATGAATTGTGCTATCATGGATATGCCTGACGAGACCCCCGGTACTGACACTGCCCTTTCCCGGGCAGTCTCAGCCGACGACCTACCGCATGAAACACGGAATTCGATGCCTCTTGATTTGGGGGCTCGCGTCGCGCCGCCTAGTTGCAGCGCGACGTCGACGCCCCAAGAAAATGTTGCTGCTGGGACTGACGGTGGGTCAGCTCCCAGTAGTGTGAAGGTTAAGGGCCGTTCTGCTTCGCAGAAGAGGACCCTCGAGAAGGAGGGACCGCCACGCGACCGGAGCACTAGTTGCTCTGGATGGGGGTCCCTCCTCTCCAGCGATTCGGAGGAGGAGGTGCCGGTAAAGACGGTGCGCACGCGTCTCGGCGCCTACCGTATGCGCCCGCCAACACCACCCCCGTCATCTGTCCCGTCCCTGCGCAGTCGCAGGGATATCGGTGTGCCGCCCTCGCAGGAGATAATGAGTATCTTCTCCCGCATGAACGCGGCCATGCGGGGGAGTAAAAATATGTCGGGGAGGAAGAAGATTGTGGCTTCACTGGTGGATGAAGCCCAATCCTCCCTCGACAAGCTCCTCGAGCGGAGCATCACAGAGGAGGAGGCGAAGCTCCGCAAGCAGGTTGCGAGCCTGGAGGTGGAGCTCACTGCCTCCCGAAAGGAGATGGAAGATCTCCGTCGGGAGGTCGCTGAGTTGACCAAAGCGGTCAAGGCACCTCCAGGTCCCATGCTACCTCCTCCTCTGACGGCTGGACCAGCGCCGAAGACGGCGCCTAGGACCGCGCCCACCATGGCGCCCGGCTCGCCGCCGAAGCCTGTACCGACTACGGTGCAGGTCCTGACGGCGATCGAGAGGCGCCTCGCGGTCCTGGAGGACCGGGCGTACCGCCCTCCGCTAACGCGCCCCGCGTTTTCATACGCGGCGGCTGTTGGCGGTGCTCCCGCTCCCGGTCCTAGCGGCACACCTGCTGTCCGCCGCCCCGCTCCGCCCCCGTCCGCTTCGGTGAGCCGGATACCGGCCGAGACCGCGGCCCAGGCGCGGAAGGCCAAGGGGCGCGGCAAGAAGAGTGGCACCCCTGCCGCCTCCTCTTCCTCTATCGTCGCTCCCGCTGCTTCCTTACACCCCTCCAGACGGGAGGGATGGGAAGTAGTGGGAGCCAAGAAGAGGAAGACGAAGGCCGCAAAGAAAGCGGCCAAAGCCGCCGCGGCGAAGGCGCCGAAGAGGCCCCGCCCTCCTCGCTCCACCGCCGTCGTCCTGACGGTGACGACGGTAGGTGTGGAGAAGGGGGTGGGGTACGCCGACGTACTGAGGACTGTGAAGTCCTCAGTCAACCTCTCGGCCCTCGATATACAGGGGGGGCTCCGGTGCAAGAAGACACGCACTGGGGCTCGCCTCCTCGAGGTCTCCGGCGCCTCCAGCGGCCCTAAAGCTGACGCCCTAGCGGCTCAGCTTAGGGACGCGCTGGACCAAGAAGCCGTCCGCGTCACCAGGCCCACCAAATGCGCCGCATTGCGCATCACGGGTCTGGATGACGCGGCCACGACGGAGGAAGTTGTCTCCGCCGTCGTGGAGGCGGGCGGCTGCCCCCGTGACCAGGTGAAGGCTGGAGATATCTCCTTCGGCTCCACTGGTCACGGGATGACAGTCGTCCAGTGCCCCGTCGCGGCGGCACTGAAAGTGGCGGACGGACGAAGCCTCCTCGTAGGGGGCTTCCTAAAGGCGCAGGTGCACCTCCTTCGTGCCCGGGAAACCAGATGTTTCCGGTGCATGGTGGTGGGGCACTTAGGAGTGCAGTGTACAGCGGAAGTCACCGTGGGCGATCGGTGCTTCCGCTGCAGCCGGCCCGGTCACAAGGCAAGTGCCTGTGACGCCCCGCCTCGCTGCTTTAGATGCGAGGCGGAGGGCAAGACCGCGGATCACCGGGTCGGCAGCACAACCTGCGCCGCCTCGAGGCCAAAACCTCGTCCGTCCGCTGAGAGCGGTGGGGGTGCCGCCCTTGCGCGGCCAGTTGTTTCGCGGCGGGATGCGGTTATGGACGTCAATTAATGTCTGACGCCCGTATCCGTATCCTGCAAGTGAATTTGAACCACTGCCGTGCTGCTCAGGATCTTCTGTACCAGAGCATCCGGCAGTGGTCCATAAACTTAGCCGTGGTCGCCGAGCCGTACTACGTCCACCCGGGAAGCCCGGTGGACGAGGACGGCTCGGCCTGTTGTATCTTTGGGGGGTCCGCCGCAGACACCTCGCGCCTTGCGATCATTGCAAGGGGCGCGGGTGTGTTGCGGCGGACTATGATGGGTTGGCAGTCGTGGCCACCTACATCTCGCCGAACATTGACGAGTCTCAGTTTGAGCTATGGCTCACTGAGCTCGACGTCGTCATCGCTGCGTGCCGTCCTCGCCCTGTCCTGCTCCTGGGAGACTTCAACGCCTGGAGTGAGGCGTGGGGCTCCCGGGAAACCAGGGACAAGGGGAGGCTTCTTGAGGACTGGACCAGAACACGTGGTCTGGAGGTCCTCAACCGGGGGAATGTCGCCACCTTTTGGCGGCGGGGGGGGGAATCGATCGTGGACGTAACGTTCGCATCCCCTGACCTCGCCGCCCGTATTACAGGCTGGCGCGTGGAGGAGGGTGAGGAGACGTACTCGGATCATCGGTACATCCGGTTCGATGTCGTCCCCCCACCTGACCTCCCACAGCCGGTGGCAAATCCCCCGGATCCGCGTTGGGCACTTCACCCTCTGGATCGGGAGGCTCTCCTGGAGGCATCCATCGTGCAGGCCTGGATTCCGGCGCCGGACCGGCCTGCCGATGTGGATGCCGAGGCGGAGTGGTTCAGGAGAGCCATGTCGCAAATCTGTGATGCGGCGATGCCTAGGGTTACACCCAGACCGGCCAGGAAGCAGGTGTACTGGTGGTCGCCGGAGATTGCAGAGCTGCGCGCAGCATGCATCTCCGCCCGCCGCCGGTACACCAGGTTTCGGCGGAGGCGTCGCCGCCCAGACGACGCGGCAGCCCGAGAGGCGGAGCTTTTTCAGGCATACAGGGAGGCTAAAGGTAATCTCCAGGAGACGATAAAGCGGGCCAAGACGGCGGCCCGCGAGGAGCTCCTGGAGACCCTGCAGCAGAACCCATGGAGGCGCCCGTACCTACAGGTCAGGGAGAAACTCCGACATAGGGCGCCCCCACTGACCCAGAGTCTCCAGCCGCAGCAGCTGGAGCGGGTCATGGGCTCCCTGTTTCCGACGAGCGCGGAGAAGCACGTCCCTCCGCGCATGGCTCCGTCTCTGCCCGACGCGGATAGCACCAGCGAAGACGACGTACCCGAAGTCAGGGTGGGGGAGCTAGGTGCGGCAGTACTCCGGCTTAAACGCCGGAAAATCACTGCCCCCGGACCCGACGGCATTCCTGGCCGTGCATGGGTCCTGGCCCTCGAAGAACTCGGGCCTCGACTGATGGGGCTCTTTAGCGCATGCCTCGAAAGGGGCCAGTTTCCCAAGGTGTGGAGGACGGGGAAACTGGTCCTGATCCGTAAGGCGGGGCGGCCGGTGGACTCACCGTCCGGATACCGGCCGATCGTGTTGCTCGACGAGGTGTGTAAGCTCTTTGAGCGAATTATCGCGGAACGCCTCGTCGAGCATCTCACGAGTGTGGGGCCAGACCTGGCGGATAACCAGTTCGGTTTCCGTCGGGGACGCTCCACCGTGAGCGCGATCATGCGCGTGAAGAGCCTGACGGAGGAAGCAGTCTCGCAGGGCAAGGTGGTGGTGGCGGTGTCTCTTGACATCGCCAACGCGTTCAACACCTTGCCATGGAGCTGCGTTAGGGAGGCGCTCGTGTATCACGAAACGCCTCTCTACCTCCGTCGTATTGTCGGGGCCTATCTCTCGGAGAGGGCCATAGCTTTCCCCAGCTGGCTCGGGCCAGCTCGGCGAGATGTGTCGTGCGGTGTTCCGCAGGGGTCGGTCCTGGGGCCGCTTCTGTGGAACATCGGCTACGACTGGGTGCTGCGGGGTGCGTTGCCTAGGGGTGTCGGCGTAACGTGCTACGCCGACGATACCCTCGTCACGGCGCGGGGTGCAACGTACCAGGAGGCAGCACTCAAGGTCACGACGGGTGTTGCTCGAGTCGTGGGTCGGATACGGCAGCTGGGACTGGAGGTGGCCTTGCACAAGTCCGAGGTTCTGTGTTTTCACAGACCTCGGAACGGTCCACCAGAAGGTTCCAGCATAAATGTGGGAGGCGTTAGCATCGGCATCAAGCCCTCGATGAAGTACCTAGGGATCGTACTTGATAGCCGATGGAACTTCGGACCACATTTCCGAAGTTTGGTCCCCAAGGTGACGCAGGCATCGGTCGCGCTTTCGCGACTGATGCCCAACCTAAAGGGACCCAACGCCTCCTGCAGGAGACTGTACCTGGGGATCGTGCGGAGTATGGCCCTATACGGGGCTCCCGTATGGGCGGATAGGTTGGCGGTCAAGGGGAACGTGACTCTGTTAAACAGACCACTTAGAACCTTGGCCGTCAGAACCGTACGGGGGTACCGCACGATCTCCGGAGAGGCTGCATGTCTCCTAGCCGGGACCCCTCCATGGGACCTGGAAGCGAGAGCCCTTGCGTCATTGTTCCAATGGCGCAAGGAGGCGCTGGAGCGGGACCACAGGCCTGCGTCTCGAGAAATCGAGGACCAGCGGTCCCAACTCCGCCAGGATCTCATGGAGTCATGGAGGGTGCGACTTGAGCAACCCAAGGGGGGTGCCATCTTCATCGCGGCGGTGAGACCGATCATGGACGATTGGCTGCAGAGGCAGCATGGTGACCTCACGTACCGTGCGATGCAGATGGTTGCCGGGCATGGATGCTTCGGTAGCTATCTGTTTCGCATGCATCGTGAGGGCACACCCCGGTGTCAACACTGCGAGGTTTCCGACGACGACACCGCACTCCACACGTTGGTGGAGTGCTCAGCGTGGGCGAGTCAGCGCCGGGACCTCGTAGTGGGTCTGGGCGTGGATACCCTCTCGCTGGGGACCATGCTTCAAGCCATGGTGTCCAGCGGGAGTAGGTGGAACGCGGCCGTGTCCTTCTGCGAGCAAGTCATGCTCGCGAAGGAGGCGGCCGGGAGGGAGAGGGAGCGTACCCTCCCCGCCGAGTTCCGTAGTCGGCGGCCAGGCCGCCCCAGACTACGCGACTACGCCCAAGACTATCGTCCTCCATGATCGGGGCCTGAGGACGGCGGGATCGCCACCCACCGTCCTTACAGAAGCAGGCTAGAAGGGTTGCGTGCTGCGGGGCCTTTGCCCCATAGAGCACGCAACCAGATTCACTCACTGACGCGGGATAAAACCCGACCCCAATGACGCGGGACTCTCGTCCCGACCAAACACCCGCAGAGACCACAGGGGTGGTCAAAGTCCGCCGGGCGCCACTGGACATACCCTCTGCTAGTAACCAGGGACGCCCGGCAACGGACGTTAGAGCGGCCGCGGCCTTGGACCGCGGAATTAAAAGAAAAAAAAAAAAAAAAAATAGGCCTATACTATAGACACAGAATAGGGAATACTGCTATAGATACTAAAACAGTAGATTTAGCAAAAACATTTCTGTATATTTGGTAAAATTATTAATATAAAGTGGTTTTTGAAAGAAATAGAAAAACACAAAACAGTTAATTTTTTTTACGTGTCTGACTGTACTATTATGTACAGTTCTGTTTCATTAAAATCTATGTAAGAAATATACCAAGGGAAATAAATACAGTTTCTTTGTCGATATTAATATTCATAGCCTAAATTTCAGTATACATGATAAATTTGACTGCGCCAACATAAAAACCGTACCTATTAAATGTAATGCGTTTTATGCTTGTTAAAATTAATTATCCATATCTAACCGTTTTTATATCACGCGTTTGTTCAAATATGTCAATGTAGTCCCATATAAAAGGTTTATATCAGCTATTTTCTTACCCTATTTGTATGCATTAGATAGGTTTACCAGTGAAATTTGTTGATCGAGAAAAGAGAGTTTTATTTGTGATTTATCGATGAAGATTTGCTTTCATTATATTTTGTCTGCATTATCTGGGCCTTTTTCTATTTATATAACAAGTAAAATACTTCTCCAACACTATTCCAGATCCAGGAGGAACGTTCTACCAACTTACTGACGAAGACACTACTAGCCGAAGACCTCTAATATTGCAGAAAGGGATCAGTCGCTGGTTCAAGTCCAGCCCAAGGCTATAGTTTTTGCGACTTTGTAAAATTATTTGAGATAATGAACTACTCCGCCTATTCTTAATATTGAACTACATATTACTTATTTTAACTATCATGGACATTACTATTGGAATTATCGGAATATTTACCATGTCATGTTGGTTAATATAATGTTGCGTGGGCGAGTCAGCGCCGGGACCTTGTTGTGGGCCTGGACGTATATATACCCTCTAGCTGGAGACCATACTACGAGCCATGGTCTCTAGCGAGAGCCAGTAGAACGCGATCTTTTCCTTCTTCGAACAGGTTACGCTCGTGAAAGTGGCGGCTGGTAGGGTGAGGGAGCGTAAGTACCTTCCCCGCTGAGTCCGAAGTGTGCGGCGAGGGCGCCGCAGACGTGACTACGCCCAGGACCATGGACCTCCATGATCGGGGCCTGAGGACGATGGATTAGCAACCCACCGCCCTTACAGAAGCAGGCTAGAAGGGCTGCCTTTACTCACCGACGCGGGATAATACCCGACCTTGGTTTGAGTTTCCGATACGCGGTGGATGTTCTTCCGCGATCATGACGCTTGCAACAGTGCCGAAATATTGGAAACTCACCAACGTTACATGGTAAATATCCCGATAATTCCCTACCTAGGTATATTATACTTACCTTACAACGACAATCCTCAGCGGCTACAAAGCGAAACAAATCAGTGCCTGGAAGGACTCCGTGATCACAATGGCGCAACCGAGCAGTCACAGGACGACGTGTACCGTAAACGCAAACTGGATGATGAGATTTCTTGAAAGGGAACTCCCAGTCTGAAATCTAAACATATTCGCCCATATTATCTACTAAATGTGACCATTAAACTTTCTTAACAGAGCAAACGAAGTGAGCAAATCTTTGACATTTAGAGACATGACAAGTTTTCGTCTGTCTGTATGTGTGTTGCAGTTAGCCACGTTTTTTATCCGATCTCCACGAAGGAGGTAATGGGGGAAATAGTTCAAATAATGTTTATAATGCCCGTGTTGAACTGTTCAACCATAATGGGGGACCACTAGTCATTAAAAGTGTTTAAAGAATATTAAATTTATAATAATGATCGCAAAAAGTCATCAGCAGGCCAACCGGAATCTATCTCTTACGAGGAGAACGGTTTTTACCAATTTAGCCGCTTTCAAATACAATTTATATGTATTGTTTAAAGAACAATCATCTTGAACGATGACTGACGTAGTTCGAAATATTAGCGGTAGATGTCTCTCATGTCGACTATAAATGGGGTAACTTTATAATAATTCATTATTAGTACAAATCATCTTCAACATACTTTCTACACATGTATAAGTTATTTGCAAGATTTCTGAGAACATCTCCGCATGGTGGAATTAGTTACAAACGTGAAGGCAACACAAGAACTCAAAGATTTCTCAGAAATAAGTATAGTGAAATAAGTATAAGTGAAAACGAAACTTAGTAAACATATAATAACATTTTCAGAATAAAAAACATTTTTATAGCAATTTAGGCAGGTATCAATTAAGTTCCAAAACCTTTGTGAGAGGTCGCATAATAAAATAGAACCACATGAAATAATAATAATAAATAAATACGTTAGGACAATTCACACTAGGCCATCTAGTCTCAAACTAAGCAGAGCTTGTTATGATTACTAGATAAACTGATATAAATACTTATATACATTTTTTTTGTAAATACATACAGATTATACATAGGAAACACCCAGACTTCGGCACAAATGTACGTGTCATCACACAAAGTTTGTCCCGACCGGGAATGGAACCCGAGACTCCAGCGGCGGCGTCGAAAGCAGATGCACTTCAATCTGACCACGCCACCGAAGAAGTCTATTATAAACGACATACATTTCAATTGGAAGCACTTTATAAAAAAAACAAACTCGAAAGTTAATGTCAATGCCTTTTCAAATATACTTTAACATAATTTTATCGTACGCTTAGTACTCGTTCAGAACAATAAAAAACCGAAGAAGTTCCTACATTCGAATATTGTCTTAACAAACCCTGAACAATGTACATCATCGTTACATAAATAGTATCTCATTTTTATTACTTCACAAGTTGAATTCTTACGTATTCTGTTGAGCATACTATGCAAACAACAAGACGGCTGTATTAACTTTCATGTTCAGCTAAAATGAATAAAGTTTTAGCTTATGTTTGTCTACTGACGATACTGTTTCAGTAACTACTAGCTTCCTCAAATAGTTGGTAACGGGATTACTTATAGAGACGCACTATGCGGCTAAATTCTCATAGTGTCAGTTTAAGTAAAACATAAACTTCTCCGAGTGTGGATGTACCGATGACTAATTTAACGGTGTGGCACTGAGGACAAATGTGTGGGTGCCTGCCGTTTTGCCGAAAAGATTTTGACAAAATTTCATTACCCAAACAAATTTTAGCAACTTTTTTTTATACCTTTGCAATATTTCGAATGATTTTAGTACGCATATTTTTATTTGGTCAAATTTTTACTTGGCAAAATATTACCAAGTATAATGTCATTATGGCATTTGGTCTTTAATCAAATGATTTATTACAGCAAACAATCTTCAGACAATAAACGTTTAGTGAAAACAAAATGGGTAGGTTAGGTTAGGTTAAAACTGTGATCTCCTAAGCACGAGCCGAGCGAGCGAAGCGAGCGCTGCCGCGGCAGTGGCCGGCGAGTGCCAGAAACGACTTGCATTAATAGAAAAAAGAGTTAAAAACTGTTATTCCAACTGAAATATATTATTTGACTAAATAAATATGTTAAAACTACTAGTTGGTCAACAAGTTATAGTTTAAACGTTCATTTCCCAAACATTAGGTTTGCGTTACAATTTTTGTGAATAGATTTTTTGCTACGTAATAATTTGGCAAATGAAATTATGCGAAAAATTTTTTGGGAAGTGAACATTTGTCATATTCCTTTCGGTCAAACAAGGGAGACCCCAGATGTGTACTCAGTTTCACACAGTAATGACAAAGTTGCGTCATACCATTGCTACCAATAGGGGCAAACTTACCTATTACCGTAAACCTGGAACTTATATATGTATGTTTGTCCGTGCATCGTCCTTTGACCAACCAGTTCTGACTTTTCAGGTGAGGTCGAGTCCTTTAGATCTTATTGTTCCTGAAGATCTAAAGTATTTGTGCAATCATTGATAGATATGTAAGGTAGGTACATACTTTGCAACATTATCATAGAGCTAAGCTAATGGAATCGGCAAATCACCAACTATTGATTGTCACAACATCGATGTTCGAGCCCTCAATAAGCATTTCTCTCTCCCACCTGTAACAATTGACCCGCTTGTTAGGGCCAACACTCTGCTCAATTAGTCTCTTTTGCCGGTCCCATCATGCCCTTCGTTTGATCTCTCTGCGGTTGGTGAGGATGACGTCCAAAAATATCTTTTAGCCATCACTTCCTCTGCTGTTGGAAACGATCAGCTGTGTTCTAAAATGTTTTCTCCTATTCTCCCGTCCGTAATCCCCATTTTAACTCATATCTTTAATTTCTCCCTTTCCTCCGGCTGTTTTCCTAGTGCTTGGAAACAGGCACAAGTTATTCCACAACCTAAAACATCAAACCCTTCTCTCCCGTCCCAATTTCGTCCTATATCCATTCTACCATTCCTATCCAAAGTCCTTGAACATATAGTACATCGCCAGTTGACTAGTTACCTGACACGGAATAATCTCCTTAGTAGGGACTAAGGAGATTATTCCGTGTCAGGTCAATCTGGGTTTAGGACAGGTCTTAAGGTGACCGACGACATACGTTGGGCCATGGAGAGTAGATCTCTTACGGTATTGGTGCTACTGGACTTCAGTAGTGCCTTTAACTCGGTAGACTTTGACATTCTCCTTGGTATCCTTAAGTCGTTGAATTGTTCCATGGAGGCTGTGACCTGGTTTAAATCCTATCTTCAGGGCCGCTCGCATTGTGTTCGCTACAATGACGCTCAGTCTGACTGGTGCAATCTCACTGCGGGCGTGCCCCAAGGTGGCGTACTCTCTCCTATTTTGTTCTCCATTTTTATCAACTCCGCAGTTAGAGTCATTTCTTCCAACTCAGATGAATCGTGCCGGCCTCACCTCTCCTACCGCCTCAATTGTCCTTCCCACAAATCTGACTTCTTCTCCTACTCTTTCTCCGTTCATGCCGTCAGACTGTGGAACGCTCTTCCAACCGATATAAGGAACTGCAGAACTGTGTCTGGCTTCAAGAAGAGAGTCAAGGAACACTATCTCGCTTCCTTACCTTAATTATTGTACGTCTATGTATGTTTATATATGTTTTTATGTATGTATTTGTGTATTTATGTAGTTATAGTTTATGTAAGTTTATTAACCTGCACACACATCAGGACCTGTTTGCATCACGATCTCCTCTCTTAGGCCCACTGGAAGAGATCTCTTTAGAGATAAGTGGCGCCATTATATACATGTTTAGTTTGTATTCATTTACTGTTTTATTTACTGTGTGTGTACAAAAAAAAAATAAAAAATAAATAAATAGAATACTTATATCCTACTTTTAAACGGGAATTGCGGAATCTGGTCAAAACGTCAGGCAATAAAAGGTGGTAGGTACTTAAACATATCTACGTTATATTTCCTGTAAACTCCCGTTAAAGATTAAAATCTAAAGTAAGTAACCTCATTGGAGTCACATCTCCCGCCACAGGCTGGCACCTTCACTGTATCCCAGCAACGCAGACCATTATCATCCATTTGTTCAGCTCGCGATAGATACACTCGAAGTTTGCAAGTCGAGAGACTCCGAGATGTCGCCATTGTGCAAAGTGTCATATACAGTAGTAGGTATTGATTAACCATCTGAAAGGGCTTTCTAATTAGATACGAACTGAAAGTAAAAATAGTAGTAATATCTCTAATATTCAAAGCTCCTTACTTAATCAAATTATCTTCAAATTGATCAAATTAGTAGAATTGGTTCATAGACAATACCAGGTACTACTATTTTCAACCGACTTTCAAAAAAGAAGGAGGTTCTCAATTCGACTGTATGTATTTTTTATGTCTGAACTGGGTGAACCAATTTTGAATGTTTTTTTATTGGAAGCTACTACTTCCTAAGTGGTCCCATTTTAATTTGGTCCCATTCCGACAACTATTTGGTCCCATTTTAATTTGGTCCCATTCCGACAACTATTTGGTCCCATTTTAATTTGGTCCCATTCCGACAACTATTTGGTCCTATTTTAATTTGATCCCATTCCGACAACTATTTGGTCCCATTTTAATTTGGTCCTATTCCGACAACTATTTGGTCCCATTTAAATTTGGTCCCATTCCTACAACTATTTGGTCCCATTTTAATTTGGTCCCATTTTAATTTGGCGCCATTCCGACAACTATTTGGTCCCATTTCGGTAGTTTGAAGTCGATCGCTGTGTCA
This sequence comes from Nudaria mundana, assembly GCA_963556515.1. Taxonomy (NCBI): domain Eukaryota; kingdom Metazoa; phylum Arthropoda; class Insecta; order Lepidoptera; family Erebidae; genus Nudaria; species Nudaria mundana. The sequence continues at coordinate 18,393,817 of OY748293.1, forward strand.
ATATAGGACGTGTATTTTTATAATGCGAATTGTCAAAGAGACTTTATTAATTTTAGTATCTGTAAAATGGAAAAAATATAAATTAAAGTAATAAGTAACTTATTATTTTAATCTATAGACGACCATAATAATAACGTTATTGGAGTTACACTGACTCCTTTTTGGAAGTCAGTTAAATTATTATTATCTTCAGTTAGCAAGTAAATTGGTTGGCAGATTAAATATACATCTAACAAATTATTTCAAGTCTTAAGCATATTAAAATCTATTATTCACCTTTCAAGTCTAAACAACAAACGTGTAATCTAACACCACTCTTTCACTAAAATATCTAAGTAATTTAATTAATATTTAAGTACTAAAGCTTAGCTTTTAGTACGAGTAGACAGTTCTAACTTTACAAGTCTCAACAAAGAACTAAATAATTAATTGGGATTAAACTATTGTTATACTTTGAAAGACATTTCGTTTTGGTGAACAAATAAATCAAGTGTCTCGTAAGACCACTTCGAACCTTGGCCGTCAGAACTATACGGGGGTACCGCACGATCTCCGGAGAGGCTGCATGTCTCCTACCTGGGACCCCTCCATGGGACCTGACAGCGAGAGCCCTTGCGTCATTGTTCCAATGGCGCAAGGAGGCACTGGAGCGGGACCACAGGCCTGCGTCTCGAGAAATCGAGGACCAGCGGTCTCAACTCCGCCAGGATTTCATGGAGTCATGGAGGGTGCGACTTGAGCAACCCAAGTGGGGTACCACCATCATCGCGGCGGTGAGACCGATCATGGACGATTGGCTGCAGAGGCAGTATGGTGACCTCACGTACCGTGCGACGCAGATCGTTGCCGGGCATGGATGCTTCGGTAACTATCTGTTTCGCATGCATCGTGAGGTCACACCACGGTGTCAACACTGCGAGGTTTCCGACGACGACACCGCACTCCACACGTTGGTGGAGTGCTCAGCATGGGCGAGTCAGCGCCAGGACCTCGTAGTGGGTCTGGGCGTGGATACCCTCTCGCTGGAGACCATGCTTCAAGCCATTGTCTCCAGCGGGAGTGGGTGGAACGCGGCCGTGTCCTTCTGCGAGCAAGTCATGCTCGCGAAGGAGGCGGCCGGGAGGGAGAGGGAGCGTACCCTCCCCGCCGAGTTCCGTAGTCGGCGGCAAGGCCGCCCCAGACTCCGCGAATACGCCCAAGACTATCGATCGGGGCCTGAGGACGGCGGGATCGCCACCCGCCGTCCTTACAGAAGCAGGCTAGAAGGGTTGCGTGCTGCGGGGCCTTTGCCCCATAGCACGCAACCAGATTCACTCACTGACGCGGGATAAAACCCTACCCCAACGACGCGGGATTCTCGTCCCGACCCAACACCCGCAGAGACCACAGAGGTGGTCAAAGTCCGCCGGGCGCCACTGAACATACCCACTGCTAGTAACCAGAGACACCCGGCAACGGACGTTAGAGCGGCCGCGGCCAAGAGCCGAATTTAAAAAAAGAAAAAAAAAGTCTCGTAAGTGTTATAGATGTCACCGTAAAATTGTACAAAAAGTAACCGGGCGGCTACAGGACTCGACGAATAGCGAGCGAAATAGCGAGGAGGATAGCGATAGCGAGGAACATCGTGTCACCTCACCGCTCGCCTCGCTACCCGTCGCGCGCGGCGAGTAAAGTACTACGCGTACGTGATAAGATACGATTTGCGCTCGAAGCAATATCACACAGTGCTAAGGTCTCAACTTGTCACACGCGAGTTATAATAAATATAATATAAATATTCGCGGCAACGCGAGTAGTAACACGAGCGGACATCGTTTGGCCACAGCAGATTGTAATCACACTCGTATGATTGATGGAATGATTGTAATTACTAGTTATTGAAAAAAAGAGTGGCCCTGAGATTTTATTGCCAGGTTCTTCTCACACAGGCTCTACCTGTAAAACCTCAGAAGATCGCCTTAAATTTGCAAATTCCGTCAGATTCCAAGCAAACTCGCAAGACTGACACAATAAATACAATCACTGGTGGTTGGAAAAGAGTGACTGTGAATTTTTTTATACTTTTGATTTTTACTTCTACATATTGCGCTTTACGATATTAAAATATGCAAAGTTTCTAATATGTTACATATCTGTGTGTCATCATTTTAAAATGCTTCCAAAGCCTTATACATTTTTAAGCGTTATTTATTATACTGAAACTACACTATAAAGACTTTTCAATTCAAAGTAAAAAGCACTTACCTCGCGCTTAAGTTTACTTAACAAGACGTACTCGTTAGCTGAAGGGTTATTTGAAACTGGATATTTTTCACTCACTCCAGACACCATTTGTAAAACGTTCCTTCTCACTTAACATTATGGACCAGCTTTCCGGTCGTTTAACTAAACAAAACGAAAGTTCGCCTATAAAATGGTATAAAATCTATGCAAATTGTGAACTTTACAGTTACATTTACTGTCCATAAAGTAAGTCGTAAGCTAGTTTATCACAATACACATATTTTCTTTCTTTTTTTCTTTCAGAACCACTAATTTGTTACACTGGTGGTGGTGGTTAGTCGGCAGGTGGACCATGGTATGAGGTTGACTTGGGAAGTTCTTAGTACTTTTAAAATATAATGTTACTAAAATAAAAACTCCATTTTTTAATTCCGCGGTACCGCGGCCGCTCCCATGCCCATTGCTGCGGGCGTGATGAAGATATAAAAAAATACAATACTTGTATTTTTTATACTTGTAAAAATTTATAAATATCGGAGATATTATTTTCTCTTACGTGCATGTTGAGTAACGAACGTCTCCACTCCATTCACCAGGTTCTCGCACATAGGTCGTTTTATGTCCCTCTATAGGTATCCGGACAATAAGATTTTACCTTTAATTGATCGAATCGTCTATTTTAATCGTATCAAAATAGAATCGAAATCGTTGTGGTGGCTGCAGTTTTCAGTAGTCTACTAACACGAGCGAGGTAAAGTAGTTCTATTTCTGCCAATGGTCATCCACACTATTATTTTTAAGATTTTATAAGATTGATAATGAATGAATATTTTAGATTGGTTGACTATGATCGTAGTGGAATAGCAATAAAGTGGTGGAGCAAATAGCAATTCTTTCTCTATCTTCTCTTTATTCTCTTGGTCGAACCTAAAAGTAATTCCTAATTTTTCAACTGACTTCCAAAAAAAGAGGAGGTTCTCAATTCGACTGTATGTTTTTTTATTTTTCTGTTTTTTACCTCATATCTCTGGACTGGGAAAATCGATTTTGAATTTTCACATAAAGCGATACCAATTAACGAAGCTGTCAACTTGTAAAGTAGTAGTCAAGGATAATAGGAATATTATTTTAACTTAATTATGTATTTAAAAACTAAATATGCACAACGTTACCTACCACCATGGCTCAATTTGTTATAATTAAAGGCATAAAAAGTAATAATAACCGGCCAAGTGTGAGTCGGACTCGGGCACAAAGGGCTCCAAAATAAATCACTTTTATTGTATGTCCCAGCCAATAAAAAAACATGATATTTCTGCCGTCTTGCCGTTAAATATTTATTATATTCATTTTTTTTGGTATTTGTTGTTATAGCCGCTATAACATACATCAGAAATACATAATTTGTAAAAACCATCAACTTTCTAGCTATCACGGTTCACGAGATACAGCCTGGTGAAAGATGGAAGGACGGATGGACGAATAGCGCAGTCTTAGTAATAGGGTTCCAGTTTTACCCTTTGGGTACGGAACCCCAAAAAGTAATTTATTTTCAAAAACTTAACAAGTCAAACTCCTGTAATTCCCGAAGCTATTGCCTGGTTCAGTTTGTTAGACTGCGACGATTAAACCACACCATATCTCGGTGTTCCTGTAAACCTGGACAAAAGGTCCTCAGAACTTTCAGAGGTATAGCCAACAGCCAGCGGTCACGTCTTTTAAGTTTTTACCCTGGTCAAAAAGACAGTTGCAGAAATACTAATTATCACGTAATAAAACATACCTTTTGAATTCGAAGATACTTACCATAAAAGTAGTAAAACGATCTCGTGTAGTTGTAAATCGTATTTAGAAATTCACTCGTATTTAAACAAGTGGCCCATTTCACTGTCACTGTGACGTTTCAAGATGTGCCAGCTGTAGCAAAGACTAACGTCACAGAGATTATGTCAAGAAGACGTCTAAAATTGTATGTTATAAAGAGAAATTTGACAACCATTAAAATAATTTTACCTAAATAAAAACGAAGGGATTATGCCTCCGTTTTTCGAATCTACATTCATACACACTGTGTATGAATGTATGTGTATGTATGTGTATGTATGTGTGTGTATGTATGTTTCTTTTGTACCCTTCAACAGGCCTTATTCTAAAATACTTACTGAAAACCCTTGTTGATAAATGTCTAATCCAATGAAAGCTTCGATATGCATATTTTATTTCACATAAATATAAAATTGGTATGGGTCTCTTGACTTGTATAAAACAAGAGGTCAAGTATATCTACTATCTTTTTATGACAGCATAAAATATTTTGTGAGAGCTACTGTATAAATTATCGTATTTTATCAATTCATTTGGCTGAGATAGTCATATTTAGTCAAGGTTTTATTATATGACGCCTGTGCTAAAGTTATATGTTGTAGGGATATTATATCTTTGGAAGAAGTAAGTATAGGAACATTTTGTAGGTTACTAGCTGTCTCGGCGAACTTTGTAACGAATTTTTTTTCATAAGATCTGTGTGAAATAGGGACTATTAAAATATAGGGGTTGGTGATAGAAGATTGAAAATTTAGGGATGCATGTATTTTTTGATGCCACATTATTTAAAAATAAACAAAAATTGTCCAAAAAATAACAATAAAATATTAGGGGTGGAAAACTCTTAACACTTAGGGGTATGAAAAATAGATAGTAACCTATTCTTAGGTTCACTATCCATTTGCATAAAAAATAACCATAAAATATTTTGGCATATATGGTAATTTAGACTAATGATATTTATGCATAATTTTTTTATCCATAAAAAAATTAGCATATTTGTCTTAATCATAAATAAAATTAGCATAATCATATTTAAGCATAAAATTTATAAGCATAGCTTTATAAAGGAAAAAAAGTATCAAACTATAATGAATATAGTCATAATCATCTTACGCAGAATAAGTAACTATGTAAAATAATTAAAAGGCGGCTTAGGGGTAGCCCAAGGGCCACCCCCGCCGTACCTAACCCTACTTTGACACTATACGTAGGTCACACTATAAGTTTTGCGTAACTTAAAAAACAACATGTTAAAACCAAAATATTATGTTTATTGCTTTTCAAAATACTCTCCTTTACATTTTAAACATTTTTTCATGCGATCGAACCATTTTTTAAAACAGGAGGACCACAGATCGCTATCACGGCCTCTTCGGAGTTGGTAAAAGTGAAACCACTCATCAAATCTTTGATTTTGGGGAAAATACAGAAATCACAGGGTGCTAGGTCGGGGCTATGCGCAGGATGGATGACGAGTTGTACTTTTTCGGAAGCTAAAAATGACTTTGTTTTGTTGGCCGTGTGTGAAGAAGCGTTGTTATGATGTAGGAGAACGCGGCTTTTGGGTCGTCTTTGGCGAACTTTTTCTAACACCCTGGATAAACAAATGGTAGAATACCACTCGGCATTAACACTCTTTTGATCTTCAAGTGGAATTGTACAGATGGGACCCGTAGCTGAGAAAACAAACGCGATCATTTTTTACCAACGTTTCTCGCCTGCCTCACTTTTGTTGGCTTGTTCTCATTTTCAAACACCCATTCACAAGATTGCTGTTTTTTTTCGGGTTCAAACCATAAATCCACGTTTCGTCTCCTGTGACAATGTCATAAACAGCAGTAGAATGTCCGTGGTCGTACTTCAGTAGCATCTGTGAGCACCATTCCACTTGAGCCCGCTTCTGCTCCGCTGTCAGTTCATGAGGGATCCAACGACACCAAAGTTTCCGAACTTTCAATTCTTCGTGTAAAATTTTCTGGATTTGACTCATACCGATCTCCAATAGTCCTCGAATTGTATCATAGGTAATCCGCGGGTTTTCTTCAATTAACCGCTTAACAGTAGCCACATTATTTTCGTTGACGGCAGTTGAAGGTCGCCCTTCACGAAATTCGTCATGTACAGAAACTCGACTTCTCTCAAATTCAGCAAACCATCGCCTCACGGTGCTCAAACAATGTGCTTCTCTCCCAAAAGCATTTTGAAGACGAGCGGCACAGCCTTGCGGAGAGAGAGAACTTTTAAAATCATAAAAAATCATCGCTCTAAAATCTTTTCGACTTAATCCATTTTCGTTGCATACGTAGAACTTTGATGTGTGATAAAAAACAATTGACGAATGATTTCCCGCCAATTGTTTTTTTTTATTACTAAGAAGGTTGCAACGTTAAAAAAAATATAACATTCGAAATTCAAATAGTTCCGATTAGCTAGAAGGGCAAAACTTTTAGTGTGCCCCATGTATAATATAAGAAATAATGGTTAAAGTTACTTTTTTATTTATCATTCATTTCATTAATTTATACCTATTCAATTTTAGTAATATATACTATTAGGCGACTGTACACTATGCCTAAAAACATTGTGCAAATTATAACTATGCAGATTTATTATTAGACCTATATATAATTATGCCCACAGTGCATATGCTGCTAAAAATCAATTATGACCAAGTATAATTATGCCAAAAAAAGTATGCGAAATTCATTGTGCCAAAACATTTTAGGATTACATATATTATGTTAACGAAAGGTATACCCTATTCTTAGACTTACTGAATACGCATATAAAATTTCATAAAAATCGGTACAATCGTTTCGGAGGAGTATGATAACTAACACTGTGACACGAAAATTTTATATTTACGATTTAGTTTGGTCTTTTTCTGGTAACCTTGTGTGTAGGTAGTCAGAATCTCATGTGTCAGTAGAATAACCACGAGCAAGTCAGATTGATTGTGCTCCGTATTACTTGGTGACAGCTACAGCCTTTAAAACATCAACACTGCCAGCGGAGCAACAACAAAAAATGTTACGAAAACAATAATTCATTACATACTATTTTTGTTAGTATTACTGGATAGAGTGGATCTTGAGAAAGGTTAGTATATAATTTGTTAAGCGGGCGAAACCGTAGATGAGTAAACGTTCTCACAACACAAAACACATCGGATCTCTACTAATAGTAAAAAGTGGTGAAAGGTTTTTTTTAAATAGATCACTGGCGAATGCTATACGCACTATTAAATCGTTACAGTACAGCACATAATCACGTTATCTCCGAAGGGGTAGACAGAGCCATTCACCACTCACATAATCCCGTCAGTAGGAACTATTGATCCCACGTAATAGGGCCGAGCCTATTGCCGTATCTGGGCACATTGAGTATGTCCCCTATCAGCACGGCATGCTTTATCAAAAAACCACCAGTACTCTAAATTCTCTATACCTAAGCGAACGTTTTCAAATCATATTATGAGAATCTGAAAACCACAATTACTAATTCATTTCAATGGTACTCGTACTTGTTTCGAGCATTTCTGATATATTATTAATGTCAGGTTTTTTCTGCATGTGAGCATTTTCCCAATAAGCTCGAACAATATATCGAGGTAAGCTGGCACTACAACTCTTGTTATGGGCTGTCAACTTGTCTATCGACGTGAGATTTCTTCTAAGAAGTCTAGATTTTACTCCACAATATTTCGAAGTGTTGTTATATTTTTATTGCTACCTTACTATAACCTTATTACATTTTTAAAAGTTTATTTCTATCTATTGAGGTAGGTACCTAAATCAAGAGACGATATTGTTATCGTTCTCGAAAAAGACCAAAAAAAATAGAGTTGGTACTTGATCTATAACTAAAAATAGTTTTTAACCCTCAGCATGCCTGGTGACCAAAAGTTACACGGTATGCCTTGTAGGGTCTCACGGATCCAGACTATTAGCCCTCTATAAACATGTAGTAGCTAGTGTATTATATTAATTGATAAGCTAGTAGTATAATATGCTACAGTATGTAAAAGAAATAACCCAGAATCAATATGTTTTTTTATTTATTCTTATAATTAAACATAAGCAGCGATATTAACAAAAGCGTAAGCGTAGAGTTTTTACTTTGCATCATGTATGAAGGTTGTACTTAAATAACAAGTACACGCGCACTTAAATCACATCTTTGTTCTAAACAACCGTACCCTGGACTGAAATTACTGGTGTCGGACGTCTAGAGACTCATAACGGTCAGCTGCTGAGGACGGTTGCGTGCAAAATTCAAATTTGAATGAACTGCAGTAATTTATGTTTAGGGGTAGGTCTGTGTGACCCTACCTGGCATGCCAAGGGTATTTCAAAGATATAAAGCCCGGACCACACACAGACAGAAGCAAAATTGTCCAGTTTCAAAATGTAGCAAAGCGTCTACATTTTGAAACTGGACAATTTTTTCACTCGCACTCAGTCAAATTAGAATATCGTTCCAATCTGATGGTGCACATTTCCTAGCATAACGATACCCAATTAAGCAGACATACACACAACAGGTACACTGGGGCTTCGAACACATTTTGAATAGGACTGGTTATAGCAGCAGCTGCCATTGCAGTAATTGCAAAACTCGTTGAAAATTGCAAGCGCTCCTCAATATTCAGATAGTACTCGTATCTACAATTAATTCTTTGTTTACTTATGCGTGTCAAGCTTCACTAAAGAGGAAACTAGGTCAATTATTTAGTCAAATAATAATTATTTACGACTGTTTCATATATTTTCCGAATCGGAAACCTTATCTGTATTTACTGCGTGTGCTACGTACAGTGTAGCAAAATTTGTAAACGTAATTCAAATTCAAAATCTTTTTTTATTTATGTCACATAACTTATGAATGTCATTCATTATATGTATGATTCGAAATGCTTTTACATTTGGATAGGGCACAGAAAAAAGTCACCATCCATCGAGTCTTTTCCCAACGCAGAAAGTTGGAGTCGGCTGATAATCGAACTGCGATTCGGCTGAACTTCGATATTTTTCACACAATGGGCGATATCGAAGTTCTGTAGTCAGACCGGTCGATTATTTTTGTTTTTAGGCTCCAATTACCCTTAACTGCTATAGATGTTTGAATGACAACAGAAACCGATGGCTTAAGGTTTTCTCCGAGGCACGGAGGGGTCTCAATTCTCAGTGTCTTAAGAAATAGTCACCCAATGTAATACCGGCCTGGCTAGGTATTGCTTAACGTTTGCAATGTGTTAACCTAGTCGGTTGCCACTAGAACACGAGCCCCTCCAGTAAAAATTATTGAAGAAAAATTCTGCATTTCGTACTCTCTTAGAATGATTGATGTGCTTTAACTTTTGTTTTGAATTGTACCACAGCGTATGCAAAAATAAAAGTTTTTTTTTTCATACCAACCAGACGACCTACTTGAAATTCAGGTGGTTATTGGGTATAAGGTAACGTTTATATCGTAAGAAAAATATATATTTGAGAATTATTTTATAGCATTCTCTTTTTTCTTTTGTTCGATATATACGTTATAGTACGTAGGTCACACTATAAGTTTTTTGTAACTTAAAAAAAACAACATGTTAAAACCAAAATAATATGTTTATTGCTTTTCAAAATACTCTCCTTTACATTTTAAACATTTTTTCATGCGATCGAACCATTTTTTAAAACAGGAGGACCACAGATCTGAAGGCATGTTTTCTACGTGCTGATTGAACGCTATCACGGCCTCTTCGGAGTTGGTAAAAGTGAAACCACTCATCAAATCTTTGATTTTGGGGAAAATACAGAAATCACAGGGTGCTAGGTCGGGGCTATGCGCAGGATGGGTGACGAGTTGTACTTTTTCGGAAGCTAAAAATGACTTTGTTTTGTTGGCCGTGTGTGAAGAAGCATTGTTATGATGTAGGAGAACGCCGCTTTTGGGTCGTCTTTGGCGAACTTTTTCTGACACCCTGGGTAAACAAATGGTAGAATACCACTCGGCATTAACACTCTTTTGATCTTCAAGTGGAATTGTACACATGGGACCCGTAGCTGACAAAAACAACGCGATCATTTTTTACCAAAATTTCTCGCCTGCCTCACTTTTGTTGGCTTATTCTCATTTTCAAACACCCATTCACAAGATTGCTGTTTTTTTTCGGGTTCAAAACAATAAATCCATGTTTCGTCTCCTGTGACAATGTCATAAGAAACAGCATTGGAATGTCCGTGGTCGTACTTCAGTAGCATCTGTGAGCACCATTCCACGCGAGCCCGCTTCTGCTCCGCTGTCAGTTCATGAGGGATCCAACGTCAACAAAGTTTCCGAACTTTCAATTCTTCGTGTAAAATTTCCGTAAATTTTCCCAATAGTCCTCGAATTGTCTCATAGGTAATCCGCGGGGTTTCTTCAATTAACCGCTTAACAATAGCCATATTATTTTCGTTGACGGCAGTTGAAGGCCGCCCTTCACGAAATTCGTCATGTAAAGAAACTCGACCTCTCTCAAATTCAGCAAACCATCGCCTCACGGTGCTCAAACAAGGTGCTTCCCTCTCAAAAGCATTTTGAAGACGAGCGGCACAGTCTTGCGGAGAGAGAGAACTTTTAAAATCATAAAAAATCATCGCTCTAAAATCTTTTCGACTTAATTCCATTTTCGTTGCATATGTCGAACTTTGATGTGTGATAAGAAACAATTGACAAATGATTACCCGCCAATTGTTTTTTTTTATTACTAAGAAGGTTGCAACGTTTAAAAAAATATAACATTCGAAATTCAAATAGTTCCGATTAAATAAATAGAAGTGCAAAACTTTTAGTGTGCCCCATGTATTATCATAGTAAGTGTAAGAAAAGCGGTTAGTATTATCTACGAGTATGTAATAAGCTTAATACCTCAATTTTGTTATTAAAATAGAAAAAATATTGTTTTTTATTGTATTTTATACTATAAATAACGTGTAGTATTATCACCTAAAGTTAATACTATCAGGCGTTACTTTTCGGAAGTCCATAGTTTAATTAAATAAATCTAACTACTTTGCAATATTCTGCCACATGCAAATTACCCAACTCTCGTGTGCATGAATAAATACGAGAGTTGGGTAATTTGTATTATCACCTACTTATATCATTAATCGTTCATCTGTACCTGTTACTTTGTATTTGTTTCTATATTTCTACACCAATAATATTTACCCACCTTAAAACTTTTCTATTTTAATCCATCCTAAGGTTGCCTGTAAGATATTGCTTTTTAGCGATAAGGGCGCCATTTGTACATCGGATGTATATGTTTTTTATTTAATTTTTTTGTAAATATGGTTTGCCAAATTGACGCCGCCGGCCTGGTGGTAAGTCGTGACGATGTCTAGCGATTGTGGGCTACTCTCACAGCACACAATACTATGGAGAGTGGCCCTCAACTTGACGACCTACTGATGTGCCTCTTCACGCTCCGCTTAAAGAACCCAGGGTTATATGTGGGAGGAAACACGTGCACAGGCAGGGCGTTCCAGGCCACTATCGTTCGGCAGAGAAACGAACGTTTGAAACGTTCGGTTCTCGCGAACATGATATCCACTGTGTGGGAGTGGCATCTCTGCCCGGCACGCGTTGTTCGGGATCAGAAGGAAGAGGGTGGGATCAGATTGAAGAGCTCATCAGAACACTCGCCGTGGTAAATACGGTAGAATGCGGCCAAGGAAGCTATTGTTCGGCGCTGAGCTAGCGGCTCTATGCCTCCCGTTACCTCCAGACAACCTATAATACGGATAGCCCGTCGCTGCATAGCGTCGAGAGCGTCCAGCAAATAAATAAAATATACGTTGTACATTGACAGCGAGCGGTCGTGCGTAATTTCAAAATAAGTACCCGCAATGGTTTTGAAGAAGTGTTTTTTTATTTTTTATTTTATTTTTTATTTAAACTTTTATTTCAGGCAACTTAGACTAGTTACAGATCTTATAAATTAATCTACGGCCCATAGATATATACCTTAAAACTAAGAATACATAATAATATAAATATTTATTAGGCATCAAGGCCCATAATAATAAATACCTAAACCTAAAATACATATCTATACATAAAACTTAAATCTATGTCGACACATTCCTTTGTGCCCTTTGTTCGGCGTTGTCTCTCGGCCTGCCCCGGAACCGCCGGAACACCACACCCCTCGGCCACAAGTCTTCTTTGGTGAAGGTTTCCAGAGCCATCGACGGCACACGCACCACGAACGACTTGAAGTTCACGTTGTGACGCGACTCCAAAGGCTCCACCCTCACGACGTACTTGGTCTTAGCTGTGATGTACTCCACGATGTCCTTGGTTTTAAGTGCAACAAAAACATAACAAAAACTAAACCTGGATTAACCTGTAGCAGATGTGTCAAGGTAGTTCACGCAGATACTAACTGTGTAAAGCTATCGAATAAGCAACTTAACACCTTAAGAAACTCTCCCGGCATCGAGTGGAGTTGCGAAGATTGCCAAAAAAATCTCTCGCACAGGTCATCCTTCTTAATTCCAAATGAAGACGACGATGACAACGATTCCGACTTTGGATCTGTTCTTGCAAACGTCCAAACTATGGACAGAACTATGGAGGACTATGGAGGATACGAAAAAACTCGTGCAGGACATCAGCCGAGAATTAAAGAAAACCTTCAAAGAAAAGATAGGAAGCTTAGAGAATTCCCTAGAGTTCCTAAGTGAACAGATCACTACCATGGAACAGTCTTTAAAAACTCACGAGAGTACAATCAAAAAACTCGAAAAAAAGAACGAAGACTTAACAAATAAGAACAAAAACTTAGAACTAAGAACAGCAGTACTGGAGCAAGGTCTGAAAGGATTTGAACAAAAATCGCTATCCAACTCAGTGGAAATTGCCGGTTTGCCTGATATTTCACCTAGCATCGTCACAAAAGTAATCCAAACCATAGCTTCCAAATTAGCTATGAATGAAGAAGACGTCCATTCGACTCAAAAAACACCCGGCTCCGCGGATAAGCCTGGCCCGATCCTAATACAACTAAAAAATGCAGCGATTCGAAAGCAATGGGTGGATGCTAGCAAGGAAAAAAACCTAACACTGGGAGCTGTGCTACCTGAAGCGCCTAAGGAAAAAGCTGAGCATCGCGTCTATATCAGGGAAGCTTTAACTAGGTACAATAAAACGCTTTTATATAATACAAAACTGCACCTAAATAAAACACACAACTATATTTGGTGTAAGGAGGGTAAGATATTTGTAAGAAAAAATGGCAACAGCAAAATTCATCAAATTCATACCCAACTAGATATAGATCAACTAATTAAATCTAACTAACAATCATATTATATTAGCCGTTTTCTGCACCTATCTTTATAGCTAGTAAGTACTTACATACTTGTTCAGTTAAGTAAAACTATCCTATTTACCTACTCAATCTTTGTTTACGTATTTCATAAAAAAATATAAATGTGTACGCCCATTGTTGAATTATCTAACTGTTCTTCTCCTCAAGATTTCTTTAGCCAATTGCCCACTAATACTCATATTAATATAACCTCCTTACATCTTAACATCAGATCAATGATAAAAAATTACACTAAACTTCTCCAACTAATTGTTACCTGTTTATTACCTATAGATATTATCGTAATAACAGAGGCTGGTATCTCGAATAGTATTTCACCGCTGTTTAACATACCTACCTATAATATGTATACGCAATAAGAGACGGGGTGGGGGTGTAATTATATACATAAAAATCACATAAAGTTTACCGAATTTCAACACAAAACTAAAACTTTTGAAAGCATCACGGGCCTTTTAAAAATGAATCCTACGCAAGAGGTGGTTGTGTGTGCAACTTATAGGCCACCTAACACAAACAAACGCATCTTTGTAAAGGAACTGGGTAATCACTCGTCCAAATTTAACTCAAATCAGCTTTCTTCTAATCGGTGACATGAACATCGATCTGAAAAGCATATCCTCATGTAAAGATTTGTATATGGATACACTTGGCGGATGCGGATTGACTTGCGGGGTTTCTCAGTATACGAGAATAGAAAAAAAACTAAACAAAATCACTAAATCTTGCATAGATCATATTTTTGCTCGTTTCCCCGCCAGTCATCCTCACTCGGCGGTGTTATATGTTGCACTAGCCGATCACCGAGCGCTTATGTTTGCTTGCATCTATGATGCGGGGACTGCACCGGAGCGTATACAGGATGTTACCAAAAAAATTATTGATTATAAAATCCTAGGTAATGAACTTCAAAAAATTAAATGGTCGGATACAAATGAAATGCAATGTCCCAATAATATACGATTACATACGTAATTCCTTTCACACCGCTTGCACAAGTGCTACTAAAACAATAAAACCATATAAACAATATGCTAGAATAAAAATTCCCTGGATCGATGAGAATAGAAATAAATTATGTGAAAAGAGAAATCGGTTATTTAAATCTTGGAAAAAATACCGAAATGATCCGGAATTAAAATTACAATACAATTCAATTAGAAATAAAATACACAAATTAATAGAAAAAAGAAGGAACAATTATTATATTACGCTAATTAACGACAATTTTAAAAATACTAAAAAAGTTTATCAGATTTTAAACCAAATGCTTGGAAGGTTATCATTGTCTGTAGATTCAGCTGTCCTAAAAGCGTTCGATACCCAAAGTTTATCTGTCAAAAAAATAACAGAAAACTTCGCAACAAACTTTGACAACGCTGTGAAAGACATCATACCAAACTGTAGCGTCAAACTATTTGACCAAGAAAAGTATGACTTACAAACTGATACTAGTATGTTATTTAGAAAAGCTACAACTGACAGGATTCACAAAATAATAAAATCATTAGACTCCAACAAATCTGCAGGTATTGATGATATAAAAATATCGCATATAAAATTGGCCGGTATAGAAGTGTCACGAGCAATCACTAGTCTTGTCAATACCAGTGTGTCATGTGGTACTTATCCGGACGAATTAAAAATAGGGTGTGTTAGGCCCATTCACAAAAAAGGTCCCAAAGCTAGTTACACTAATTACCGGCCCATAACACTTTTGTCTGCTGTTGACAAAATTATTGAGAAATACGTTGGTCAGGAAATACATAAATATTATATAACGCATGAGGTCATCACCCCAAATCAGTTTGGATTTCAATCTGGTAAGAATACTGCACAGCTTCTTTCAAAGTTTACTGATGAAATAAACACATACCTTAACGATAGGAAACACGTCCTGGTCTTGTTTATTGACTTCTCACGCGCATTCGATACACTAAACCATAAGGAGCAGGTTAAAAGATTGGATGGCACTGGCATACGTGGCCCATTACTTCGATGGTGCGAAAATTACTTAAATAATAGAAAATTTACTGTTCGCATTAATGACATGTACAGTGACCACAAGGTCATCACCGAGGGCACTGCACAGGGATCGGTCCTCGGTCCGCTCCACTTTCTCTGTTATGTCAATAATATGGGCAAATGTATCCAATCTTGCACATGCTACCAGTTCGCGGATGACACATGCCTGATCGCTGCCGACAAAGACCCACAAGTAGCTGCTAAACGCTTACAATCAGACTTCAATATACTCCTAAAGTGGTGTCACGACTCAGGGTTAGTGCTAAATGCAGATAAGACACAACTGATGCATATTAAATCTCCGCACCTAAAATATTCTCCGTGTGACGGAATAATTGCACATACACACAGCTGTCTACATAGGTCACCGGTACGTCTGTGTAACTGTCCTCTTATTAAACAGACCGATAAGCAGCGTTATCTGGGCTTAATTATTGATGACAAATTAAACTGGGGCCCGCACATTGAGTATGTCTGTGATAAACTAAGACAATTCCTCGCCAATATGGTCATACTCAAAAATCACATTCCATATAAGATCAAAATAATGCTGTATAGCTCCCTAGCAGAATCCTATGTTCAATATGCACTTAGCAGCTACGGTCGCACATATAACACATACCTACAAAGTATTTTTAATATTCAGCGGCGAATTCTTCGTAACATTGTATCCACAAATATTAAACAGCAGTTTGATGTTGACGATAATAGCCTCTTTAACTTTTGCAAAATCCTACCAGTTCAAACACAGGTAAAGTATATGTTATTAAAAGAAAACTATCACGATCAAAAATATCGAATCAAAATAAAACATCCTGTATATACTCGGGCTGTAGCTCGAAACAAGTTATGCACACACGGCGCAAATAATACCTACGGTGCGCGAACGACTGCTTACCTAGTTCCTAGATTTATTAACGAACTACCGCCGGAATTGCAATGTTTGGACAGCGTTGTACCCCAAAATGTAAAACACAAGTTAAAAAACCACTTTCTAAAATCCCTAACATCATGAATATTGAAGTACCTACCTATAATGTATATTTAGCATTTTAGCTGTGAACGATATTTTTTTATTCCGTTCGCTGTTATTTAGTCAAGATTAGTTATAATGTTGTATATTGTAGTAGACTCAAATGAGTATTAGTTATAAACCGCAGAGGTTTCTATAATGCTCATGCACGATTTGATATTGTTATTATTTTTTATATGATAAATAAATAAAAAAAAAATAAAAAAAAATACTTCGCGGAGCCGTCCCAGAGGTGAGAGCAGTATTCGACGCAGGGTCTAATCTGCTTCTTGTACAACAGACACTCTGGTGCGGTGTAAAGAATCGCTTTACCTTAATTCAGTATTCCTAGTTTCCGCGAAGCTAACCCTATACATCTTTCGATGTATTTTTATTATTGAGCTCTCGACGAACGTCTATGCCAAGGATGTCAAGGTTGTCCTTCTTTGGTAATAATGCATTCTGAAGAGAGGGTAGGGGCAGGAAAGAGGGTTTTTTTACCTTAAATGCACACACCTGTGTTTTGCGGGCATTGAACTCGACCAGGTT
>OY748293.1:19628519-19768269 GCA_963556515.1 Nudaria mundana
TCAATCCGGTCAAAACATTTAGCGTAATCTGTGTAAACGACATCCAGTTGGCCTCCCCCCTCCATTGCTGATGTTATTATATCGTTAGAGAGAATTAAGTTCGAGGCCGTGGACCGGTTTCTAAGGAAACCATGTTGTTCCTCCCCAAACTGATGCCTCATCGAATCGTAAACATCAGAGTGGACTACGCGCTCCAGAACCTTTGATAATAAACACAGCTTGGAAATAGGGCGATAGTTTTCTACCTGCGATTTATTACCTTTTTTGAAGATAGGGGTAACAAAAGCTGACTTCCACAACCGCGGTACAATACCCTCCTTTAATGACCGTTCAAACAAAAGACAGACGGGTGTAACGAGACTTTTAGCACAATTAATTATAAAAATGTAATGTATGATTTAATACTGTATTGGCGTACAATAAAGAATATATAAATAAATAAATAAAAATAAAATATGGCAAAATTTACCATATTTTTAACTAGTTCTTTTTTTTAATTTTGCTTCGGCGTCGTTAGTAAAAAGAAAAGTAACCCAAACCCAGGTTGGGTTGCGTTCCAGTTGCGTAAAGAACTCCGTTCCTGACGGGGGTCCCCGACCGTAATTTTTTTTAAAATTCTCTTACAAAATTACTGGCGCATTGCCTTTTTTTTAAAGTCGGTTAAAAATATAAGTTACCTCCTTAGTGCTCTTGTAGTCCTTACCGAGAGAATAGGACTACAAGAGCAGTCTAGTCCTAATCTCTTAGTCCAGACATCAACTTACATAATTTTTTTTTCTTCCAAGGTGGTATTGCCAGAACTAGCAATGATACGGATAGCGGCTCACGAGGAAAGCGGTCGACTACTCGGCCACAGAGTGTTGCCAGTGGTGGGGTTGTGTCCTGGATATCGTCACGTCAACTTGCGTACTGAGTTGGGTTTGCCTCTCGCCGCTAGCATTTTACTTCTTGTTGTTGTTAAGGTAAGCACATACTATTATATTATCACGCCTATATCACCTGAGGGGTAGGCAGATTCAAGTCAAAACAAAATTCTAACATTAGGTATCACTAAATATAATCTCTGCAGTCTGAGCAAGGTAACCATTATAAAGCTTAAAACACACTGGTCCTTCACATACTCGGTATGCCACGCGACGTGGGAAACAGCGACACACTTCCTACGTCTTACGACGTCTGACGTTTACATTATCTACGCGCTATGACTCTTTAAACGTGTGTGACAGCGTCGTACGCGTGGGATAGCATGGGAACACGCGAGTCTGGCGCGGGGACACGTGAGACAGCGTAGTGTAATTGTATAGATCCTGTTCAGATGTCATAATGCGTGGTGTAGTTGAGTTTACCATATTAAAATCTGTAATTTAGCCCGTCAAATAACACAAACAGCAAAATGTATAGTAGTTATGGATTTTCCAGCACAAATAGTCCGATTCTACCGGGTAATTAGCACGCTCTCATTTAACACACCGCCGTCAATAAGTTTTTGCAGTAGCTCTGTTGGCCCCATGTAATAAAGGGCATGTTACCACGTAAGCATATTGCTGTTACCAGGTCGGCTTTCCAGTCTAACTGCTCGCGGCTGAACTTCAATATTTACCGTGAAGCGACTGCCATCTGACTCCACAACCCATTGGAGATATCGAAGTTTTGTCCCAGTCTGATATTTAGTTGGGATCCAACTACCGGTAACTACTGCCATAAATGATCGTGTAGTGGTAGTTGGGAGGTATATTGTGACGTTTACAGTAACACAGTATGTGGATGAATGAATATTTATTGTTGACATGCATTTGTTTTTATAATAATGTATCGGGAATAATCGGGAATATTCTAGTACCTATAGTACTAGAATATTCCCGATGATACAAAACTGGTTTAGGTAGGCGTGGCTTAGACAATAGGAACAAGTTTAAATACCTATACTTATGTTGTACCTATTTGTTTGCTTACATCTAATTGGCTAGATTATTTAAGGGAGGTGCGTACGCGCATCTAGCTATTAGTGGAATATTATGGTAGGTACTCGAAAGTTCTGGGCGCGCCTTCTTGTATTATCTAGACGTATGACGTCAGAGATTAGTCATGCGCCACAATCGTATGCCAACCGCGATTGAACAGTTTTACGTGTTCTCCGAAGCTTAAATTAGTATTGTAATAATGGGAATGCACTTTTGAACTTTGACTGTACATAATCTCTATATATAAAAATGAATCACTATTTCCCTTGGTCACGACATCACGCGTGAACGGCTGGACCGATTTCGCTTATTCTTTTTTTGTTATGTTCGTAATTATCAGGAAAAGGATCTTATGGAAGAAAAAAAAAGTTATGCGGAACATTAGAAAAATGAATGCGGTACGAAGTTCGCCGGGACAGCTTGTAATATATAACATTTTCGTCAAACGGACTAATAGGGAAGAGTCTCGATCAACATCTCAAGAGACTCTCGCTAGACTGTTGGATCAAGGGTCAGATACAGAAGGCTGTCATCCTCGACATGGCCACGCATCGTTAGGAAGTTTCTCAGTCTGTGACCTCTGCCGCCCGTAGCTATTGCCTTGCTCCGCTACTAGTGCGACCTTACCTACAATTTTTTATAATATCTTTGTTATAGAAATATTGTAAAAAATTATAGGTTAAGAATTTAAAAGAAATAAACGGAATATAACATACTAGTGGTCGCCTGCGACATCGTCCGCGTGGTAATTTGGATTTTTTCCCGTTCCCGTCGCGCCGCGTCATGTTTTGAACAATTCACACAATATCGTTATAAATTGTAGCCTATGTGTTATTCTGATGTATAAGCTATATTATTGTAAAGTTTCATTAAAATCTATTCAGTAGTTTTTACGTGAAAGAGTAACAAACATCCATCCATCCATACATACATACATACATACATACATACTCACAAACTTTCGCGTTTATAATATTAGTAGGATATTTTAATTTTTCATACACTTCGTTCTAGGACTACGTACCCGACCGGCTGTCGGAACTGGCCGAGGCTCTAGCGAACCCGATCAAGTATCAGAGCGAGTTGGACAAACGCGAACACCAGCTCGCCGTACTCACTGAAGACACCGACGTGCCGACAGAAGGGAAGAAAGGAACCGATTCTGACAAGAGCGACCCTACTACTACTGCCTACCCTGTAAGTGGACAACGTCAATAAATATTTTTAACAGACTTCAAAAAAGGAGACAGACGCATATCACGCCTATATCCCCGAAGGAGGCAGAGGTGCTTAACACACCCACAATTTGCCAGTATTTTTGGTCCCACGTAATAGGGGGCAAGCCTATTGCCGTCACCGGGCACACATATAATAGGTTATGTCCAACATGGCCAAATTAATTTAATAAAAAGTAGCGGCTGTATAGTAATTTTGAAAAAAAATTAAACCCGTTTGCCTTGCGATGAAATGTTGATGAAAGGCAACATAATCTTAGGTGCCAGCCGCTATAGCACAGCCAATTAAAGTCCTGGGCGTCTCGGACTTCTCAAAAAAGGAGTAGTTTTACAATTCGATTTTGATTATGATGAACGGATGACCAACCCAAAGGATAAAACGGGAACCCTATTACTGAGACTTCGCTGTCCGTCCGTCCGTCTGTCTTGGGCTGTATCTCATGAACCGTGATAGTTAGAAATTTTCACAGATGATGTATTTTTATTGTCACAAAAACCTTCCTCGAGAACCACTATCCACTGGTGAAAACCGCATCCAAATCCGTTGCGTACTTTTATAGATCTAAGCATACATACGGAACGGGCGATTATGTTTTATACAATGTAAAATTTGTTTCAGATAAAATTCGACAAAGAAGACGGCCCCGAAGGTTGTAGCCCCGCCAAGGGGGCCGCTATAGACAGTCAAAACTTCATAGAGAACGAAATGCAGAACATTCCAGCCCCAGTGGAGAGGAACTCACACGGTATGACGTCACCACTCTCTATACTCAAGTACTTAGTACCGAGGAGTAAGTAAGTCTTATTCTGTACTTTCCAACCTGTTGTTTTGGAGTGTCTAATCTGTTGTTAACTAACAAGTAAGTTGCTTTGAGATTGTGTTGTGTCGTTGTATTTTTATAGAAAATCCTAACTAGTGGTTCTGTGAAAAGTAGACCTCGCGTTATTTTCGCATTTTCCCCCCATTTTCCCCCTAATCGAAAAATCCCTTCGACAAAAGTTGCGCCTTACAACAAAGAACACTTGTGCCAAATTTCATGAAAATCGGCTGAAAAATGTTGACCGGAACTGACACACATACCAACAACGCCAAATCAGGCAGTCCTCGAGTTAGACGCTTCCCTCGTTCGGTCAAAAATAACGTACCTACATGCTACTCGTGTGCGATAAGTGGAGACCTCTGGTCGCTTTGATATTAAAATGTCTTTACAAGCACTTGCATCTCATTTAGATTTTACCTGCCCTATTTTTTGTTGTTGTTTTTGGGAACAGCGCAAATTTAAATTAATGACTGTCCTTGTAATATAGCTACATATCAGTGAAATAATTATTAAAATCGGTTCAGTTGTTATGGACCCTATTGAATTCAAACAAACAATCAAATCTTTCTTCTTTATAGGATAGAAATAATTAGAGTACCTATGTACCTATAGGTACAGATTAAAAGTGATGACTGCTTCGGTGGCGTAGTCGGTAGTGCATCCGCTTTCGACACCGGAGTCTCTAGTTCGAATCCCGGTCGGGCGGGACAAACTTTGTGTGATGACGCAAACATTTGTACTGAAGTCTAGGTGTTTCCTATGTATAATATGTATGTATTTACAAAAAAATGTATATAAGTATTTATATCAGTTTATCTAGTACTCATATCACAAGCTCTGCTTAGTTTGAGACTAGATGGCGTTGTGTGAATTGTCCTAACAAATTTATATTTATTTATTTTAAAGTGATTCGACCTTAAGTCACCCCTATTTTCTCAAAGGTTGAGGCATATTATTCGCGCTTCCTATTTGATTTTTAATATTCCTAGAAGTCGTTCCTCGTTTCCTTTAATTATTCATTAATTTTCTGGCTTATTTAATGTAACCGATTTCAATAGTTTGGCGTCTTGTTTGTGCTTCGTTGATTGTTTGTTTGTTTTATGAGCTGTATGTATACGTATGTTAATGGGTTTTGTATGTGAGTACAGATTGTATAAATAAATGTTCCACTACAATTGTGATAAATTCGTAATTCGGTTTTCGGTAATGTAGTACTACTTACAACGAGAACAAAAAGCATTATTCTTGGAAAGTACTGATTTAAAATAGATCTAATTGACCATCGACACTAGATAAATTTAGTGAACAAACGAACTGATAGTGAGTTACATTGCTGTAGCGAGCTATTATTATCTGAGTCTTTATAACTCGTACTCAGTTATTACGTAAGTTGGTCGATGAGAGCTGTCGTTGCGATTTTCGTCGTACCGGAAAAACATTTAGTACCGCAGTTGTCAACATTTTGATAACAATGTAAAATAGTTCTGTCATAAAAACGTCTGATTCGGACACCTTCAACGAATCTTCTTTGTCTTATACAGACGACAACGATTAGAATAAGGAATTTAAAAATGTATAAATGTCTCTGTATAAAAAACTATTTAAACCCCTCAAACTTTGTTTACATTTTGATATCGTTTCGCTGGCCTTAATTTAGATTAATTTTTGCTACTTTTATTTTTAACGATGGGTGCGAAGGGGCCCTATCAGCACCTCCAGGGCCCGCCTCATCGGCAGACGGACGAGGCCCTGGCAATAATACTCGCCCCCTATTATACTTTATATATATTTACTAGATTTTTAAACAAACTTATAAAAAAACACAAATATATTTAAAAATAGTGACCCACCAGCATCGGGTACAAGGACCAAGCTACCGGTGGTTAGGGATTCAGAGAGAGGAATTTCCTCACGATGCGTGCCGTATCGAGTAACACTACCTTCTGCATCAGGCCCTTAATCCAACTGTCTAACGAGAGCCTCTGTAGGTGTTGGTCGAGGCTCTTGCTCGGCCCCTATTATTATTATATGTGTAAATGGCTTTTATAAATATTGTCATCTTTTAGAAGCAGAAAACAAACCCAACGGTACATCGGATGAATCGCAAGAAGAAACATTAGCGACACTGCTCTCGTCGAAACTGGTTCGAGATAAACAGATGAAATTGTCGCGGGAACTTGACACGTTGCGAAGGAAATACGACAAAGAGAAGAAACCCACATCCAAGTTCTACGTCAGTAAAAACTTGGTCAAGCGATTGTCGGCGAAACAAATGTGAGTTTATTTTTGATAAAATCTCTAGAAATAAGTCAAATTGAAGCTTTCAAATTGAAGTAATTGAATCAAATTGAATTAAATCAATCCAAATTGAATTGAAGTAATTCCAAAGTAACAGCTTTTCATGAATATGAAAGTAAAAACGGTACTTTTAATAAAAACTATTTTTATATATTATTCGGCCCTTTAGTTCCGGCTAATCTCTGAAACGGCTGTACCAATTCTAATGGAAATTTCTCTGCCAGATCGCTGATTGAAGGCGTAAATTGGTTACTTTTTATCCTGGGAATGTGTTACATTAAAAAAAAATAACATGTTCAACAGTGAAGCAACACCGAGCACCGAAGAAGGCAACACCACGGAAGGGTTCAGTTCGTCGCTGACCGCGGAACGGGAACTGAGGCTGCGGTACCACCACCAGATATACGCGGCGCTGGAGAAACAACTACGGAACGAACAACAACATCAAATGAAACAACTCGCTGTGAGTTGCTGTAACATGTTACTGTAACAGCTGCCGATTTAATCTTAAAAAATCTTACCCTGCGGCCGCACGCTCGACGAACGGCGAGGGAAATGGCGAGGAACATCGTGTGGCCACGTTACTATTATTTTACCTGTACACGCTAGTTTAAATCACAGCGCTCGGGTGTCAACTTATCACACACAGGTTATACTAGTATCACGAGTAGGAAAGCGTGTGGCCGCTAGGGAAATATTCGCGGCAACGTATAATCAGAGCTAGACTAACTGACAAGAAAATCCTGCCGATCTCATATATACTTATTTATTTGTTGCAACTCTGGGATCGCACCCATGTCGGCTAGTAAAGGGACGGGCAAACTCATCCTTCACATGCGACGTACACCACGCATTATGACATCTGAACCGGATCTGGCCTATACAATTTGTATGGTAACGGACACATTGGTCATTTACGCGTCCCCGCGCCAGACTCGCGTGTTCCCATGCTATCCCACGCGTACGACGCTGTCACACACGTGTCATAGCGTCATAGCGCGTATATAATGTAAACGTCAGACGTCGTAAGACTTAGGACCAGTGTGTCGCTGTCTCCCACGACGCGTGGCATACCGAGTATGTGAAGGACCAGTGTGTTTTAAGCTCAAATCATTTACTTAAGTTTGCAATTTTAAAACCCAATACTATTGTATACACAGGAATCATTAGAATCAGAAAAGAAAGAAATCCTGAACAGACTGGCCAACTCGAGGAAGGAAGACGTCAAAGCTTTAGCGAAGAAAACTAATAGAGATAAAGACGAGATCAATCGGAGAAAGAGGGAGATACATTCGCTGGTAATTTATACTTCAAATCTATATGCATTTTACTACAATACGTGAAGACGGCCAAGTGTGAGTCGGAATCGCACACTAAGGGTTCCGTACCTAAAAGCCAAAAAAATATATCACGTTTGTTGTATTCTATCTTAAATATTTATCATATGTTTTTAGTATTTGTCGTTAAAGCGGAAACAGAAATACATCATCTGTGAGAATTTCAACTTTCTAACTATCACGGTTCATGAGATACAGCCCAAAACAGACGGACGGACAGCGAAGTCTCAGTAATAGGGTTCCCGTTTTACCCTTTGGGCAAGGATACCCTAAAAATGGCATTGCTATAACATAATCTGTAGTCTATAGAATATAGCACACTAATATCGCACACCTCATATTAAATGAAGACGTTCACAAACAGTAATATTAACAGCGATTTATAATATCGTTGTACAGTCTGTGAAAAATGGCGTAAAGGAATGTTGCCTAGCGGAGAGGAAATATACGGAGCGACGGGAACAGTTGGCGAAGACACAGGAACGGCTGCTGCAACTGTTGCTGAGACATCGCGATCAGGTAATTGCTATACAGTTTATTTACGGAGAATTCAATATTATTTACGGAGGCTTCTCCCTTCTTGCAAGTAAATGCCGGGATACCGCAGGGGTCCGTACTATCACCAACTCTCTTCCTTCTGCATATCAATGATATGCTATCCCTCGGGAACATTCATTGTTATGCAGATGACAGCACACTGCACGGGAGTTACTCGGTTCGTCCGACGGCGGGGCGATCTGAGATTGAGGAGGAGAGACGACGACTCGTGGGTGATCTCGACCGTAACCTCGACAGTATCTCTCAATGGGGTGCCGAGAACTTGGTCGAGTTCAATGCCCACAAAACACAGGCGTGTGCATTTACTGCGAAAAAATCCCCTTTCCTTCCCCTACCCACTCTTCAGAATGCAATATTACCAATGAAGGACAATCTAGACATCCTTGGCAAAGACGTTCGTCGAGAGCTCAATAACACAAGCTACATTGAGAGATGTATTGGGCTAGCTTCGCGGAAACTAGGAATACTTAACAAGGTAAAGCGATTCTTTACACCGCACCAGAGGTGTCTGCTGTACAAAACGCAGATTAGACCTTGCGTCGAATACTGCTCTCACCTCTGGGACGGCTCCGCGAAGTATTTGCTGGACGCACTCGACGCTATGATAGACAGTCCGGAGGTAACGGGAAGCCTTGAGCCGCTAGCCCAGCGCCGAACAATTGCTTCCTTGGCCGCGTTCTACCGTATTTACTACGGTGAGTGTTCTGAAGAACTCTTCAACCTGATCCCACCCTCTCCCTTCTGATCCCGAACAACGCGTGCCGGGCAGAGATGTCACTCTCATACCTTGGAAACCGTCTTCGCGAGACAGAGTTTCTCTGCCGAACGATAGGGGCTTGGAACGCCCTGCCTGCGCACGTGTTTCCTCCAACATATAACCCTGGGTTCTTTAAGCGAAGCGTGAAGAGGCACATTACTGGGTCGTCAAGTTGAGGGCCACTCTCCATAGTATTCCTGTATACTGTGAGAGTTGCCCACAATCGCCAGACGTCGCCACAGCTTACCATCAGGCGGGCGGCGTCAATTTGTCGACCTAAATATAAAAAAAGGGGTAAACAGTATATTGATTGGCACTATAAGCCGAATTACACTAGTAATTGGTCAATTACCGCAAATAAACAAAGTTGGTAAAATTTTTAATGGTTTTTATTGGCACTAATGCCAATTATTGTATTGTCAAACAAAATAAAATATAGTTATTGGCATCAATAAAAAACTCGTTGCATCTCTTTCAAAGCCCTAAAATATCATTTAATACGCTTAAATAGGTGCTAATGGATATAAATATATAGAAATGGTAAAAAGAACTCACCTAAATTGAAATTTGAAGTCGGTTGTTGAGTTAATTTTTACATACTTTTATTCAGTAAAATAAAGTACTTATAAACGTGTCTATAAAATAAACTAGACTGAATACATAGTGATAATATTATCAAAAGTACGATACCTCAAGGTTAATTTCCGTGCATTGCACCAAATCGGGTCACGTGTTGACTAATAACCACGATTGTTTCTGTAAAAAATCTTGAGTTTTAATTTTATCTTATCTAATGTTTATATTATTCGCAACAAATGTGAATAAACTTTGGAAAATATTGCATTATAGATAAAAAAATCGAGTTATTTGTTACCTAGGTCAGATTGGACTTCCACAAAGAGTAGATGTCAAATCATTTAAGGGACACACATTATGACATCTTAACAGGATCTGGCCTATGCAATGGTAACGAACACACTGGTTCACCACGCTTTCTTACGCGTCACCGCGCCATACTCGCGTGTTCTGTGAAGGACCAGTGTGTTTTAAGCTTTACGCTTACTCTGTTCTCTGTGACACGTTTAAGGGACATGATTTATAATCCAATGTTTTTATCCAAAATCTGTTATTGTATATTTTTTCATTTGATTTTTTTTTGAGATATCGTAATTGTGCATTTTAAGTATTAATAATTTATAACGTTATTTCTTATAATTCATCATAACTCATCCATCATTCATTACATCCGAATTTTACACACACACACATCACGCCTATATTACCGAAGGGGTAGGCAGAGGTGCATTACATACCCACAATTTGCCAGCCTTTTTTGTCCCACGTAATTGGGGGCAAGCATATCAGAATTTTAAAATACATATTTTTGAATCTGCATATAAATATGTCCTCCAGTCAAACCATTGACTTGGTTTTGGGGGACAATGAAATGGGCTTATTTGTGTATTACTGCAATTAATAAAATAAATAAATAAATAATAATAATAATGTATTTGTAACTAGCGGTCCCGGCGAACTTCGTACCGCCTGAAATTTTATTTTTAAACGTATTCCAGGAATATTTTGAAACCAGAATTCCAGAAGCCAAATCGGTCCACTCATTCCAGAGTTTTAGCGAGACAAACGAACGGCGTTATGCATGGAAATAATCTTCGTTGTTGTCCTAAAAATATTCGATTATAAAATAACTAGTATAGTTTTTTTTTTATAATTTGGCTAGTTTTCTTTATTTACACGACTCGACGCGAACAGTTGATTGAGTGAAATTTCTACAAACTACTTTAATTACGTACATAAATTTACTTTTGGTTAGAGAAAAAAAAAGGGTTTTGAGAAATTCTGTGTGAGTGATGATAGATAATATAAAGAAAAACTTTTATGACAAATTTTAGATATTTACAATGTAATATAAAGGAGTCTGTTGTCGACAGGAATTGGTGGAGTTGGAACAAATGTGTGGAGGCGCTCCGGAGGGTTAGACTAGTGTGGATAGACCCTGCGTTGTTGAATACCCACATAGTACTGTGGTGTAGTGTCCTGTACCGCGAAGTACGATGACCGTACTCCACTCTACCACGATGTGCCGTACTGTACTATAACTGTACCATGACGTACGTGAGTGCCCGTCGCCGCAGCACTGTCGCTTGTGTCGCTCGGATCTTGTCTCTAGAGAGTTCATTTCGTTTAGAAATCTGTGATATTATCGCCTAAGGAGCACTTCGCCGAGCCTCGACAGTATTTATCTCTTCGCAATCTCATAGATTTAGTTCAATGGTTCCCTCCGATCGAAGTCGAAGATCGACTATTTGGATAATTTACGTTTAAATCACTTGTACCTGTAAAAAGTTTGCGCTGGGAAGTAATTGCTGCATTTAGTAGTTACGATTCGCATGATTATACTAATCGCTTCGGGAGTACTAGTCATTAGTCGTTGTCGACGGGTCTAGAACTATATACTGTAAAAATGAGCCTTATTATATGTGTATTAGTAAATAAAGTTGACGTGATAATAAACAGCTTGTGGATCCGTCGACTGCGTTCGAGAAAGTTCTCAAAGTTATACATATCTAATCCACAACATTCTAAAGTTTTCAGTAGGACTATTCGTACAATTTAACTAATTAATATTTCCTTTTAATTATTAATAATATTTTATAGATATAGTTTTTATTAATTCAGAATATTATAAATTGTAATTTATCAAATTATTCCATTAGATTTTCGGTCATACGACATGAATATTCCGGAATTAATATTTTTATTGCACAAATTGGATACGGACATGTTTTGTTATAATATTTGTCACAAATAACAGATAATTAACCTGATTTATAGATTATTTGTAGTTGTATGTTGGTTTAAGATCACAATTAAAGGAAATCATTGCATCTGTGGCATCGGCTTTTAATGTAGATTGCCGCCCGGCATTTTATTTTCAACTATAACTTATAGTTTCTGCGTCGATTTTCGATGGGCTATGATGTTATTACCTATATACAATTCCGGTCACTACCTTCTCACATAAAGTGCCTCACAATATCTTACTCCTAAGTTTATTAAAATTCAGAGCCGAAATTAAATAAATAATAAATATTTTTGGACATTCTCAAACGATGTCATCTAACCCAAATTAAGCTAATAATAAGCTTGTGCTGTGGTATTTAGACGATTGACAAACATAATTATATGTTTTTAAATACATACCCAAACTCCGAAACAAACATTTGTGAATCGAACTTGTGACCGAGGCAGTCAACAGTCTTTACGCACATGCAATAATTTTCGTTTGATTAATGCTGTATGAATTCGAATAGCAGTGTTTTAATCTAACAGATAATATATATTACTAATAAAACGGTAGGTTGTAGATAAACATTCCATTTTGTCGCTTAGTGATTAAACGCAGAAGTCTAGGTATTTAGTCACAATGGCACTGATTAACCGACGTAGTTATTCCGAGTGTATATTTAGCCAGTTAAAGACAAAACAGTCACTTGTAGACAATACGACTATAGGTTATTAGATATAGAGTTACAGTAGATTGCCATTTAAAAAAATACTTCAATTATTATTCAATATTAAATCGTTATAATATAATTCTTCATAGTAATCCTATGTGTTATATATTCTGTGTTGGGAGACTTAGCATGTTTTGATAGTATTCGAATTCTTTATTTATATGCCAAACATTTTAAATTAGTTTCTTTCAGTTTCCTAATGTGAAATGTATGGAATAAAATATGGAAATGTCGTTAACTATCGAACTCATACTAAACCTTCTGTGTATCGTAGAGAGAAACAATATGAAAGCAATAAAATGAGAGTGCTACAAATACTAGTATAAAATGTGGCTGTTTATTGTGAGACATAGAATATAAGGTCGTAATATAAAATAGAACCTTATTAGAGTTCTAAGGTCTTCCTTTTCTCCGTGTTTAAGATAACTTCCTGTTTATCTTCCTAAAAGAATTTTAATATATACTAAACATATTTACACTACAAAATATCGTTTAAAAATCCTCCGCGTCGTTGCCGACTGGGAAGGTTCCCAGAATGCTGGCTGTGTTGCCACGTTGGATGGCGATACTTATTCTTTGGGCCAGAAAATAGCCAACCTTCTGGTCCTGAGAATTTTGAGGCCCTTTGAAAATTGACATCATTTATTTGTACAGTCAAATCAGTAACTATAATGTACAATAAATAATAATAAGATTTAATCTCTTTTGGAATTCTCTGTTTAATAAATACACTTTTATTAATTTATTTTATTTGTCCACATCTACACTATTCTCCATTCTCTTCGAAAAATAATGATGATCTTAACTATAAATATCAAGATAGTAAAAAAAGCAATAAGCTAATTTTAAAGTGTAGGAATTCTAAATAGCGAGTCGTCTTTGGTTTAACGAAAATTGCAATAACTTTCTGTTTAAATTTTCATAGAATTAAGTCGAAATATTTGGATACATTTCAATAATCAATTACTTTAAATATTCTTTAGATGAATGAGCTTTTGTTCTTTTCGTATGTATGCTAATTACTTAACTTTTATGTTGGTCAGAGTCACTTGTATTAATCGGCAGGTACACCACCAACAGGGGAGGTTTGCAAGACCTCTAATATCTT
Organism: Nudaria mundana; assembly: GCA_963556515.1. Taxonomy (NCBI): domain Eukaryota; kingdom Metazoa; phylum Arthropoda; class Insecta; order Lepidoptera; family Erebidae; genus Nudaria; species Nudaria mundana. Next base: position 19,642,131 of record OY748293.1, read on the forward strand.
CATGGGATTCTTAAACAATATTTTTATGAATCTATTTTATATTTTACTAGCAGTCCCGGCGAACTTCCCATGACCTCTTTTCCCTTTTAAATCTTCCCTGAGTTCATTAGACAAAAGACCAGAATTATCCAAACCATCCGTTCTCGAGTTTTAGCGAAACAAACAAAAGGCGATTATGAGAGTGTCCAAATATTTTTTTTTGTATCGCCTGTCTATAATACATACTGACTTATAACACTATCTGTACCGATTAGGAATACGGTGATTGCCAAATATGTATGTGACTATAGATCTATAAATGTATTATAAAAATACCATAACTTGTAAAGTTGTTATAGATTTTCGAATTTGCCTTGTCATCTATTTTTAAATAATTGGCATTCTTGTGTCTTCATAAAGGAGTTGCGATGCTGAATTATCTCTAATTACATAAATAAATTTAGTAATTTTTATTTCATACAATGGAATTTTGATCTGTGACATAATGTGCAAGACTATATTGTTTTTTTTTCTAAAATTAAAATATATCACTCTACAACTTCCTAGTATTTGCTGTGCCATAAATAAAATAATTTCGTCCACAATATTTTATTATTAATTTTTAAACCATTTAATAAAATTGTTGTTGAAAATTACCATTTAAAAAAAATTTGTTCGCATTATTTTGAATGATAACAAAACGTAACGACTAATTGAAAAAACTAAACGTTTACGATACGTCTTAGTTTGCATTTTGTTCGTGTTCTAATGTTCCGAATTTAAAAGAAAGTCTTTAAACATGGAAACAGGGAATCTCCGACTATCTCTTGACTGTAATCTGTCTATAGTCTATGCTATCAACAATAGAGTTGAAAACATTCAATCAGTCATTGTCTATGAATCTAGTTTTTTGAAAGTAGTTTTCCATCAGTATCTAGTGATGATGATTTTTTAATAGGCAGTTGTAGGTCTTGTAAAGCGTTATAGATGAGAAAAAACCGTTTAGAAGGACTTATGAGCTTAACGTTTATAGCATAACGCTCGATGGAAGGAATGGTTGGTATAATAGGAGATGTAGTAGGTTTGTAGCCATACTTGTAAATATGAAAGATACGTACTCGTAGCAACAGTAGTCACTACTCAGCAGAAATATATTCCAATATAAATTTATCGTGTATTCGGTTTAGGTTGCACTCGTAGGACATTCGATAATGGGATTTATTCAATTAAAACTGAAATTAGTATTCAATTGCGTGAAACGGAACGGAATAACTAATAAACCATTATATAAACTATTGAAAATTATCTTATTAACCGGGAAAGTAAACGTGCCCTTCGTTTACAAAGTCATTAATTGACGCCCTCTTCACACTAGGCTGATGTCTACGCATAGACAATAGACTTGCGAACTCTCATTAGCGGAGTCGTATTTGGATATAATCTATTGGAAACGACTATTTGGTTGGTATATTCCTGAATCCACCAATGAGATTCTCGGGACTGAACGGACTCTCACTGACCGATTGCGGAATATGCCGTCCCATAGGATGCGTCCGACAAGTGTGGTCACGACTTGACAGTCTACAAAAGTCAGTTTATGACCTTGTCTATGGTAGTGTCAGTATACATATAATAGACAAGTTCGTTGAAGACTGTATCTAAACAGGTCTTTTAGTTTCTAACGAGGTATGGTTAAGTAATTTGGTATTGCAGCTTCTGTTGCAGTTTATGTTTATGCTACCTACATATAGGTAGGTCTTTTCACGTTGTAGCCTCAAAGGACTTGACAAAACTTACATTCTTTATCGGTTAAACAAAACGTTATCTTCATTTCGCCCTCAGATCATGGTAGCGTCGATTTTATCGATCTCCATATTCAACCAATAAAATCGCAGAAAATGTAATCACATGAAATAAATTGACACATTTTTGAAATACCGAATATGTCCATGGATAGAGTCGATAGCTACACGCTCTAGAGCTGGTTAAGTTTTACCTTTATCGTATAATATAATTAAATTTTGAATATATCAACTGGTCGAAATAATTCACCCGCATTGAAATTTAAAAAAGATAAGTCCCATTTTGGCATTGTTATGAAATAAGTTGACACTATGGTTTTAAATAGCGATAGTTAGTCCAAAAGTATAAAAGTAGATATAAATATGTATGTTTGATGAAAACATGACTTGTTCTTGCCTTCTGTATTTTATAATAACTATCTTGTAGATAAGGTTTAGCGATGCCCATTTTCAACCACAGCATATTTACACGTTGTATGGTTAATTTCATCACTAATGGCCTAAACTCTTCATCAGGTTTAAACTTCTAAAGGTACCATTTCTATTTTTCTATTAAACTTGTTACGTATTTGAGGTCAAACTAAAGCTCCAGGGTTTAATGACTTGCCACCAAAATTGCCCCAATATTTTTATACAACATATTTATTGGCTATTAGTATAAAAAATATAATATATTTATCTCGACTATCCCGCTTTATTAAATGTTTTATTTATATTTCTGTAATCTATTGCTGTGGTTTTCGTGTTTGCCTTTGAAATACATTCATATATACTTGTTTAACAATCGCGTGATTCTGCCAACTAAATATTAAGAGTTATTTCGTAGTATAATATTTATCAGACTGCAGCTTCGATCCTATAATGTTTGGAGAGATGAATTTGTAGAATTATTCTGAAAACCTAGATTACTCTGATATAGTTTGTAAGTGATTCTATACTTGTTACAGTTTTCTAATAATATTATTTATTTAAAATGTTGTCTAATTAATACAGTTGCCACAAACTGATATCAACACTTTTATTCATGTGAGTGAGACTAGTATAAGTATAATAATAGGCATTGTAGTGTTAGCTGGTTGTAAATTGTGACGCTAATAATGCTTGTGTGTGAGTGTTCGCAATCATTTATTATATACAGCTGTCTCACTCGCACGGCACTATAACTGATTATTTTAGAAGCGGTTTAAAACTAACACTAAATTGTTTTTCGACTGTCCTAAACGTTTATTAATAGTCAGATCCGAACAGCTGTGAGAATCTCATTGGCTAATTCAACCTCCTGAAGTTATGTCCTTTCGAAATCTGCCAATCAAATCAATCAAATTCTTGCGATTGACGGACACGGCTGAAATACCGTTATAGTTTACTTTATGGTCGGTACGTAAAAGTCGATATATTGCTCACATTTTCAACTGAATCTACTCTCTTTAATCCTTCCTACATACTCTACAGTTTTGGACATATTTACATAGTTATTATTATTGTTTTAATTTACAATAATGTAATACAATATTTTTCAATGTGATTACATAAATAATTTTGTATTCATTTTCGATGATTTCCAAACAAATATTTAGTATTTTTATTTTACAAATTATATTCTTGTTAATCACTTTGTACCTATAAGTATAGCTAGCTAGTTATAAGGTCAGGTGTGTAATGGTACTCCCCTTGTTGTGTGTAATTGACACTAAAGTAGATAAAATTACGATAACATTGCAGTCTACGTAACATGTGCTAGAGCTATCAATATCATTTTAAGTCTACAGATAATAACTACATCAATTGTACTATCTGATAACCGTTATGTGCGTATCTCCACTAATCACCTAAAATCTACTGAATTTAAGAGAATTTGAGAATTACTTTTTTTTTAAACTTTCGCGTTTTGTACACATTGTAAACTTAAGACAAACAGGTCTTTTTACTACCCGACCACGGGTCTTGTAACAAGGTCGAAACGTCGGCTAATAAAGAGGGATGTATATATCTCAATAATCGCGTAAAAGACCCGTTTGTCTTAAGTAATCTGAGAGTTTACTATATTAGAATTTTTTTAATGTTTATTATCGTGGGCAGAGATATTACTCCATCCATCCCACACTAATAAATGTGACATTACGGCTATTACTCAAATGCTGTGGGCAAGTTATATATAACGCAAATAAAAAAAAAACCAGTTCTTTTACCTAACTTGTATATAATAGATGATTATATACATATTAGCTAAACAATATCGCAAAAATTCAATGTCGCTTCGGTATAACTCCATTATGGTTAAAAGTTCCAGGTAAAGACACTAACAAGCGGAGTACTACAATAATCGTGGTCGGCAAGTTTCTTATGATCTACTTAATAAGCATCTGAAGACCGGTTGTGAATATTGAGAGATAGATTTATTGGATGTACGGAGCTGCAGTCCGTTTAGGGACATTCCCAAGAAAGCCGTCTTAGTGATAATCCACCTTCACTAAAAATTGATAAGTAATATTATTTTTTTTTTTTTTTTTAATGAAAAATAGGCTTACTTTTGGCCTCAATCTCGCTTGATGGAAGGCGAAGATGAGGCCTACGATGGTACACGTTTGCCTAGAAGGTGTCTGTTCACTTTGACCTTAAAGATGTCCAGATTATAGCGTTCCGAAAAAACTGACCTCGGCAGAGAGTTCCACTCCTTAGCCGTACGCATAATGAAAGAAGAGGCAAATCGCTTCGTGCGTAATGGAGGAATGTCTACAATATAAGGATTATTAAATATTGGATAGAAACAGGCGTTACTTGGCGAAAATCCATGACAAAACAATGGTAAGTAAAAATTTTTTTAAGAAAAAACTTTTTAGCATTAATTAATAGCATTAATTTTTCGCAGAATCAAAAGGACAACAAAACGTCGACAATTGTTTCGCCTCTAAACGAGGCATTATCAAGACTGTCTCAGAGAGAACAGCAAAATTCGTGGTTGGAACGTGTTTGCTTATAAGTAAACGCGTGCAAATTTCATTATCGCGATGTAGGATTCTTTACAATAACCAATGTGGGTAGAAACCTCAGATCATGCTAACTAAGTTCCAAAAATAGGTATTCACCAATACTTGACCTTATCTGTTTGATTTAATTACTGTCTCTTGATAAGTTGCATAGAAAACCCAAACAACACATACAAACCAACAACAGTTAATGTGTCTGTCTGTTCGCAAACAGATTAAGTAAGGGAGATGTGTGAAAATCTATTTGTTCATTGAGTAAGGTGTCCGCATCTCTTCTAACTATTTCTAGCCTTTCCCAAACACTTAACTTGAACCCTTTCTCACATAACCGTAAAACTTTAAAAGTGTTACTATTGTTCAAGGAATGACCAGTGTCAAGAAGATGCTTCGCGAAGAGGGACCTTTCGGGACAACCATTGCGGGACGCCGCTCTATGTTCCTTATATCTAATATCGAAGGACCTGCCAGTCTGTCCCACATACTTCAAACCACATTCATCACAACTCAACAAATAAACACCTGATCTGCGTGAGACCGACACCGAATCCTTGCCATTACACAGCTCCCTCAAGGCATTCTGAGTTCTAAAAGCAACAAATATATTACTTTCCCTCATGATCTTAGCTATACTCAACGAGACGGGACCCACGAACGGCAAACAGGCCGTGTACTTCCTAGGTGGATCTTGAATCGGATATAATAAATGAAAACTAGCCTTTCTACGTTTTTTATTTAATAATGAGTGAACCATTCCTACGTCATAGCCATTACTTTGTGCTATGTAGCAAATGATGGACAATTCTTCACCAAATGCCTGTGGGCTCAACGGTACCGCCAGTAACCTGCTCAGTAAGCTGTGGAAAGCTGCCATTTTATGTTGCCATGGATGATTGGATGAGTAAGGAATAACTGTGTCTGTAACTGTTGGTTTCCTATAGATACGGAACTCATGAACACCGTTCCTTCTAGTAATTGAAAGGTCCAAGAAATTGAGAGTGGAATCTGACTCCAACTCTAGTGAAAAATCAATTCTAGGGTGTACTGAGTTCAACTTGGAGACAAGGACACTGAGCTGACGTTTTGTTCCTGTCCAACATATAATAATATCATCCACATATCTAAAATAGTACTATGTCTTGTACTATTTTAGATATGTGGATGATATTATTATATGTTGGACAGGAACAAAACGTCAGCTCAGTGTCCTTGTCTCCAAGTTGAACTCAGTACACCCTAGAATTGATTTTTCACTAGAGTTGGAGTCAGATTCCACTCTCAATTTCTTGGACCTTTCAATTACTAGAAGGAACGGTGTTCATGAGTTCCGTATCTATAGGAAACCAACAGTTACAGACACAGTTATTCCTTACTCATCCAATCATCCATGGCAACATAAAATGGCAGCTTTCCACAGCTTACTGAGCAGGTTACTGGCGGTACCGTTGAGCCCACAGGCATTTGGTGAAGAATTGTCCATCATTTGCTACATAGCACAAAGTAATGGCTATGACGTAGGAATGGTTCACTCATTATTAAATAAAAAACGTAGAAAGGCTAGTTTTCATTTATTATATCCGATTCAAGATCCACCTAGGAAGTACACGGCCTGTTTGCCGTTCGTGGGTCCCGTCTCGTTGAGTATAGCTAAGATCATGAGGGAAAGTAATATATTTGTTGCTTTTAGAACTCAGAATGCCTTGAGGGAGCTGTGTAATGGCAAGGATTCGGTGTCGGTCTCACGCAGATCAGGTGTTTATTTGTTGAGTTGTGATGAATGTGGTTTGAAGTATGTGGGACAGACTGGCAGGTCCTTCGATATTAGATATAAGGAACATAGAGCGGCGTCCCGCAATGGTTGTCCCGAAAGGTCCCTCTTCGCGAAGCATCTTCTTGACACTGGTCATTCCTTGAACAATAGTAACACTTTTAAAGTTTTACGGTTATGTGAGAAAGGGTTCAAGTTAAGTGTTTGGGAAAGGCTAGAAATAGTTAGAAGAGATGCGGACACCTTACTCAATGAACAAATAGATTTTCACACATCTCCCTTACTTAATCTGTTTGCGAACAGACAGACACATTAACTGTTGTTGGTTTGTATGTGTTGTTTGGGTTTTCTATGCAACTTATCAAGAGACAGTAATTAAATCAAACAGATAAGGTCAAGTATTGGTGAATACCTATTTTTGGAACTTAGTTAGCATGATCTGAGGTTTCTACCCACATTGGTTATTGTAAAGAATCCTACATCGCGATAATGAAATTTGCACGCGTTTACTTATAAGCAAACACGTTCCAACCACGAATTTTGCTGTTCTCTCTGAGACAGTCTTGATAATGCCTCGTTTAGAGGCGAAACAATTGTCGACGTTTTGTTGTCCTTTTGATTCTGCGAAAAATTAATGCTATTAATTAATGCTAAAAAGTTTTTTCTTAAAAAAATTTTTACTTACCATTGTTTTGATAAGGATTATTATTTATTTATTATTAATTATTTCTTAACTCGTAACGATTTCATAAAATAGTAGGCCGTTCAGGCAAAACTATCATTCTCTCGGAGTTATTTTTCTTCCGTAGTGGTTAAAAATGATTAAAAGTTCATAAAAAATGTGATGATGACAATGAATAGGGAATTAGTAAGAGTCAGTACCTACCTAATAATAAAAAAAGCATTCGATTAACGTAATTTGATCCTGAATTTTCTTTCCACAAACTAATATGCCAAATGTTCATTAAAATGTAAATTAATGATACAGATGTAACAAGCTTACTTAATATCACAGTCTGAAGAATTAAAAAAAATGGAAAGAGCCTTATGTAAGTTATAAAAGAAGGATTTCATTAAGATAATGCAAGTTTGCTGACAGTTATATTGAAAAGTAAAACTATCCCACTTCTGATATCATGCATCGATCAGAAGCGGCTTATATTTTTATCGAATGTCTTTCTAGTTCTTTCTTTGTGCAATTATAACAATGATCTGATAAAAATATGCTTATATATTATTTAATCTTTAGGTAAGTTTTTGTTATTTACTGCCTTTAATCTACGAAATTATTTATAGCTTTTACGTATCATATACATCTATCATTGTCTACCTAACAGATGGGGGGAGAGGGGGTGACTTTAAGAACAGGTATGTCATAGCACTCCCCGTATTAATTTATGTGAATTACTATGTCTGTTTAAACCATAGCATTTAGGTAGCTAAAATTGACTACTGAATTAGTTTTGTAATAACTTTTAAACTTTCGTATTTTATTATCTATATTTAACTGTGTACGGGAAATAAAATGAACATGGTGTAGATAGTTATACCTTGTCGAAAAAGTCGTGACGTGGAGCTGGAAATGTAATCGTTGGCGGCAATCATCACTACTTGTTTTTATTTTTTAAAAAACGTGATGATTTCGCCAATTTCAAGGTAATGCTTGATTTTTCCCGCACAGAAAAACTAGTTACTTTGAACTTTTTCGCGGTGCGGGACAAGGAAACGTTGTTCAGTATTATAATTTGAGTGTTTGGGCCTGGATTTTTGCCCAGCGCCAGAGGTAACCTATAAAGCCACCAGACACGCGCTCCGCAAAAACCCAAGTCCCGGCAATCATTTGGGTCTCGGTGTCGATCTGGCTGGTTGTCTGGTGGGATTGGCATTGAAACTCGAATGATTGTTGCCAACGCTTACAATTTCCAGCTCCGCGTCATGACTTTAGACAGGGTATAAGTAAGTCTGTGACCACGACTGGTGCAACCGGGACAAAATGTCAGGAAATATAAATCAAACGCCACGTTCGCGATAATTTCCGTACACAGATAATAACTTTGCTTTTGGTTTGCATTTTTTTAAACTAACGCATTTTTAATATTTTGCCGAGTTTATCTTCTTAATTGCTCTGAGGCACAAAGTTTTTGAAATGAATGTAGTGAAATTTATTTTTATAAATTTTATTTTATTAATGCATACTGTTTGAGATGCATGCTTTTTGTAGTTTTTTTGTATAAAGGTTTGCATGTAAATCATGATGAACATGTCATGTTTTAATTTATAATTTTACTAGTGTTGACTATCAAGTGTACTAGACATTGTACAGTCAAGGCTCAAAAGTGCATACACATTGTTACAATGCAATAACTTGACTGTATGGAGATGCTCAGCCTGCAGAGATTCTGTTAAGTGGTATTTGTAACATCTGTCCTTGCACAGATCCTGGCCCAGATAAATACAACCTTTACAGTCGAAGCATCAGCATACAATCAATCAAGTTATTGCATTGTAATAATGATATTGCAGTTTGAGCCTTGACTGTATGAATTTAACTTTTTATTTAGAAGCAGAGCACTTTGCTGTTGGAACTGTTTTGTCTCTCTCTCTCTCTCTCTCTCTCTCTCTCTCTCTCTCTCTATCTGTTACCTCAAAATGACGTTTGTCAGTCAAAGACAAAACAATTCTATAATATACACTACTAGCCATAAATTAAAACTTGAATTGATTTTATTAAATGATCAATGTTTTTTAAATATAAAATGCTTGGTTTCTTATTCAACTTGCTGTTCAGTAACTGCACATATATTGGAAAACAAACAGTTCTTTCGCTAGTCAAACTATTCAGTTAACTAGTTTTCTATTATGTAATAGGGTTTTATTTAATTTATTTTCCAGGAAATGTCATCATTTGTAGGTATTTTAAGTATTGAAGTCTAAATGCATATGCACTGTATTCAATTGTATGCTGTGTTTCAATGCCCATAGATATTGTTTTAGTTTTTATTATAAATTTTATTTTTATTGTTATAGACAGCTAATTAATAAGTGCCATGTACCTACTTGCTGTATACATATTTTATTTATTTGTTTTTTTTTCATATTTTGGCAGGGCTACCTAGTCCTTTGAACCATTGTGTAATTTTCAATTAATTTTAAACAATAAATTTTATCAAAGTTTTAGGTATGACCTTGAACTATTGCCATCATCAGAAAAAATATCTGAAAAAATTAAAAAGAAATCAGGCTTTCAAGATGGGATTATGTGTCATATTAAAATTGTATTGTCAATTTTAAATTATTTTTAATAAGTTATATAATGTTAATTTTAACAGAGTAACAGTAGGTACTTATATTATTATTATTGTCGAACATTGTACTTAGCAGTATACAATACTACTAACTTCAAGAGTCACCTGGGCGGCTTTCATTCTCTAATAGTCTAGTCATTTTTAATTCCTCCGTGTTGTATAACATACATAAACAAGTATGCCTGTATATGGGTAGACAATATATAATAATAATCAATATGAATGTTAAAACGTAATGTATAGGTGATTCTTATATCTATTAAATTTGATGTCTGTTCTATGTGTTGTTTGATTACTTAAATACTCCGAGAGTTCCTTTAATAATTCGAATAGAAATCACTATGTATCTCATAGAATATTATATTGCTATCCTGGCTGTTGAAATTTTAGTTTGAAATACCGAGTGGTTATGGATTTTATATACAGCCAGAGGTGTGCTACAGACAGACGTTATAGATACCACTAAATAAAAACACTGTATTCTGAGCATCAGCATAGTCAGTCAAGTATTGTTACAATGGGAACGCACTTTTGAGCCTTGACTGTACCTACACCAGTTTTACAGATCGTACATAAGATAACTTTTGTAGATTACGTGACTAAACAATACTATATAGGTATGACTTCACAGTAAATATCTTCTGTTCTATATTACGAGTACCTTCTGTGCCGACTTCGACTTCGAAAAAGAATCAATGTAAATCAGTTTCAAAACAAAAGTGGTAAGTACCTACCTATAATAAATACCAATTGCGAACTTTTTTCAGGCGTTTTTTGTGCCTTTTTTACCTCTGATTTTAATAGACACGGACACCCTACCATAATCTAGGTTTTGAGACCACTTTGTCTATTTAAAATCTACCTCATTGTTTGTTATTTTTTTTATATTTGACTTATATGTGTATTGTTCTGTCACATGCCCACAATAATATTTTCAATTCAAAAGTTGAGAGTTGAACATGTTCAATGAAATAAATTAAACAAGAAAATAAAAAAATGTAACAAGAAAGATTTGTACCTAATAAACATTAGATATACATTTAAAAAGAAAATTCAATGTTTCGAGAAGGTCTAGAAATCGTGACCAAAACGAACCACGTCAACGTAAGTTTACTTATGAATAAATTTACCAGTAACAGAGATTGCATGTTTCCGAATAACAAGAATCCAAGCCAAGCCCACAGGCAAATGTTTCACCTACTGAGTGGCAGATGCTGCGTAGCCTAGGGCAACTCATTTAGGTAATAATGTTGTGACAATAGTTACACTACCGGCTGAAGACATAGGAAACCTTTCTATACCTACATAAAGCAGGCCTATATAAACGTATCGTGCGACACAGATCATCACGGGCACGGAAACTTCGGTGAGTATCTGTTTCGCATGCATCGTGAAGTCACACCCGCGTGTCAGTCAACACTGCGAGGTTTCCGGCGAAGACACGGCATTCCACACGTTGGTGGAATACTCCGCGTAGGAGATTCAGCGCTGGAGACCATGCTACGAGCCATGGTCTCTAGCGAGAGCAGGTAATGATCGTGAAGGATGCGGCCGGTAGGGTGAGGGAGCGTACCCTACCCGCTGGGCGCCGCAGACGTGACTACACCCAGGACCATCGACGTCCTTGATCGGGCCCTGAGAGCGATGGATTAGCAACCCACTGTCCTTACAGAAGCAGGCTAGAAGGGCTGCGTGCTGTGGGGCTTTACCCCACGCAACCTTTTTACTTAGGTACCGACGCGGGATAAAACCCGACCCTAAGGATGCAGGGTAACACCCTACCACCACGCAGCTGCCACACATGTGGCCAAGGTACGCCGGGTGCCACTGGGTATTCTGTCAGTGTTTACCGGAGGCGCTCGGCAATGGACGTAGGTGCGGCCGCGGCCAAGGCCGCGGATTAGAAAAAAATGATAATTTAAAACTTTGCATTGTGTACAACAAATGGTTAGTAGGTACAGTCGAGTTCATTAATATATTGGCACCTACAGGCTTCATAAATATATGAACGTTAAAAAAGTTAATAGTAGTGTGACAACTATACTGCATCATTACATTGTGGTCATTACATTGTGGATTTAGATTCATTAATATGTGACTGATTTTTCTCAATAACATGTATACAGCCACACACATGAATACAATAACATCTACCTTATCACTACGTCATAAAGATGATTTTACTAACAATCTTAAAATTGCCATGTCAAGGAGTTTGCTACATTATTAATTATCACTGGTTAGATTTACTTCAAATTACGTTTTATTTTCTAATAAAATTATAACTAACGCACATGTCATTCAACAATTTTATGAAATTCTTCAATTTACGAAATATTATTAGTTCAAAGAAAATGTATAGAATTGGTGAACAAACAAAACATAAGATCGTTCATTTGTGTGAGGAAGGTGTTCCGAAATCAGCCATTGCGGAAGAGTTAGGCGTATCGGTAAGCAAAGTAATTTTAGATATTCGTCCATATTTGTGCTAATCTCTAATGTCGTAATTTAATAAAACCGTTCTTTAAAAGAGAAATACTGTTACGTTATGGTGGAAAATATGGCAAGAAGAAGGTAATCTTACAAAACATGTGTCTTTTGGCCGACCTAGGAAAACAACACAAGAACAAGATAATTATGCAATTGGTTGAAAGTGTTCGAAATGCAAGATTTATCAGTACATCTACTTTTGCAGCTGATTAGGCTGTATCCAGTTTAACTATACGAAAAAGACTTAAAGAAGCTGGAATTCATCACTGAACTCCAGCTAAAAAATGTTATTAACGGAAAGGCATAAAATGTTACGTTTACAGTTTGCTTACAGATATTTAAATTATGATTTTGAACATAACTTCTCTTAAACTCTACTTATTTAATAGACGTGCCCTTTTATTTTATATGTAAATAAATAACTAAAATTCATTTCATTTTAGGATACAAAATTTTATTGTTTTTTAAATATTTGTTTTTACTTAGTTATACGGGTCAAATAAAACAGTTTAAACTAAAATGTAACGGTATTCTTATCTTTTCCATGGCGTCAAATTCAATTCACACCTATGACTATCAGGATATGGAGCATTGAAAGACACTTATTTCAAAAACTTAGAAAACAATGGAAACTTCTGTCACAAGCTCAGAAGTTCTGTCGTAATGCATAGCATATATTATTGAAACGTTCACATGAGCACAAAATAAAATAAAATAAAATAACGTTTATTATCTTTGAAATTTTCAGAAAATTATTTAGATTCGTCAGAAGTTGGTGTGACTCTACCGAGGGTTCCAAAATGCAACGAGACTGAGAAGAGCCCTCAAGAAACTCAGCTCGGCTTTTTTCAAAATATTTCATCTTAAATCTAATACAGAGTTATTTAGAAAGGAGCAATTCGTTACGTTGTTACAACCAGGCCGCGTTGTCATCTAATACACATATTGTTGATCTATAGATTCTATACAATTTATTGAGCTTTCCAACGCTCACAATATATTTAATCCTTGGCAGTGCCAATATATTAATGAACTCGACTGTACAAGCGGAATCAGACTTTCTTTTACCTCTCGTTACTTAAAAGTGGTTACCTACCTACTGTTTTAAAGTTACTTATTCAGGTTCGGTTCCCAATTTGTATTGGAATACCTACATTACCAGGATAATAATAATAATTACTTTTTTATAAATCAATTTAAAAATGTAATAAATATGTTAAGGAATATGAATAAACGAAATAATAATAATAATAATAATTTATTTCGGACTTACATCCATATGTGTTAGTAACAATTTCCTTATAATCTAGTGTTAGTAATACACAGTACATAAAAATAGAAAAATAGGAAAATAGGGAAGATGGATACAGACTCATACCTTTATGGCATGGATCTGTATCCATCTCTTGAGCAGCGGCGAGTCCCACCTCCCACTCGCAAATACATTCAGGAGAGCGTTGGCGCTGCCGCGGAGGCGCACAAAGGCTGACGTGCAGCGCTTGCGCATAATGCTCGCGAAGCTATCCACATTGTGGGTCGAGAACATGCCCGATGCGCTACACCGCCACGGCAGCCCCAACACTGCCCTGAGCCCATTGTTGTACTGGACACGAAGGTCGCTGTATGCCCGCTGGGTGAAATTCACCCACAGGCCGCAGCTGTAAAAAGATTGACAGTATGCCTTGTACAGCGTAATCTTCACTGCAGCGCGCGAACCTGCGGGCGAGCATGTTTGCACGAGCAGCCAGCGACCTCCGTTCCCTGTCGATGTCACATCCATCCTTTGAGTCCTCGGTTACCCAGTGACCCAAGTACTTAAACTTGTTAACTCTCAGGATTTTCGCCAAGTAAAGCCTGTTTCTATCCAATATTGTTAACTCTGTTGAGTGGTGTGCCACATAATGATATTGCAGATTTGGTATATGTTTTATAACCGACTTTGAATACCATGTACTCACTTTTTTACATTGTACTTGGGTCCATGAGTCACCGCATAGGATTACACACAGCGATTAAATTACTTAATGCCCCAATGGAGGGATTCAAAAGCACCATGTCATCTGCGTAACGAATATTGTTAAAACAAACTCCATCAATACGACAACCGACCCTGGTGCTGCTGAGCCTCTGCATCAACTCATTCATGTACAGGTTGAACAGACGGGGGAAGGTTAGCCCCCCCTGCCGCACTCCACACTCAAGTATGTAGGTACACCCCAGAAACAGCATCTGCCCATTTAACACAATTGGTCTGGTTTGCGTACCAATACATAAACAACCTTGTAAGTTCCACCGGCAAAGATGTTTCACTCTGTAACTTGCACCACAGAACCTGGTAGGAAACCAGATCGAATGCCTTTGACAGGTCCAGAAAACAGGCAAATATCGGTGTCTTCCTGCTGGTGTAATACTGAGCCGTCTGCTTGAGGCAAAAAATAGCACTCTCAGTTGATAGCCCAGGTCGGAAACCGAAATGGGCGTCATGTAGTTGAGTGTGCTTAGCCAGGTGTTTGTCAAGCAGACTGTCCAGCACCTTTGCCACCACAGTAGCCAAAGATATCGGCCTGTAATTGGACATGTCAGAGATGTCTCCCGTTTTATTTTTAACAACAGTACAACAATTGTATGCATTAACTGACCCGGTAGATAACTGTGACTCATACACAAATTAAAAAACATAGCAATAACTCTGGAGGCCATCATCATACCCAGGAGATTTACCTCTTACCATGTTGGGTATAACATTGAAAACTTCTTTTAGTCCAAGATCCCACTGCAAAATATTGCGCTCATCGAGTATTTGCTGAAAACTAAATTTATACTCATATTTATGATTAGGAGAATATATACCTACCAGGTTGCCTATAAAAATGTGGCCGCTAGTAGTTTTTAGAAACATACTATGTCGATGAAGAATGCGTTCAACGAATTATGTCGTATAACATAGTAAATCTGTACCTTACCTGGTCTCACCTTATGTTACCTGTATTTTTGTCGTTAAAACCAAGTCAAAAAATTCCTAGTGAATTTAATTTAATTTAAAAATGTTGATTTCATCTAATCTAAACAAGTTACAAAGTGTTTAAACAAATTTAAAGATGTTAAGAGAGATTAATCAAAGTTTAAACAAGTAAAAAAAATTATAGTACCTACAACAACGCAAACGAAATGAAATGATTTATTTATTTGTATAGGTCACTAAATGGCTCTAACAAACGTCAGTAAGTACTTAAAATAAAAAAATGTCATTGCTTCTATATTTACATGTACTGCCAGATTCGCAAAGCAATAAGTAGAACCAAAAAAAAGAACCTGGCAATAAAAATCTCGGTCACTCTTTTTCAATAATTGACTCATTTACATATTTTCTTAAGACTAAATGTGGACGAATGTACATTGGTCTCGTGTCAAAATCAAAAAGCGTGTATAAAGCAACAAAAAAAAATACAGTCACCTAAGTACAAAATATGCTACAATTACGGCATTTTAGGAGGCGCCTGCACCATGCTCAAGTCAGACATTTTTATCATTAAGGTAATCAACTGTCTTATAATATTCTTTTTTCCAGAAAGTGGTCTTTATAAAGGTTTTAAATTTACTGTCGGGCATACAAAGGACCGATTCAGGCAATTTATTATAAAAGCGTATACCTTCCCCCTTGAAAGAATGACTAACCTTGCTAAGCCGATAACACGGAGGGAGTAGTTTATTTTTATTACGTAGATTTCTGTCTGTAACGTCACTTACTTTAGTATAGCTAGATATATTTTTCCTGACATACAGTATGTTATCAAATATATATTGGGAAGCTACAGATAAAACATTAATACATTTAAATCGCTCCCAAAGAGAATCTCACGAATTCTAGGGGAATTAAGCCATGTCTTTTAAGTAATAAAAGGCTGATAATATTTGTACATTAGCTAAAAATTAAGTTTTAATTTTTCATTTCAACTTAAAAATTACTCATTATTGTAACGAAATTAAAAATTATTTGACCATTTCTAAGAAATGACCGACTGTGATGTTTCCGTTTAGCAATTTCAGTTGTGCGTCTAAAATTAACTGATTTTTTCATGATGTAGTTATAGCCCGAAGTAATAAATTTTAAGGGTAAACGTGGCAGGCCGGCGACATTCAATGCACATGCACATGTTTGAACTCATTATTCCGAAAAAGTACCAGGCGATCATAACAGAATAGGAGATTCTGGTTGTGAAAATGGAAAAAAGTATTGTTTGATAACTGGTTATGAAACAGTGAAAAAATCATCCTAGTGGAACGAGCGTTTTGATCGCTCGTTCCACTAGGATCCCCCAAGCCAGTACCCCAGGGGACTATACAACACTCGCTATTCCACTTCGATCCCCTGCGCTGGGGACTCAACAAGTATTAAAAAAAAAATATCCTTTTTAGTCCCCTCTTAACTTTTTGTTTCTTAGCGGTGAACGCACAAGCTTGTGGTTTGGAGGGGTTAAATCGGACAATTTTTTTATTCTAGGGGAATTAAGCCATGTCTTTTAAGTAATAAAAGGCTGATAATATTTGTACATTAGCTGAAAAATAAAGTTTAAATTTTTCATTTCAACTTAAAAATTACTCATTATTGTAACGACATTAAAAATTATTTTACCATTTCTAAGAAATGACCGACTGTGATGTTTCCGTTTAGCAATTCCAGTTGTGCGTCTAAAATTAACTGATTTTTTCATGATGTATAGCCCGAAGTAATAAATTTTAAGGGTAAACGTGGGAGGCCGGTACATTCAATGCACATGCACAGGTTTGAACTCATTATTCCGAAAAAGTACCAGGCGACCATAACAGAATAGGAAGTTCTGGTTGTGAAAATGGAAAAAGTATTGTTTGATAACTGCTTATGAAACAGTGAAAAAAAAATCCATATTCATAACCAGTTATGAAATCTTGGTTATGAACGTGGACGAAGGGCTAATAATTTACGACAATAATAAATCTATCAAAGACCTTATTACGTTAATCGTTGTTTACAACCTGGGGGATCGAAGTGGAATAGTGAGTGTTGTATAATCCCCTGAGGAATCGAAGTGGAATAGCGAGTGTTATACAGTCCCCTGGGGTACTGGCTTGGGGGATCCTAGTGGAACGTGCGATTTTGATTTGCTCTTCGTTGTTTTTAAAATCCTTCAATTTTGCCTTAAACAATCTTCTTGTTTCACTAATTCTATCATGGACATAACCACTAGTAGGTTTTCTATGTACAACCAAGTATGATAACATTGCCATGCCTCCCTGTGAGCATAGCGGACATACTTATTCCAGCAATGCGTTTTCTCAGCACTCTCCTTCAATATAGCTACTATCTTACTATACATGTTATGGCTATGGCTGACATCATGACAAAAACTGTATGAACACATATGAAACTCAGATGGAAAGTCTAATTGTTTAAATTTAGAGTTACACAGTATAGCATATTCTTCTATCTGCTGCTAGTTTCTTACACCCCAAATTACCCCACGCACAGGTAATTGCATTGTATACAATTTTTGGTTTAATCATATTTTAATTACAACTCACTAACAAAGGCAGATGATCAGAAGTCTCTCGCCACACTACTCACCAAACAATGGTCCAGCCATCGCATGGCACCATTCTGATTTCTCAAAGGAAATGAAGGAAATCTTATTAGGAAATGTTATATCTACTTATGGTGTAATTTTTTATCCAGATCTAGAGATAATTAGGTGCCTATCTATATTTTAATCATTTTGTTTCATATACATTAGCTATCATGCTTCGCGAAGCTATGTGCTGTCTAATGCCACGCCAGGTACTACGGCAATCGAGAGCTGGTCACAAGAACTGGGTAAAGAATCCAGCTTTTTACCAAATAGAGCAGATGTGCGAACAATTTTGCTATGTGCCGCGGATCGCGCCTCGCAAGGTCTGTGGTCAATATTGATCAATTACACTTGTGGTTTTGAACACACTATTGATTTCAGATAGATGGACTTCGATGTATGTACTGAGTGAATTATTTCAGAGAGACTGTCTTGTAAGTGAAGACTATTTTTTCTACACACAGTAGGTACCACCATTACCTACCTGCCATTTTTTAAATTGCATTCCAACGGACAGGCTCTGATTAACATATATGTATAAACATAATAAGTTCTTGGTTGGCGATAAATAGGGTCGTCCCCTAAGTCTTAGTCATGGCCATGGCCCATAGAGCAACCAACCATGGCCACATGGCCATGGTCGGTTCCTCTACCCGGTCGGTAAATTATAAAGACATATTTGATTTTAATAGGTAACAGTGGTAGGTGCGGGAAGCGACATCGGCAAAATAGTGTGCATGCTTCTCAAGCAGCAGAAAGTCATCCGGACCCTTGCTATGTATGACGAGTTTCCTGCGCGCTGTGTGTTTGGCGCAGCAACGGATATCGCTCATATTGACACCAGTCCTGCTGTAGAGGCGTTCCAGGGACGCACGTACTTGAAAGATGCGCTACATGTAAGTTTAATAGCAGAAAAGCTATAACTCTACTTCTAAATAATTGGTGGATAGGGTCCTATTAAGATCTTAAGAGTCGCACCCAAGACATGCTCAGCTTACCTGCAAGTGAACCTAACGACTGACGAGGCTCTGACAATCAACAAAAATTCCTAGCCAGGGGTAATACGTAGGCTAGGCCCCTGTAACGTTGAAACAACAAAATTATAAATATATTGGGAGCATAAAGTGGGAAATAGGCGTGATTGTATGTGTGTAGTGCAACTTCCATATCGTCAAAACCAAACTGTAAAGGAGCGTCTTGGTTACTAACCATCGGCACTGTTAACCGTCAACAACTTAGCTACTTGGTCCATACCTACTACTTGGATACCTGAGATTTAATTCCCTGAGTTTGCACTATGATTGAATATTTTTTCTCCAGGATGCAGACGTGGTACTGATATGCGGTGGTCACTATGTACTCCCTCCCTGTTGCAACATCCTAGATCGTGACCTGTTCTTCCAAAACATGTCGTTTGTACGAACTGCGGCGCTTGCCTCAGCAGAATTCGCGCCAGAAGCCATCGTCGCGGTACAGACACCGCCCGTGGATGCTAACTTCACTCTGGTTAAGCATGTAAGTAAACACTGGATATTTTTAAGTAGGTTGCAGTTCAATCATACATTTTTGGAAATATCTGCAACGTAGGTACCTAAGTGACCTAAGGTAACCACATCATAGGCAACATGAATATCATAACACAATGACATCACAGATATTATTATGTAATGGGCATCCAAGTAAAAATAGTGCGTTAACATGGACATCACTCTACAGCGATCAGCTATCGGGCTATATGTATATGTATGGTGTCTCCTTGTCAGCTCGAAGACCCTGATTTTCCGTAAAAGGAAGTTCCCAGGGAGAGTTTATGACAGAAACACAGTTTCTGGAAATTTGATCGGTTCCTGGCCAGTTTATATGCAAAGTTGGGAGTCACCTAATCATTTTTCTCAGACTCTAAAGGCTGTAAAGAAGTATGACAGACGCAAGTTGCTAGGTGTAAATTCCATTAACGCGATGCGTGCCAATCAGTTGTTCTGCACCGTGGGTGGATTTGACCCGGGGAAGTATCAGCTTCCAGTCGTCGGTGGCACCGGACGTTGTACCAGGGTACCTTGTTTCTCTGTAACGTGTCCTAAACCTTGTAATTGGTCGCAAGTGAGTACTCTCTGCTGCTTTGTACATACAACCTACCATCACGTCTAGGTATGTCCCCTAATATTTGCATTAAATTGGACCACTCTGTTGATTGTGTAGTTTTGAACCTTCTGCCAATGTTCTGTTTACTCTCGAAGATTCTTTTTTATTGTCTTGTTGAATACCGTACTGTACTAAAGTTGTACGAGTATCTTAACAATTTGATATTTTTAATTTTAGCCACCAAAATAATAATTGTTAGGAAAGAAGGAATGGGATAGATTGACTTCATAATATTAAACCCTATTCAAAAGTATAAGGAAATAAATAGCGCAGGCCTAGTCGATGACTTTTTAAAATCATCATTTAATATTGAAGCATTAAAATACTATAGACGGAGGCGAAAAATTTGACGCGGCTGGTTCGTGAGGCGGATGAGCTTATTTGCAAGGTGAAGAGTAATTTCGAACAGGGACACCTCTCCATAGGATTTGCCACTGCAAGATTCGTCACTAATCTCATGAAAGGTATAAAAAGGATACATATTCTTCAGGATTGATAGATACTACTCAGTAAAAACTTTTGAGAATGGAATGTGAGTTGGTTTCTGCTCCCGTTTCCGAAAGAAACCTCTTGGATAAAATTCTATGATTATATAATTCTAGGATCCCAACCAGTTTTATCCTTCATAGGTACATAAAATTACGCCTGTTTCCTCGAAGGGGTAAGGCAGAGGCATGTTGTACGCCCACTTATCTTCAGCACCTTAGTTGGTCCCATATAATACGTGGCGAGCCCATTGCAGCTAATAGGGGTTTTTTAACGTTTATCAGATCCTTGCCAGTTTTCTCAATTTAGTGTAACAGTAGAGGAGCACTAGAAAGGATCTTGAGAGTTATTAATTTTAAACTAAAGTCTTTTAAATTTTGGTCGAGATAAGACAAATAATGTTTATATTGAAAAATATTAATATTAAACAGGACTCTTCGAGGCACCGGCGTTCATTGACAGCGCATTAGTCGAGCAAAGCAACCCTGTAGATTGCTATAATATGAAATACTGTTCCACACCCCTTATGGTCGGCGACGGTGGTATTGAGATGTACTTGATACCTAAACTGGATAGCTATGAAATCACGCTGCTGGAGAATAGCAAGTATGTATAAAGACAACCTTGATGAATTCCTTGAATTTTTGTATTTAAAAAGCAACGAGTTTTGCTTATAACTATTCTTAAAATATTAAGAAATAAATTATAAATATTATAAATATATATATAAAAGAAAGATTTTATAGAAAAATAAAGAAAGAAAAAAATTATATATAAAAATATATAGGTACATAAATATAAATATATAAAAGAAATTATAATTATAAAACACTAACCTTAATAGCGCGATCTAGAAATTGTGAATATGATATGAAGCAAAAATTCGATGTTGCCGGTATTGGTCATCGTTGGTTCGAGTCTTGCCGATGACATCAGTTTTTGTGATCTATTTATAATTTCTTTCTTAATATTCCTTGATTTTCTCAAAGTTCATCAAATAAATTTCTGATACATTTAGACGAATGCTAAATCCAAAACTTAGGGGGTAGAGGCATTAATACCATGGTGTCATGATGGTGTCCTTTATAGATGGACAGAGAAAGTTCTCGGATTCGATCCTAAAATTAGATTTTAATAAGTATTTTCTTTTCGCTAGGCTTGATTTGAATGACATGTTGAATTTGGGACGGTGCTTCGCAGTAGGTGATGAATATTACATACCATATGAGAAAATTTGGCCTAAATGTATTCCGCCAACGTCTGATGATGATGAGGAACGACCTCAACAAAAAACAATATGTAAACCAGTTGCGCCTGTATATGATTACGGTGACGGACCGATTACGTTTTCCCATAAAACAGTTAAAAGTATCTAGACTGCCTTTCGGTTTGCAAACTGGTCCTTGCATGATTTTGTTCTTGACGTTTTAACTAAAGATGTGTTATGATTTTTTAGTTTGTTATGATAATTTTGTATTCTGAAATGTACTTATTTTTGGTAAATTAGAATACTTATGTAAGTATATGACTATGAAAATAATTTGTTGTAACTAAATTGATTTGTATCACCAAAAAATTGTTGAATAAAGAACATTAAATTAGACATTTATAAGTTATATACTAGGAGCTGCGGTCACTACCGTGGTACTGCGCTGCAGCATGCAATTGAGCGAAGCGACTATTTCTATTAAGGCATTTATCAATCTATAAGGAGCAGCTCCTGAGCTTGATTTGTGAGTGAAAAAATCATGAAAATCGGTTGGGTAGTTGTCGAGAAACAATTTCACATCGAGTTGCATTGGAGTTACCTGATAAGGAGCTACGCTCGCTTCGCTCAATAATATTACTTCTTGTCCTAACGTCAATCCTAGTTACACTAAACTATTTGTGACATAGCTTCTATGTTTGTAATCACTGTTTTAAACAATAGGTATGTTTTAATGCAAATACAACAATTTTTTTTGCATATTTAATGCTTTTTATTGAGCAGATAGTAAGCTACAGACGAATATTTTCAGTTGTTTTATAGATAATTAGATGTAATGTGGGCGTGCCTACTTCCAGGAGAAGTAGGTACGCCAGTAGAATCCACACAATACTTTTAATCTATTATCATATTTATCGGCAGTTTGTATACAATCCTCACGTTTTAAATCACGCGAAAACAAATACCGCACTGCACGCGTTTTTACAAGGATTTAACCCAGCAATTCACGTGATGTTTACTGATGCGGTCGTTATACGGCTTCTATGAAGAGTTACAGTGTGCTAGAAGTGACCTTTTTTTCCTGTGTACCCTTGGCTGTTCCCTTGATGGTACAGTGGAAAATAAATTTTAACCGCTGTACCCTTGGCCGTAAAACCCAACCAACTTAAATTAAACACGTCACGTCAAGTAGTTATAGCCTTTGTTGCCCGTGGTACTACTGGTAGTACCTACCACGGGAATTTTTTTCTTCCCAGTACTACCAAGCAGTCTAGTAGTACTATGGGAAGAAAAAAATTCCCGTGGTACTACTTCAATGTTTTGGTTTTATAATCCTTTAAAATATTATTATTTTATGACTTTATATTATGGTCCGTCTCTCTAATCTTGAATGCTCTTATGTTGTTATGTATTCTTGGTACATTTGAGGTTTGTGTCTTTTATAATGAATAATGATTTTCATCTGTACTCGGTGCACCTGTTGACACGTTTAAATAAACTAAACGGATCAAGATTCGAATGAGACTTCGAGAGTGCTTATGTAGTTCTGTAGTCCTAGTATTTTATTCAAGGTTCGTGTAATTTATAATAAACGATGGCCTCACCATCAATGTGAGTAACGAAATATGGGTACTATAAACACCTCTGTCTACCTCGCAGGTGAACGGTGGTAAATAAGCACCCAAACTAAGCTATAAGGGGTTATGCTCCGTTGTACCACTGGTTTATACCACCAGTGGTAGGACGGGTAAAATGGTTCCCCTCAGTGGTACAGTGGAGCATATGTAAGCTTGTGATATGAAATCTAGACGACTGATAAACATCCTTATATTTCTAAATGGATATCTACATATTATACTTAGAAAACACCCTGAACTCTGAAACAAACATTTGTGGATCATACAAATATTTATATTCGAACATGGAACCTCAGGGGTAACAGTCGCATAGGTACTCATACCGTTTAACTATGTCTTTCTTACCAATAGCTGTCAGAGTTTCATTTATCGTTTAGCAGATCTAGCAATCTTCTCACCCCTGTAACAATTGAATTTAGCCTGACAATGTGTTGATGTATTTTTTTTTACCCGGAATGCGCTGTGTTTACCTAACATAATAATCTCGTAAGCCAGGTAGCGTTACCGTTACGTGTAATTCTATTATTTTGACTAAATATCAAGAAAAAACATGTCTAGCTGCTGTCTTTGTTGACGTGTTGTCCAGATTAATTATACATAATCTTATCAAAATTTCTAGACAAATTATAATTGATTCGAAATTAATCTTATCTGATTTATATTAAAGAATAATAGTATTAATTTTACTTTAGTATTAATAAATATTACCGTCACCGCATTGTGGTGGTGCTTGCGACACTACCGATATATCGGCAGCCAACATTTAAATAACCAAATTTCTACAATAAATAGGTAAGCTAGTTAAAAGTAATTTCATATTTAAGAGTAACAATAAGTACTTAGAATATTCATTTACAGGGATTTGTGTAAAAAATGCACCATTGTTATTAGAATGCTAGCTGCAATACTCATTCTCTGACACACACACATAACACGCCTATATCCCCGAAGGGGTTGGCAGAGGTGCATTACACACCTACAATTTGCCAGTATTTATAGTCCCACGTAATAGGGGGCAAGCCTATTGCCGTCACTGGGCACATTTAAAATGGGTTATGTCCAAAATGGGCGAATGAATATAATAAAAAGTAGCAGCTATATTGTAATTTTGAAAAAAAAATAATAATCCCATTGCCTTTCGATGATATGTTGATTTAAGGCAACAAAATCTTACGTGCCAGCGGCTATGGCACAGCCAATTAAAGTCCTGGGCGTCTCGGACTATTCTCTAAGCCAGAAAAAAACCAAATTCCTGGTCCTGGGAAGCGTCGATCAGACGTTGAACGATATGTCTAAACCTCACTCAACCCAATTCCTCCCATGAGTCTAGTGTAGGTAATCATCATCCACCCCGTTTGAAACCCTTAGCCGATGCAGCAGCAGCGTAGGCATAGGTACAGATATTATATCACACTTATGCCTGAAGTGTTGTTTCGTCATATCTGGTTCACTTCGCAATAGGGTAGGTGACTGTCAAATCAAATCACATTCTTTTTATTAAATGTCAAAACGATACGCCTCATAGATATTGCATGGAGCTATTATAAGACCTCTTATAATATCTCTATGGAAATTTATATGAAAAACTCAACAGTGACGTCACTATTATGTAGCGTCAAATCCGTAACTATTAGTGATATAATTTATGACTAAAAATAAATAAAATAAAAATAATAAGATTGAATATAATATACGTACCTACTACTTTGGGATTCTTTATGTAGTAAATACATGCCAACTAGTGTCTCATTTACATAAGTAACATCCCTTATGCTTATATGGATGTTACTTATGTAGGCACTCAGACTAAAAGAATAACATAGACGGAACATGTAGAATAAACACGTGAAGCCAAATGACACTTTCAATGTGTGCGTGTGTCTCCGATTTCCGTGTACCGATACCACTAACGGCGTGTGCGTAATGCTGCCAGCAAATGAAAAAATCTCCTAAAAATCTCTATATAGTGGACATATGGAAAATTAATATTTGTTATAGTAAATGTTATCTGCAATTATTTTGTCATTTACACAAATGATTATTATGATAAGTGCCTAAAATGGGGAAGTGTTAAAATAAATAATAACGTGATAAACACTGAGTAAACACACTTTAATTACTAGCTTTCAAAAAAATTCTCATAATTAAAATAATCCTTTTTAAGATGAATGAACAAAGCTTCATTCCAGTGTAAGTACAAAGTACAGTCAACAACAAAAGTTGATTAGCACAAAAATATTTATTATTCTTTTTTACATCCCAATGCATGTGCCACAGCAATGTACAAGTAATTTTAGAATCCCCAAGGACAAAATTAATATATTTCATGTTTTGTTTATGATTTTGTGATCGGTTTAACAGCTATTAGTGATCAACAGATAAGAATTATTGGTTAAGCTACTTTTGTCGTTGACTATACATGAAGTAGATATCAATAGTCGTTAGGTTAAGACTGAGGCCTTTGTAGTGTTAGACTGAAATTAAACTACTGACACAGTAACATAAATATATTGGATCAGGACACAGGCTGGGAGGTCAGACAGATGTCAATTCCAAGATTGCCGAAATACCCAAGCCACGTATTTAGTAGATCCCGGACACAGATGTGATCGGGAGTTCGGGACTAACGCACGAATGATGATGATGATGATTAGAAACATCGAGGTTGTCAACATTGATGACACTGATTTTTTTTACTCAGTACTTTATAAATTCCCATAAATACTGCTAAATATTTTGTGGAAATGATGAAAAAATTATGGCAACTCTGTATGATATGGCGGAGGTTTTGTGTTCCTAGTTTGTGCAACTAAAATATTTAGAAAAATGTTATGAAATCTAATAAGAAATAGTTAATTACTTATGAAACGATAATCCAGCATTCTTTCTATGAATAATTGAAGTGTTTTTACACCTTTTCACCACACAATACGGCATATTTATAATATTTTGTTCAACCGTGATCGCACGTGCGTACACACTCGCTGCTCACAAAGGAGTGGCGAGCGAAATGGTATCCCATTGCCATATAGACCATATAGTATCCCTTTTGGCGGCTTCACTCGCTAGTTCTATTCGTTCCGTCTATGTTATTCTTTTAGTCTGAGTGTAGGCACATCTAGTAAAATTTGTTAGTTCATCATCTATGTTACAATGAATGAAACAGTGAAAAGGTTAAAGTTTAGTATTTCATCATAAGTTTGGGTCTGAGAACGATTTGTTACACGTGTTGAACCGCGTGTTAGGTTCTGGAAATATACCTTACTTTTTAATTTTCTAAACGCACGGACAATTATGGATTCGTATTCCTGGCTTTAATTATAGAACCTGTACTCAAATCTCGCTAAAATGTAGATTTTAGAGTAGACAGATATGGATCGTGTCAGTAATTTTGTTGGTCCCACATAATAGGGAATAAACTTATTGCCGTTACCAGGCACTAGACAATGGAAAGTGCATTATAGGCACAAACACAGGCACAGGGCAGGGTGCTAAGGGACCTATCATCATCTCCAATTTACCTATAAAATTAGTTCATAATATTTTTTATCCCGATAATGTGTCCCCGTGGGAACTGGGCACGAAAAAACTAGTCCACGTGGGCATTTCCGCGAGCAATAACTAGTCATTTACGTATACCTACCACTAAAATGTTATAGCTATACTCGGACTTTATTGTCGGTTCTACGTTTCATATTGAACTTGGCTCGTGGCCTTGTCCGGGGAAGGTCGCCGGGCAAGGCCTCTCCCTCTCATGGGGATTATCCGAACACGTTATACCCCACGCCACTGTCCAAGTATAAAGCTTGTATAGGAGAAGACAAAATTATTATAGAACTGGTGGTCTAGTGGCTTGTGACACTGAAAGCAAGTTTAGATACTTTGTGTGCTATAAGCAAGATGATTTTGTTTTGTGTGCCAGGGTGATTCATTACACATAAATAAAACTATTTTGTTATTTTTGTACCTATATCCGACGTTTATAACATACTCGTATAAGTAGAATTTATTTTATAAAGTCTCTTTTTAATATAATGCATATAAACGACCAGATGTTAGTGGTGCTTTCCTGCAGACAGATATTATTGAACTCATCCTGGGTCAGATATAGACGATGTGTCCATAGTAATATATTTTTGCTCTTCGTCTTTTTTTAAAAACGTGGCTCCACCGATATTCAGCGATGATTTCGCCAATGTCAAGGTAATGCTTGATTTTTCCCGCACAGAAGAACTAGTTACTCTCAACTAGTTCGCGGTGCGGGACAAGGAAACGTTGTTCGGTATTGCAATTGAGCGTTTGGGCCTGGATTGTTGCCCAGCGCCAGAGGTAACCTAAAAGGCAACCAGCCCCGCGCTCCGCAAAAACCCAAGTCCATATTTATGCTCGCTACTGTACATTGTAGGTACATGCAATGTATGACTGACATTTTTTTTTTTTTTTTTTTTTTTTTTTTTTTTTTTATTTAATTAACAAACATTTTAAGTAGTACTTTATACATATTAAATATTGGCAGTATATGACAAAAACTTTACCTTCCGTGCTAGTCAAAGACTGTGTTACGGCTAGGTAATTCTCTCGCTACGCAAATATAAGCTGTATTGTTACAAAACAATGGTAAGTAAAATGTTTTTAAGAAAAAACTTTTTAAAATTATATAATAGCATTAATTTTTCGCAGAATCAAAAGGACAACAAAACGTCGACAATTGTTTCGTTTTCTAAACGAGGCATTATCAAGACTGTCTCAGAGAGAACAGCTGTTTTGTTGTCCTTTTGATTCTGCGAAAAATTAATGCTATTATATAATTTTAAAAAGTTTTTTCTTAAAAACATTTTACTTACCATTGTTTTGTCATGGATTTTCGCCAAGTAACGCCTGTTTCTATCCAATATCTGTATTGTTACCACAAATAATGATGTATTTTCCTGTCACTTAATTCGATATTGTAAGATAGGTCGTACATGTCGCTGACGAGTTTAAAGTAAACAAGTAGTACATGCAAGATTTGTAGATAAAGTGAGTTCATTCAGAGTACGCGGGGAAAATAATATTTCCAGTAATTAATAGTGTTAATGGTTTTCACAAGATGTTCAATACTCAGAAAATAAATACACACGAATAAAATAAATACTTGCGTAAATTCTTATGCAACGTTTAGATTACTTGTGAAATACTAAATATTCATTTAATCTATTAACATATGTATCTTATCTTCACAATGCTTTTTAATCTACACCATTACAGTGGAAACATGTAGACAATCTTACATGACTAAGAATAACATACAAACTAATAATAAAAGTTTAATTATAGATAGGTAGGTACTTACTAAACTAATATATTATTATATCAAGTCATCGGGCAATACTTATAGAAAATTTCAATTCTATTGGCATATCTGTAATAATTTTTCTGTCTGTTCATAATCCAAGCCACTCAACAGCCCATCCAGCGTTCTTCCACACACAGACCTACTCATATCTTTAATTGATTTTATTTTACTTATTCGATTATACATAAACGGCGACAGAAAATATGAGAAACATTGAGCAAAAGAAGTTTTACAGGATGGGACATCAAAGACCTCATGTGATCTTCTTATAAAATATTTAAACGTCTTTGGTGAAAATGTTGTCTTAAGATTATGGTTTTGATAAAAAGTTGTCGAACAGTGAGCACCTCAAACTCACTATATAGTTTAGCTGTGGGATAACGGAAACCTTTGCTATTGACCACCTTCAGAATACATCTCCGAGCCCTTTCTAAAATTATAAGACTAGATTTTCTAGTTCCACCCCATGTAGAAATACTATAAGTCAGAGTTGACTGACATAGTGCTTGATAAACCATTTTATTTGTTTTATTATCCTTTAGATTTCTGAGCTTTTTAAATATTGGTATTAGTTTACGAATTCTAGTCCTAACGTTGTGTATGTGTTTTTTCCAATTAAGGTTTTTGTCAATCTCTACGCCAAGATAATACTATCAGTTGCAGACAAGATATAGCAAGAACAGTCTCTATAATGTGAACATACAGACGAGTGAGCTTTGAGTTTAAAATCAGCCTGAGGCTGTGTATTATTTTTAATACTAAAGGTCATATATTTAGTTTTATTTAAGTTTAAAGTTAGTAAATTTTCATCAAGCCATTTCATTACTTTTGAGAAACCCAATTCCCAATCTAACACTATCCCACGTTGTATTTTTAAACAAGATGACTGTATCATCAGCAAATGTGACTACTTTTGCATTTGCAATCTCCATATCACAAAGACCGTTTACATAAACAAGAAATAGCGTAGGTCCGAGCACAGAGCCTTGGGGTACACCATATTTAATCCCCAACTTACCACTGCTGACATCACCTATCTTTACAGTTTGTGATCGATCTTGCAAGTAATCCTTAAAGAGCTCCAACGGAACGCCCCTTACGCCTATATATTCCAACTTGCGAAGCAGTATGGGAACAGAGACGGTGTCGAAGGCTTTGGCTAAATCTAGGAAGACTCCCATACATTTTTTTCTGCCATCAAGATAACCAGCGACACCGTTTACCAAGCTTTCAATAGCGTCTGTAGTCGATTTCTTCTTCCTGAAGCCGTATTGGTTCTCAGAAAGAATACCATATTTCTCCAGAAAGTTTACTAATCTAACGTTTATGAGCTTTTCTAGTATTTTAGCAATAGTAGGCAACAGTGAAATTGGGCGATAATTTGCAAGACTATCTCTTTCTCCCGCTTTAAACACCGGCACAACAATGGATTCTTTCAGTACTTCAGGGAATCTACCGGTTGACATACATAAGTTAGCAACATAGGTTAGTGGTTTGATAAGTATATTACTAAATTGTTTCATAAAAACAGAAGATATGCCATCCCAACCTGTAGACTTTGTATTTTTTAGTGACATGACAGTTTCGAAAACTTCCGTCTCACTTGTCTCTTCCAATACAAGGGAGTTTAATAATGTATGTTTGTTAACATATTTTTTTGCCAGATCTTGTTCCGTTACTTGTTGTTTGTTCAAAATATCCTCAGACCGTTTCGCACCAACATTCACAAAATATTCGTTCACTTTGTTTATCGATTCTTGAGGTGTTCGCTCCAATTTTAATAGTTCGTGCTGCACTTTGGAGTCCCCAGAACCATTTATATTGCACACACGTTTTATAACATTCCAAGTCCACTTTATGTCGTTCTTGGTGCCATCTAATTCTCGTTTATAATAGTATTTTTTTAGTTTATGGAGGATATTATTACAGTGGTTTCTGTAACGCCTATAGGTTATTTTAAGTATTGAGTCATCAGGGGATTTCATATGTCTTTTATGCAAGACATCTCTAAAACGCATACACCGCAACAGTCCAGGTGTTAACCAAGGTTGTCGCATCTGCTTTCTATTAGATAGTGTGACAGAGCTAGTACTTTGCTTAATAATTTCCGATAAGGTTTCAGTAAAAAAATTGGTACATTTATTGGGATCCTCAATTTGTTTCAAGTGATCCCAATTTGTTTCATTTAGTAAGTTATAGGCTTTACTGTGATTAAAATATTTCCCAATTCTCTTTTGGTAAATATTTCTACGAGGTGGCGTAAAAGCTATGCTGAAGTAAATATTTCTATGGTCAGTAACAGAAGACTCACATACAACTGTTAATATTCTCAAGTTGGACTTAACAAAACAATGATCGTAGCATTTTTCCAATCGAGTGGGAAACAAATGACCAGGCAGTAGACAATGGGTAGCCAGTAAGTCCAAATAATCATCTGATCTCAAGTCTCTGTTATCGATACCAATGTCTATATTAAGATCACCAGTTAGGTAAATATTTGGAACCCAGCTCAGACCCCTTAAAAGTTCATCCATGGACCCTAGAAAATTTGAGATGGAATTAAATCAAGGCGATCTGTACACACAGACAAATGCGTGCGTATCATTGATTCCTAATACCAAGGCATCTGCATCCAAAATATTCGGTTCATACGCAGTTACATTAATCAATGTATTTTTAACATACACTACCACTCCGCTATTCTGATTAATATGTCTGCTAGTTTGGAACACATTATACCCTGCCATGAATGGTACTATATCAACATGTGGCAGCCAGCATTCCGTGAAGATAACGATGTCAATATCTAGGGCACTTCTTGTAATGAAAGTACTAAAGTCCTCAAAATTTTTATTTATGCTTCTAATATTCTGTACCATGATTTTAAGAGAAGATTCAGTGTCTAGTCTGTGTTGTGATAAAGACTCCGGATTCCCGACCAAAAAATTATCACTGACGCTGACAAAATTGTCAACTTCAGTGATCACATCATTCAGATTACTACACATAGTAATTGTTACAGCAATAAGAATAACATAGAAACGAAATTGGTCGAGAATGAGAGCCGTTGAAGTTTGGATGCAACATAATAACAGATATATAACCAACAGAATGTTGTCGCCTCCTGGCAGACATCTTGTATACGCCGTGACTTGATAAATCTCTAAATACTATTGAACATAACAGAAAGTTGAGACACGTAAAATAAAGTTTCAAAATGTTTATAGCAGTGTAGTTTATAATGTGCTGTTTAATTTTGGGAATAATTCCAATA
Source organism: Nudaria mundana (assembly GCA_963556515.1). Classification (NCBI taxonomy): domain Eukaryota; kingdom Metazoa; phylum Arthropoda; class Insecta; order Lepidoptera; family Erebidae; genus Nudaria; species Nudaria mundana. Next base: position 19,674,143 of record OY748293.1, read on the forward strand.
TAGAATAGTAAAAACAAATGACTTATACTAAAGTAATAGAGTGAACAAACAAATAAAAGTGACCCAAGTAATTCATAGTTACCAGCATATAGTCAATCTGTCAGTAATTGGTCGATTTGCTTTAGAGATTTGATGACTATGGCACGATGTCCTTCTTCTTTTCTCAGAAGAATGTTGCCTTTCGACACCCAGCAATACTTATATAGGCCAGTTTTAGTTAATTCACGACAGGATGCCAAAATTTTCTTTGCGATAGGCGTAAGAGACTCTGAAATAAACACCCGTGAACTACCACCACCAATTCCTAGGCTTTCTGTAGTCAAAGTTTGCTCTTTGTTCTCAGAGTTATACTTTTTTACAGCTTTTAGTATATTATCCTTATCAACGCTATTTTGATACTCAATTACAATTGGTCCAGCATTTTTTCCCCTTCTGAAAATATTTGTTGACGCACTGACAGCGTCTAGCCCAAGAAATCTGTGCACCACCTTAATAATTTCACAAAGATTCTCATTTTCCTGTCTTGGAATATTTCTTATTTCTACTGTGTTTTTAAGATGTATTTTCTGTAAATTATTCAACTGTATTTCCAATTCATCAATACGATGATTAGCTTCCTGTTGTTTAATTTCGAATGTTTGAACTCTATTCTGAATCTCTTTATAATTGGCTGCACTAATCTCAAGTAGTTTAATAATCTGAGAATTTGACTCCAGTATCTGGCTATTTTGAATTTTTATTTCGGCTATCTCTGTATTCATCACTTCTTTAAACGACTGCATAAGATCTTGTTTTAAAAGTGAGAGTTCACCTTCATCACGACTTTTGAGTTTTCTTAGATTAAGATTTCGAACCACGTCTTGATCTTGTAAGTTTCCAGGAGGATCCGGATTTGATAACATCGTAGCCGTTTTTTTTTTTTTTTTTTTTTATATTTAGGTCGACAAATTGACGCCACTCGCCTGATGGTAAGCTGAGGCGACGTCTGGCAATTGAGGGCGACTCTCACAGTACACAGGAATACTATAGAGAGTGGCCCTCAACTTGACGACCCTGTAATGTGCCTCTTCACGCTTCGCTTAAAGAGCCCAGGGTTATATGTTGGAGGAAACACGTGCGCAGGCAGGGCGTTCCAAGCCACCATCGTTCGGCAGAGAAACGATCGTTTAAAACGCTCGGTTCTCGCGAAGACGGTTTCCACGGTATGAGGGTGACATCTCTGCCCGGCACGCGTTGTTCGGGATCGGAAGGGAGAGGGTGGGATCAGGTTGAAGAGCTCTTCAGAACACTCACCGTGGTAAATACGGTAGAACGCGGCCAAGGAAGCAATTGTTCGGCGCTGGGCTAGCGGCTCAAGGCTTCCCGTTACCTCCGGACAGTCTATAATGCGAACAGCGCGTCGCTGCATAGCGTCGAGTGCGTCCAGCAAATACTTCGCGGAGCCGTCCCAGAGGTGAGAGCAGTATTCAACGCAGGGTCTAATCTGCGTTTTGTACAGCATACACCTCTGGTGCGGTGTAAAGAATCGCTTTACCTTGTTCAGTATTCCTAGTTTCCGCGAAGCTAGCCCAATACATCTCTCAATGTATTTTGTGTTATTGAGCTCTCGACGAACGTCTATGCCAAGGATGTCTAGATTGTCCTTCATTGGTAATATTGCATTCTGAAGAGTGGGTAGGGGAAGGAAAGGGGATTTTTTCGCTGTAAATGCACACGCCTGTGTTTTGTGGGCATTGAACTCGACCAAGTTCTCGGCACCCCATTGGGAGATACTGTCGAGGTTTCGGTCGAGATCACCCACGAGATGTCGTCTCTCCTCCTCTATCACAGATCGCCCCGCCGTCGGACGAACCGAGTAACTCCCGTGCAATGTACTGTCATCTGCATAGCAATGAATGTTCCCGAGGGAAAGCATATCATTGATATGCAGAAGAAAGAGAGTTGGTGACAGTACGGACCCCTGCGGTACCCCGGCATTCACTTGCAAAAAGCGAGAAGCCTGGCCATCGCAGAGGACCCGCACTCGGCGCTCGTTTAAAAAACTGGCAATCCAGCTGCACAGTTGAGGAGATAGACCATATGCCGGAAGCTTGGAAAGGAGCGAAGCATGCCAGACCCTATCGAAAGCTTTGGCGATGTCCAGGCTAATAGCCAAGGACTCGCCGAACTTTTCCATAGCCTCACCCCATACATGCGTGACGAATGCCAGGAGGTCACCCGTTGATCGTTTTGGCCTGAAGCCATATTGCCGACCATTGATTAGCGAGTGATCCTCCAGGTATCGCATGAGCTGCTTATTAATAAGAAGCTCGAGCACCTTGCAAATGACTGAGGTGACAGCTATGGGTCGATAGTTGCCTGGATCGGATCGATCCCCTTTCTTGGGGATCGGTTGTACGTTCGCCTCCTTCCAGGCCTCCGGCACGAGGCCCGTAGAGTATGACAGGCGGTACAGACGCGTTAATCCTGGAGACAACTCAGCAGCACATTTTCGTAGCACCACCGCCGGAATGCCGTCAGGGCCACTGGCTTTCCGCGTGTCGAGTGACCGCAGCACTGCCCGTACATCACATTGCCTGATAACAATATCAGGCATAGTGTGGCCACAGTTGGCGATGGTGGGGGGCTGCAGGCCACGGTCATCGACCCGGGAATTAGCCGCAAAGAGGTCTGCGAGCATGTCCGCCTTCTCTTGGGCTTTGTGAGCCAGTGATCCATCAGGAAAACGCAGTGGTGGCAGCGAGGGTTGACAAAAATTTGACTGTACGGTTTTGGCCAGTTGCCAGTATCCACGGCTGCCCGTGGGATGGGATGTGAGCTCCTGACCAAGCCGCGCAACGCGCTGGGCATCCGCTCTCTTGAAGGCCCTCTTGCTGAACCTAGTGGCCCGATTGTACGCTGCTTTGAGGCGGTTCACGTTCGGGTCACGTGCCGCCCGAGCCCTGACCCAGGCGCGATACGCCAACTGTTTTTTCTGGACAGCCTCGGCACATTCACGCCCGAACCAGGGGCGAGCTTTGCGGATGCTGGCGACATCAGTGAAAGGGATATAATATTCTATCCCTAGACTGATCTCGCCAGCAATGGCAGCAGCGCTATCCGAAGGCGCCTTCCCTACAAAGCAGCGCTGGCTCCACGGGACGGACGCAAAGTAATCGCGGAGACCGTCCCAGTCTGCCGACGAGTAGTGCCATAGTCGTCGAGTCATTTGTTCAGCACGAGCAGGCGGTGGCACTTGGAAGCTGGCGTGCACCACACAGTGGTCGGATGTGCCCAGTGGGGCGAGTACCGACACACAGTACTCGGCTGGGCGACTCGTCAGCAGTAGATCCAGCAAGGCGGGCGTGTGGTCTGACCTGTCAGGTATCCGGGTGATCCCCCGTACCATCTGGGTCACCCCGTGGGAGAGAGCGAATGCATGGGCGGTTCGTCCCGCATGATCGGTCCTAAGGGACCCCAGCCACTCAACGTGATGACCGTTAAAGTCCCCCAGGAAAACCAGGTCAGCGTTCGGGAACCGCACCTGCGCATCGTCAGCCATCTCGCTGAGGTATTCGAAAAGCCTTGTTGTCCCAGTGTCCCCTGTGTGGGAGCGGTAGACGCACACGTAGATCTGGCTCATGGAGCCATGATCCACGTGCAGCCAAAGGACGGAGTAGGAGGGGTTCTCCAGACAGCGCAACCGGCGGCAGCAAACATCCGCCCTAACGAACACGCACACCCCGGCTTTATCGCGGAATGGTTCCTCAATGATATAGCCCGGGTAACAGAGGTACGACGTGTCGTCAGGGCGGCGTATCTGTGTCTCCGTTAGGAACATCACAGAAGGCCGTGCCGACTCCAGGTGATGGTGGACGGTATCGAGGTTTGCATGGAGTCCGCGGATATTCGCGAACTCCACCTCAAACGAAGTCAACTTTGTGGGGTTTCTAGGGGCCGCTGTGTACCGTCTATTCTCTTGTTGCACTGTCATTGTGAAATATGGGGAAGCGTGAAGACAGGGCGATATTTGGTGCGGCAGTAAGTGACAAAGTGCAGAGGCTAGCTTCGTCTAGAACCGTGTGGTTAGGTCGGAGCCGACCCGCCGGACGGAAGGGCTCCCAAACCCCCCTGATGCAAGGCCGCCGCTACCCCACACCGGTTACCACCCGGAGCGGCGACCCTACAACAGGATTATGCGCAACATGTGGGGCAGCCTACTGGGGTGGTTGGTCCCAGGCGGGCCCCATGACTATGTTGCGGGCGGCCGCGGCAACGCCGTTGCTAAGGGTCTCCCTGGCCGGCGAATCGACCCACACCACCCACACTAGACTCCGCTTCGCCCCCACTGGACCCCTGCCTGCCGCACCATACACCGCCCCGGGCCCGGCAGTGCAGCTGCTGAACCCCTAACGCAACCCAGCCTGGGCTGGGTTACTTGGGGGGCTTTAGCACAGCTGCACGGTGGTACCCCCCGGACCAACACTGTTGTACCACCTGGTATCCACGTAGGGGCCAAAGCCACCACATGGGTACCGTAATATACGAACCTCGTCCGTTAATCAGCAGGTGCGCCACTAGCAGGTGAGGTCGCTGGGGCCCGATAGATGTAAGAAGGGCCCCTTTGCACCCAAATTTGTTTGTCCGGATTTTGGTGTACTCTGCATTTTATCTGATATTTTTGACCTTGCTTTGACTATAAACCACTTAGTTCCGAACAATGAAAAATATATGTAGGTAGATATTTATTCAAACGATTTTACACCTTATTTTATACTAAATGCATATTACTGGAACGAAATAATAACACGTCTAACTTCAACAGTAGGCGAGCGAAGAAGGAATCTCACATATATATATATATCTGACATAAAGAATACATATTACACAATCACATTAGAATATACATTCACATTAGCTCTACTGACATAATCCCCACTGGTAGGGACACTAGGTAAGTACATGTATTACTCTGTTTATAATACACTTAAATCACGTTTTTATCCCCGAACGGATAGACAGAGGCGCTTATTTCGCCATTTCGTCAATTTTAATAGGTAAGTGGCAAGCTTATTGCCGTTGTCGGGGACTGGATGTGCATCTGGATTGAGTGATCCTTTTTTAGTTTTCAACAAAACCAAAACGTATCTTTAGTCAAAAATTGTCAAAACTCATAACCGAAATCAAAAAAATTGTCACTCCCAGGCGAACGAGGATATTGCCCAACATGTGGATCACTCAATTCAGACATTGGGAGTTTAATATTCTTGCACGAATCTCAGAAAATATTCACGCTGTGAATGAAATTTTCATATCAAAAATATGTTCAGAATTTGTCACATTATTTTACAAAAAATCAAGATACTAAACGAGGAATCTATTATAATTTCATTGGATCAATCAATCCCGACGCATTTAGATTGAGTGATCTTAAAATTACGGCAATATGTTTACGAAATGCATAATTATTGTTTTTCACCTTGAAGGTAACTTTTGGCAATATCTGTACAAATTAGTAACACACCACACATGCTTATAGTTAAAAAGTTATGACCAATCAAACCTTTTTTAATTTGCTGAACTGAGTGATCCATTTAAACGCATGTAGACCTCTTGGTATATTGTATACACAAACTATACGTAGAAAAATTGTACAACATTGTGACTAAAATTTGGCATATAATTTATTTAAATACGTGATTTCATTCGCGAGATTTTCGTTTTTAATATTTTATTAAAGAATTAAGTATTGTATCGTAGGTATAAACTTCAGCCTTTGAGGGACATTTTTGCTTATACCGTCATTTAGGCCAATTCTGTATAAAGGCGCATCATTTTTCATTTAGTTCTAAGTTGGAGACTGGGTATATTTGCCAGAGCCTCGTTCGTTTGTTAGCAGGTGCGCCGCGAGTAGGTGAGGATGACCTGGACTCTGGATATGTTATTATTAGGGCCCTTTAGCAGCACCCATAGTAAATTACATAGCAGTGTAAAAACTCGCTACCGCCTGTGTTTGGACCATGATCGGATAATCCCCTTTGGAACTTCTGTTTCACTGTCACGCACGATCGATATCAGTATGAATCGCATTCATCTCACCACGTTTTATAGCGACAGGCCACGTAGATAAGGTATAGTTCGGAATATATTTGAATACTAATTGGCGTTCGTGACTCATATACCCACTGGTATAGGGCTTTTCGTTTCCAATTGCCCCGGGAGTTTCTTTTCAAAGGTCTTTATTTCTCATTCAATCAAATTGTCTCTGAGCCAAATTCCATCAAAATTCTGTCGTTTTTATGTGATAATGTGATGCTCTAATGATATCTAATTTAATATTTTGAACGTAACATCGTTCAAAATATTACTAGGTATGTAATTGCTACAGAAAAGATCTTAGACTTGATTTGAATTCACGATAGGTACCTCTGAACTTTTGAAAATTGAGAGTTCGACGAGTTTCAAATTTGTAATGAAAATATAGTTTGATTCTATATAGGAAGCCTTGATCAAATTCCACCGGCGTCTTGGGGCGCTGAGTACCTGTGTCTACGGGAAAACAGACGTGATTACCTATGATTGTATGTCCTTATCTACTAACTAAAATGAAGACGCCTACGCAAAGAAGTCTACGTACGTGATCTTAATACACTTTTACATGGCTTCAGTCTTTATCAGGTTATATATCTATAATATACCTACGTGGGTTCTTTTTATACCAGACGGTAAAAAAGGGTGTGGCCACTCTTGATAGTATAAACCATAACTCTCCAAAGTATCAAGTCAAGTCATTCTCTACATGACTCAACATCTTCGGTCTATATCATTTCATTCGTTATTGTCATGAAATCGAAGTTGTTTTTGTGGTCAATTAAGGCCAGTTATTAGTTACTAGATTAAAATAGATGTGAACTCAACAGACTTGGGTTAGTGCCATGCCTTAGTTATAATGTCCCGGTCTTATCCAAATGTAAAGAGACTGGAGAGGCTGTCATACAAGTACATAGGATACCTTCCTAGACAGATACCAGTGTCTCATTGATGAACTGAAATATTTTTGCCCTGCAGGTTATAATTTATTACTTGAAGTATTATCTCGTGAAATAATCTTGTCACTGGAAAATTAATTTTTAGCACAAACATTTTAGGTAAATAGTTAGTACCTATTTAAGTCTAATGAAATAATGTATTATTTAAATGTTTCTAATACATTTATAAGCTAAATTTTAACTGTTGAAATACGCATGCAGTCGTACGCACGTGACAATATTAATTGTCTACATATACATAGCCGCACAGAGGCTGTATTCCTTCAGTGTGCCTGTGCGCGCACCGGTGAAGGTCACGTGGTACCGTAGAAAGAAAATTCACTCCAACCACTTCAGTCCGACTCTGTAAACGCCACTCGCTCATACAATAATTTGTTGTTGTTTATTTGTAAATTGTATGTAATATACTGTGTTCATACAAATTGTGTGTTGATATTTGGATTCCAAGTTCAAAATTAAAGGTGAGTTTAGTGAAAGTCGATCGACATTAAATAAGGTCATTGTTGTGGATCATGTAAAAGCGCCGGGTGATTTCAGTGAAAACATTATTGCTGCGATTATAAGGCCGATAAATAACTACTTGTACGGTTCATTATTAAACTCTTAAGTTTATATTAGTATTCTTTTAGTATTGATAATTAATGATTTCATCAGTTTAATTTTAGAAGTGGTTAATAGGTTTGATTTAGTGTCAACATCACCTATTCTTTTCTTTACGACATAATACCTAAAATAAAATTAATTAATTGAATAGTAACTAAATATTAGTAGGTTAATTACACTATTTAAAGCATACTATGAATTTTTTGTACTTTTTAATAGAAGAATGTTAGCTTTTCCTTTTTTTTTAATTCCGCGAGACAGCGGCCGCTCCCATATTCATTGTTGTGGGCGTCCATGGTACAGACCAGAAGGTATTTCCAGAGGCACCCAGCGGACTTAGGCCACCTGTGTGGCATCTTCGGGTTAGCTTTTTCCTAATTAAACTGGAGCTTAATATAAATTCATGAAACTGTTAGTTACGTTACTACGCAATTTGTGATAGTCAGTAAATTATTCGGTAACAAACTCAAATATATTTATTAATGCTGGTAACCTAATATTTACATACTAAACACAAAATCTAATATAACATAATTTATTATACACCTACATGCTAACAATGAATAAAATAACTAAGTATACAACTCGTCCCGCATCGTTCCTGGCGCAAAAGTGCCCATGATGCTACAGCGTTGCCGCGCTGAATGCATTGCCATTCAGCGCGCCAGGAGAGCCTTTGCACCAAGAAGGACCCGGAGCGTGTTTCAGCCGTCCTACCTTCTCCGTGCGTACCAGAGATACCCGGCAACGAAAGTGGGAGTGGCCGCGGAATAAAAAAAAACTAATCCTGCACCCAATGTCTGCAATGAATGTCTTAGCTTCGGAACCCCAACTGCCCAAGGTCTCCACTGCAACGGGCACAAATAAATAATGTTGGTTATTAAATAACACTTATTAACGTCAAATATTAAAAAAAAACATGCCTACTCTACATACGAGTAGTTTTGCGATGCTAAAGATTCGGATTCGATCCCTGGGTCTGTAAAAATGTTTATTTGATTTGAGTTTGGGTAGTTTCTATTTAATAAGACTGTATTTATAAAAAATATAGCAGTTATCTAGTTCTATCACCGTAGTTTCTATTTAATACGTCTGTATTTATAAAAAAATATAGCATTTATCTAGTTCTATCGCCGTAGTTTCTATTTAATACGTCTGTATTTATAAAAAAATATAGCAGTTATCTAGTTCTATCGCCGTAGTTTCTATTTAATACGTCTGTATTTATAAAAAAATATAGCAGTTATCTAGTTCTATCACCGTAGCTTCTATTTATTACGTCTGTATTTATAAAAAAATATAGCAGTTATCTAGTTCTATCGCCTTTGGCCGCGTACGTAACCTGAGCTTCGTAACCAGTTACGATAGAAGATAAAATCTTCTTTATTCGAAACCAGTAACTAATAAAGACTTTTTTTTCTTGATTCGAAACCACTGGTTAAGGATCGTAACCAGTAACGATAGAAGAAAAAATACTCTTCGTACGCAACCAGTTACGAACAAAAAAGTCCCACGTAATAGGGGGCAAGCTTATTGCCGTCACCGGGCACACATATAGTGGGTTATGTCCAAAATGGACGAATGAATTTAATAAAAAGTAGCAGCTATATTGAAATTTTGAAAAAAAAAAAAAAAAAATTCCCGTTGCCTTGCGATGACATGTTGATTAAAGGCAACAAAATAGTCCATGGCGTCTCGGACTATATATACGGAAACCCTCTTAAATATTTATTATTATATTCAGTTTTTAAGTACTTTTTTGTTAGAGCGACAACAGAAAGCACTAAATATTATAAAACAAAGTCGCTTCCGTCCGTATGTATGCTTAGATCTTTAAAACTCCGCAACGGATTTTGATGCCGTTTTCACCAATGAATAGAGTGGTTCTCGAGAAAAATTGGATGTTGTCATTACTGGTCATCGTAGCCCAGTGGTCAGAGCATTCACCCTTTTAGGGAAAGGCCGTGGGTTCGAGTCCTGCCGATGACATCAGTGTTTGTGATTTATTTATAATTTCTATCTTAATATTTAAAGAATTCATGTTCTTTACAGAGTTTAAAGTCGAAATAAAATCCGAAAAACTGAAAATATCGAATGTCAGCCAGAGTTCAGTTCTAATCAGACAGGAAAGCCGACCCCAACTGAGTAGGGAAAAGGCTCGGTGGATGATGATTTTATAAAATAAATGTCATAATATACACAACGTAATCTAGTCCCAAACTAAGCAGATATTGTACTCTGGATTGAGTCACTATTAGGAGTTGGGGTCTGTGGTCGGTTGGTATAACTTATTAAAGATATTTATCTTAGAAAATAAAACCAACTGCAAGGATCGTACAAAACTAAAATATGCTTTGTTTGTAGCCAATCACGAACAAAAAAACAGTGGTTACGTATAAAGAAAAAAAATTTTTTTTGTTCGTAACTGGTTGCATACGAAGAGTAGTTTTTCTTCTATCGTTACTGGTTACGTACCTTAACCAGTGGTTTCGAATAAAAAAAAAAGTCTTTATTAGTAACTGGTTTCGAATAAAGAAGATATTATCTTCTATCGTAACTGGTTACGAAGCTCAGGTTACGTACGCGGCCGAAGGCGATAGAACGTATTAAATAGAAACTACGGCGATAGAACTAGATAACTGCTATTTTTTTTATAAATACAGACTTATTAAATAGAAACTACCCAAACTCAAATCAAATAAACATTTTTACAGACCCAGGGATCGAATCCGAATCTTTAGCATCGCAAAACTACTGATGTGAAATATGAAAAAGTTATTCAAGGTTGAAAAGTTGAAAATTTTCGGTTTTTTGGATTTTTCTCGTAAACAGTGAATTATATCAAAAATTGGAGCAAAATTGTAGATAATAAAATAACCTACAAATAAGTCCTCACAACTTTTTTCCTAGGAATTACCATTTCTGAGAGATTGCGGTTATTAATGTCCAACAAGCTATAGTCTACACGCAATGCCGGTCTGCTCCTATTAACTCTGTCGTGATGTTATATAGCCTATGTTACTCGCTAAAAATTTAGCTTCAAATTACCGAAAGAAATTTTAAAACCGGTGCAGTAGTTTCTGAGGTGTCACGTTGTCCCGTACAAACTTTGTCCAACTGCTGAGCCTAAACAACTGATCGTAGAAACCTAAAATTTGGAAGGAGTGTTTATTATATGGCGCATACTTCCGTTAAGAAAGGATTTTCCAAAATTCTACTCCTAAAGGGGTGAAAAAGGGGGGAGATAGTTTGTACGGGACAACGTGACACCTCAGAAACTACTACACCGATTTTAAAATTTCTTTCGGTAATTTAAAGCTACATTTTTAGCTAGTAACATAGGCTATATAACATCACGACAGAGTTAATAGGAGCGGACCAGCATTGCCTGTAGACTATAGCTTGTTGGACGTTAATAACCGCAATCTCTCAGAAATGGTAATTCCTAGGAAAAAAGTTGCAAAGACTTATTTGTAGGTTATTTTATTATCTACAATTTTGTACAAAACCAATTTTTGATATAATTCACTGTTTACGAGAAAAATCCAAAAAACCGAAAATTTTTAAACTTTTTAACTTTTCAACGTTGAATAACTTTTTTAGCACAAGTCGGATCGATGGGAACTTTTGATATTTGATTTATAATGATGTACTTAATACCTGCACCACTTTGCAGCTCTATGCGAATTAATGTAACCTTACAATTTTGTTCCGAATATTTTAACTGGATTACTCTGTTGGCTACCTGATTTGAGATTTCTTTTTGAGATATATGTGGGAGACTCAGTAAAATAAAGCTACTTACGAAAAATGAGCTTGCTGTTAATCAATATTTTTCAATGTTCTACGGCCCATGTACTATAAGTAGATGCGTACCTTATTATCATAAAAGCTATTGAACGTAGAAAACAAACAAATAAGAAATATACAATGAGGTAAATGACTGTCCAATCAATTCACCTTATTTTTTAACCGATTTAATATTAAATGTCATTGGTCATAACCTTTGATTATCTAGTTGTCATTCATAACAACAAATCTCGTAAACATTTGTACGAGTATGAACTTTTAATACCTACTGATAAACCCACTTGTTTGATTCAATTGATGAATGAAAACTCACAAAGTATCTTGTTGGCTAACTTAAATAAATATTTGTTCGAAGTTAGCTAAATTTAAATTTAAAATTACAAATAAATAAATTGTACTAATATGACGGGTATTTGACGATAGAGTGTAGTTTTAGCAATGGCGAGGGTCGAAGAGAATTTGTACCCGAACTGCGACTCGACGGTGTGGCTGCGATCCTGCGAGGAGGAGGTGTCTCTACCTCTTGAAGGGGAACTCACAGGTTTGTTTTCAATACTCAATAGTTTTATTGGTTCCATAATGTCGTGGACCATCACACATGTACCATAATGGTGTACTTACACATCTTAAACTAGTTTTAGTTACAATTATGGCCCTGTCGGGCACAGCACAATTATTGTCTGGAGAGAGGAGAAATTTTACTTGCTAGCTGCATTTATTTAGGTTTATGCTATTGAGCGGAGTTTACGAAGCTCTTTCTTAGACGACTCGTGTATTTCGTTCGTGATCGAACTCTTCATAAACGACTGGACCGATCTTTATGAAATTTGGCACGGTCATAGTGCCCATCGCCCCGAGGGCATATATCTGAATTAGGAGCGACTACCATCTGACCTCCACAACCCATGGACGATATCGAAGTTTTGTAGTTAGACCGGTCGGTTGTTCAACTACCCCTAACGACTGCCACATATCTTTATATGACAACCGGAACTGACGGCTTAGCGTACTCATCGAGGCACGGAGCGGTCTCAAAATGTGTTAAGAAATGGTCACCCATTCTAACACATGTTTAGATGTTGATTAACCTTTGCATTTTTTTTTGTGTTAACATAGTCGGGTACCACGAGCCCCTTAAACTCTAAAATACTTACGACGTTATTCTCAAAATACTTAGGTACATACTTAGCAAGAGGTTATTGTTTAATATTTATTAACTGTGTTTAGGATACAGTATCGTGAGATGTGTTAAGTAGGTATAAACTATTTTGACTGTAAATTTGTTTATTAAAAATGGTCCTTTTTCCTATTTAAAAAAGAGCCGCATTCTTGAATAATGGCAAAGTTGGTGAGAGGAAGTAAGACTGTAGCGTTTGAAATCGTTACTTCTTAACTTAAAACCTACTTACTGCCGGCCGCGGCTCCGGTTCCACAATAGTTTCCTCGTTTCATATCTCCATAGATACCTACATTATCGCAGTAAAATGCCATCTTAATTATATGTTAATTTATGAATAGATTTATGTATAAATTGACATCTAAAACTGTTACAAGTGATTGAGTTTCAAACATCCTTACAGCTTCTGAAACGTTGTTATTAGTAGGTACCTCTAAACTCTAAACCAACCTCATCACTTATAATGGTTCACCTGCCCTGCCGGTCAAAGGATGAGGCTTTAATAAACATCAAAAGCCCGGTGTTAGATACCGGTAAAGTGGTAGTTTCTGCTAACTCGGATGGCTGCTAGGCAGGTCTGCAGGTGTGTAGGCAGACTACTAGTCCAAATGGATTTGATGAAATCTGAAGGAACATTAGAACCAGCAAGCGTTGGAGGAATTGGCTAGGATTCCTGTCACCCATCTCTTCGTGCATGAGAAGCTGCTGTATCTTCTTTTCTTGCGAGGCTGACAGTCTTCGTTTGAGCTCTGTCTTCAACGTATCGTATTTGTTTGAAGCAGATGGAGAAACTATCAAATCGCGTACTTCCTGTGAATGCTGCGGTTCCAGTTTTGTTTTAACGTAAGTCGCTAGTGTTTTATGTAAGAGGCGACATATTGCATACCGGTCGGTATGCAAAATGTCGCCTCTTACAAAAAATACTTGCGAAATATGAGCGTAGGTATAATATGCCTAACGTGTCCATTCGAGAAAAGAGACAGGATTGTGAGAGTGTGAGAGAAGTGACATTTATTGTAATGTCTGGGAAATAATCTGTGTTGACAATTAAAATTTAAGGTGAAGTTCCGTCATGGGTTCGTGGTACGCTGCTGCGGAACGGTCCAGGGTCGCTCAACGTCGGTTCAATGCGATTTGAACATTTATTCGACAGTTCAGCTTTATTACACAGGTAAACGTTAACAAATATCTTGGCCTTCCTAGCCTAGCCAATCTATCCTAATATTAATATTATAAAGAGGAAAGATTTGATTGTTTGTTTGTTTGTTTGAAGAGATTGAGATTTCGAAAATTCTTTCACTGATATGTAGCTTTAATATCCCTGGGTAACATAAGCTACTTTTATTCCGGTAATAATTATGTTCCCACGGGAACCGGGAACGAGAAAAGTATATCACGCAGGCGGAGCCGCAGCGATCAGCTAGTGATATTTAAAACTACAGTTCAAATCTAGCACATCGATCAAATATTTTTTCATCGATGGCCTATCAAATTACGCCATAACATCTTCATATTAGACTAGTACGGTGTCTAGCGCGGTGCTTCGCGCCGCACCACGCCATAGGTTTTGGCCTATAACTTTTGACCCCTTAGGGCTAGGTAAATTTTTTTGACTTGCCTCCAGATCGAGGGCTATCCATAGAGGGGTCAACCATCATTGGAGCATAAGCAGTTCTCGAGAGCCAAGGGGGACATTCACCATTTCTATATATAGATTGGTTTTGACCAATTTTGTTTTACGAAGTATTATTTTTCTGTCTTAGCAGTTTTTGTTGAACGTACCACCTGCTTGAAACTGCTACCCCAGAGGTATATGGAGGGAGTCACGTAAATTCGTGCTATAATCTGCAGATACCTATTTGTTTCGGAGTTAGACTGTTTTATGGTGAAGTTTCTATACAAAAATACTAATCTTTTCTCTTTGCAACATTCTAATACCTATATTACTCCCCATTTCGCAGGTTTGCGATAGATGACGGTCACGTGACATACCAGTGTAGATTCCTCATGTCCAACACGTTGAAGAAGAACCGAGCTGCTAACCGCATCGTCGTCACCGAATTTGGCACCAAATCTGTTCCCGATCCTTGTCATAGTATTTTTGACAGGTAGGACTAATTTTGTAGTTGACTGTTAGATTAAATCATTGGGCAACACGGGGGAGAAGGCTAACACAAGCGTTCCCTCTGCCAAAGTAACTATTATAGGTGGTATAGGTTTACTCGTTTTATGCAACAATGAAACATAATAGTGCTCAGGTATATCTTTGATTAAAATAATGTTAATACTGATACTAACATTATTTTAGCATCCGTCATTTGCGAGAATCTGGTCAATAAATTCGTTCCCGCTCTTAAAGTGGTAATGAGTACTGAAGGATAGCTTCTGAACCTAGGGCTTTTTTTATCTTTTTTAATTCCGCGGCCCAGCTCTAAAGTCCGTTGCCAGGCGTCTCTGGTTACAAGCACGTATTTCCAGTAGCGCTCGGCGGACTTAGGGTTTAATACAAAGTATACTTTACCTTTACCTCCTGGGTCATTATTTTGTCGTCTCCACGCCCTAAGACGTTCGCCTGTGGTCTTGGTGGCTCAGTTGGTCAAAGCATTACCTCTAAAGGCCAACGGTCGCTGGTTCAGTAGCCTAAGATTTTAGTTATTTGGGATCTATTATTATTGTAAAATATTTAATTCCTTTTGGTTTACAGAATGGCAGCAATGTTCAATCCAGGGGAGATCGTGTCAGATAATGCTATGATATCTTTGTATCCATTTGGCGATGAAATATATGCGTTCACAGAAGGTCCTATTATTCATAGGTAATAATGAATTCTGTTCTTCAGCGGATGTGCAGTGGTATATCCAAAGTATGTTTGCAAAATCCAGAGTATGAATTTACTTAAAAGAACAATGCTTAATGTTGTATGAAAGTTATACCAAGTGTTCTTAGAATGCTTACATAGCGCATTTTGTTCCTCAAACCCATCCCTAATCGTTAATTCAAACCGTATAAAAATCAATTCCAGGAGTCCTCACTGGAGTTCACTAACTTAAGTCTTTTTATATATAGTCTGTCTGCCGTCTTTATTATCTCTCTTGCTATGCCGAATGTTTGGGTGTTTTGCCTATAACGATTAAATTTACTTTCAGGGTGGACCCAGTTACCCTGGACACGTTGGAGCAGCATAATATGACTGACTGCGTCACACTGCTTAACCACACATCCCATCCACATGTCATGTCTAATGGTGAGGATTTAAAATACTTTACCCTGTCATAATTTACCATAGTGCACCTGGTGACTTATTTTTTTTCTTACAGGCGACGTATACAATGTTGGCATGTCTGTGGTGAGAGGCAGAATAAGGCATGTTGTTGCCAAATTTCCTTACACTGAAAAGGGTAGGTAAATGTTTTTCGTTAATTACTTATAATATTATATTATAATATTACATTATAGCTCACACCGAGATGAAGTTAACGAACATTCTACACGACACATGGTAACGACACGCTGTCTTACGCGTCACCGCGCCAGGTTCGCGTGTTCCCATGCTATCCCACGCGTACGACGCTGTCACACACGTTTAAAGTGTCATAGCGCTTAGATAACGTAAACGCAGACGTCGTAAGACGTAGGACCAGTGTGTCGCTGTTTCCCACGTCGCGTAGCATACGTCGTATGTGAAGGAGCAGTGTGGTTCAAGCTTTACGCTGCGCGTTGGTTGCCGTTGGTCCGCTGGTAGCGTCAATTTTACCAGAATGAGCTACTCAACTTGTGACATCGCAGAAATTGACGGTTACAATGCCATGACCAACAAATTTTATATTGAATTTCGATTTATTTTTACTAATTGCAAGTAATGTTGTGTTCCAGGCGACATGTTTAAGAGTGCAAGAATCGTTGCCACTATGAAACCTCGCTGGCAAATGCATCCCTCATACATGCACACGTTTGGTAAGATTTTTATAAATAAATATTATTAAATAGTTATAAATATTCGGTTCGTGATCATGGCACTTGCAACAGTTATTGGAAGCCAGTAAAATGGAATGGTAATGTGAGTGACCTTAATAGTTTATACCTACAAGTACCGTTAGTATAATTTGTTTTTTTTTAACTAGGTATAACAGAGAACTACTTCGTGATTGTGGAGCAACCATTGGCGGTGTCTTTATATGGGATGGTGCGCATGATGCTCAACCATGAACCACTCGCAAACGCACTTAAATGGTTTCCTAGTTACGAGGTACTAGCTATACGCATATTTATAAATCTCTAATTTTATACCAATTATAATATAATACGAATAAAGAGTCAACTACGTGTCAGCAAAGAGCAACAGTGTGGTGCGGTATGAATGACCGCGGACCAGCTGTGGTGTTGGATAGGATTTAAATTGGCTCGAGTGTGTGATTGTGTATTTTTATTATACATGGAATCAGTTAAACGCATTCTTATGTTTACTTGTAATTGGAAGTTTGTCCGGGACTACTTAGCGACTAGACGTTGGGACAGAATGCTAGGTATTTTGTTGTTTATCAAAAGAGTGATTCATTAATATTTATTGACTACACTGCGCTATCGGAGTCTGAGGATAATTTGTATCCGCAGTTCTGTAACTGTTCTATACTTAATCTTCTTTACATAGTATAAAATTAAGGCGCTCCCTATGTAGGTAGGTACGTATGCTTTAAAAGAGGTCGACATCATCATTATTTTTTTAAATACAGACACACGTGGTACTCTTAAGTCGTGAGACTGGCAAAGAAGTAAAGCGTTTTCGCACAGATCCCCTGTTCTACCTCCACATCATAAATTGTTACGAGCACAGAGGCAAGCTGGTGGTAGACCTGTGCGCTTACAAGGATGCCAAGATCATTGACGGAATGTACATCAAAGCTATTGAGGTTAGTTATTTTGAAATAAGTACTCTCATTTTTAACGCTGGTTCTGAGAACGTATTAGACAGAACCTGTGCTCAATAATTGGTTTATGGATTAAAATGGTTTGATTGGAGGCCCAATAGAGTCAAAGTGCCCAAAAGCTTTTGTGTGCTCGCGAGGTCTACTGTTTACAGAATTACTAGTATTGACTATTATTTATTTCAGAATATTAAATATAAACTACAAACTATATACTATCTAAAACTAAAACTAAAACCTAAAATAAATATTGAAAACAGGGAGTTCTAGCAGTGTGCCCATAACACAGGCAGCATTCCCGCGCTGGATTGCCAATGAGAGTCTTTGCGCGAGAAAGCTGGCGGGATCACTAGTCTCCTCCCTTAGTACTTACTTCTTCTGTGTTTCAGACGATGCAAAGCAACGCCGATTACGCGAATTGGTTTCGCGGCAGACCCAAACGACTAGAGGTTAGCCTCGACTCGCCAAACATGACTAAGATCCAACAAACCATACTTGCTGAACTTGGGTGTGAAACACCCAGGATACACTACGATCTTCATAATGGTAAGATAGTTTTGTACATACTTAAATCAAAAATTCAAAATATTAAACTAATCAAGGTCACGAGGACACTTATGAAAGTTAAAAAGAGTGATTCTACATTTACTGCCAGATTCGCAAAGCAACAGGTATAAAGCCTGTGATTAAGAATTGTGTTGTTAAGGAACAAAGATAACACTAAAATATAAACTTTTCAACCCTCTTTTAAAAGAAACCAAAAGCTCCCTAAAGTGACACACACAGGCGTTATGTTTGCTTACATGTCGCCTGTAATTTTAAATCCCACGTAGTACGTAGGTCACACTATAAGTTTTGCGTAACTTAAAAAAACAACATGTTAAAACCAAAATATTATGTTTATTGCTTTTCAAAATACTCTCCTTTACATTTTAAACATTTTTTCATGCGATCGAACCATTTTTTAAAATCTCCTGTTTCCCACAGGAGAACATGCCTTCAGACCACATGTGGTCTGAAGGCATGTTTTCTACGTGCTGATTGAACGCTATCAATGCCTCTTCGGAGTTGGTAAAAGTGAAACCTCTCATCAAATCTTTGATTTTGGGGAAAATACAGAAATCACAGGGTGCTAGGTCGGGGCTATGCGCAGGATGGGTGACGAGTTGTACTTTTTCGAAAGCTAAAAATGACTTTGTTTTGTTAGCCGTGTGTGAAGAAGCGTTGTCATGATATAGGAGAACGCGGCTTTTGGGTCGTCTTTCGTAAACTTTTTCTAATACCCTGGGTAAACAAATGGTAGAATACCACTCGGCATTAACACTCTTTTGATCTTCAAGTGGAATTGTACAGATGAAACCCGTAGCTGAGAAAAAGAACGCGATCATTTTTTTACCAACGTTTCTCGCCTGCCTCACTTTTGTTGGCTTGTTCTCATTTTCAAACACCCATTCACAAGATTGCTGTTTTTTTCGGGTTCAAAACAATAAATCTACGTTTCGTCTCCTGTAACAATGTCATAAACAGCATTAGAATGTCCGTGGTCGTACTTCAGTAGCATCTGTGAGCACCATTCCACGCGAGCCCTCTTCTGCTCCGCTGTCAGTTCATGAGGGATTCGAAAATTCTTCTCAAATTCAGCAAACCATCGCCTCACGGTGCTCAAACAAGGTGCTTCTCTCCCAAAAGGATTTTGAAGACGAGCGGCACAGTCTTGCGGAGAGAGAGAACTTTTAAAATCATAAAAAATCATCGCTCTATAATTTTTTCGACTTAATTCCATTTACTTTGCATACGTTGAACTTTGATGTGTGATAAAAAACAATTGACAAATGATTTCCCGTCAATTGTTTTTTTTATTATTAAGAAGGTTGCAACGTTTAAAAAAATATAACATTCGAAATTCAAATAGTTCCGATTAGGTAGAAGTGCAAAACTTTTAGTGTGCCCCATGTATTAGGCGGGCATACACTACCGTGCCTTTTCAACCGACTTCCAAAACAGGCGAAGGTTCTATATTATCTCATAACTTTGGACTGGGTGAACCGATTTTGAACTTTTTTTAATGAAAGCTACTACTAATACTTCCCAAGTGGTCCCATATCAGTTTGGTCCCATACCGACAAATATTTGGTCCCATTGCGGTAATTTGAAGTCGGTTGTTGTGTTAATTTTTGAAGTCTATTTTATAGTTTTTTAAGCGTTAGTGAATTTAACTTTCAACCGACTTCAAAAAAAGGAAAAAGTTCTCAATTCGAGTGTAATTTTGTTTATATATGTAATAATGTTTGTTTCTTATCTCTTTTTTTAATTGAAAGCTACTGCTTCCCAAGCGGTCCCATTTGAATTTGGTCCCATTCCGACAAAATTTGGTCCCATTTCGGTTATTGAAAGTTGATATTTATGTCAATGGTTGACGTGTTTTATATTACAGGCCGATACTACAGATATTTCTATGCCATAAGTTCAGACGTGGATGTTGAACATCCAGGCGCGGTAAGAGAACATTATATTTACTAGGTACCTACGTAAGAAAGAGATTTTTCAATTCAATTCAATTCAATACACTTTATTGTACACAACATGTAAAACATACAAAAAGGAGATATCACTTCAAGAAGAGTACAAATGGCGGCTTTATGGCTAAAAGTGATCTCTTCCAGACAACCTTTTTTACCGACTTCAAAAAAAGAGGAGGTTGGGGTTCGACTGGGGTTTTGATTTTTTTTTCTTTGTAAGCTACTACTTCCTAAGTGGTTCCTATATATCAATTTGGTTCCATTCCGACAATTATTTGCTCCCATTGCGGTAAAGTCGGTTTTTGTATCCGAGTTTAAAGTATTTTTATAAATGTCAAGTGTAAGTCAAATTTTTTAAAACAACTTTGTTGTTTACCTTAAAAGTTGCAAGTGCCCGCGTTTAAACGAGAATAGATAATTTCCGATTTCGAGATAAATCGAACCTATATTTCAAGCATTCCACGCAAGTGAAGCTGCTGGCATCAGCCAGTAAAAAATACAGCTGTTTTCTCTATTTTACTTACTCAAATTAGAACGATTTTTAGGTGATCAAAGTGGACACACAGACAGGAGAGATAAAGACTTGGTGTGACACCAACTCCTACCCCAGTGAACCAATATTTGTGCCAGCACCCAATGCTAAGGTGAAACTTCTTTATATTTTGCTACAGATATTCACTGTAGAGGTGATACGCGCCCTGTCTTTAGTGTAATAAAGTGTGGAACACATCGCAGGCTTGTGAGACTTGTAACTTAGTTGGTGGCCTAGTGGTGACTAGTCAGCGTTCACCTTCACCATGCGACATGTTCCCCCTCTACCTAGCCAAATTTGGTAAGATCCTAACTGTGCCACCTTGGATATTCGACCTATTAAAGAGCTTACTAAAGCTCTTGGTAATCCTAGCATAACGCAGTAGAAAAGCATAAGGTATAATAATGCCTATTTGCCCAAAGGGTAGATGCATTATTATTTATCTACATTTCGCCAGTAAGAATTACCCCCACGTAAGGAGCCAAGCCTATTGTCACTATTTGGGTACTTGTTTGTTTGCCAGTGCCTTGTCCCTTAATTAGCAGATACACCACGTATAAGTGTTGGCTTAAGGCCACTACAATCTTGGTGATACCACTAAGCCTATAGCTATTCTCGGTAAATGGAATATTCAACACAAAAAGAGTTTGTCAATTCAAACCAAGTAATTCCTGAGATTAACACATACATTCAAAACCAACTTTTGAGCTGTATGATGTTAGTACAGATAATGCTTAAAGTACATGACTATTCTTTATCTATAAAGTTACTTACAGGATGAAGACGAAGGAGTACTCCTAAGCGCTGTTGTTTGGGGAGGAGAAGACAAACAAACAGTGGCACTACTAGTACTTGAAGCTAAGACATTAAAAGAGCTTGCAAGAGTTAAGTTTAATACCCCTTCACCGGCTCCTAAATGCTTACATGGATGGTTTTTACCTAGAAACGGTTAAAGACATCATTTTCTGAAGCTAATCACTGAATTGTCGCACAAATTTTATGTTTCCTCTTTCACTTGTGATGCGGAAAAAGAACAATGGGCAAACTAGTATAGCGTTGGCCACAGCCGTACTATATATTTTTAATTAGGCAATTATGTATACAATAAGATTACAAAAGATTAGTTCCTGTACGTCGTTTGGATAAAAAGTTATCTCGGGTTGATTATGTAACCCATACAACGATAAATAAAAACGACTGTGCTAAGCGCAAGACTCGAGAACTGTTTAACTAATTTGGCAAACTTTTTTACGCGTGTTCCTTATGGTACACGCGTACACAGGTTTTCCATAAAAAATAATAATAAAAGAAAACAAAAAATATTTTCCATTTTTTTACAAAGAATTATCATAATAAATAATAAAATACCATAAAATGTAAACAAACATTACATTTTTTATATATAATTAACATATAAACTTATATCCCCGTAGGGTTAGACATCGGCGTAGGTACTTACTTCTCGCCTAGAATTTGGGCAAGGGCCAAGCCTATTGCCGTTACCTGGGTCTTAATAAGGGCAGTAGAGTCTATTGAACAGAAAATCAATAGCTATTCTGTAATCCGAACCTAAATTCCAACAGTTAGGACCAATGTTTCTGGCTATCCGTGAAAAACAAGGACAGTAAAATTCATTAAAATAGTATTTTTCCTATATATTTTTTTCCAAATTATATTCCATAGTACTCCTTGAACAATTATTGTTCAAAAGACCTCCCCTTTCAAATTACACTAGTTTCATTGATGGCCGCGATGGGCCAGAGACGTAGACGCCCATTCGGCCATTGTCCTTTAATACTCTTTTAATAGTTATTATATTAACAATAGGTATGTGTATTTATTTGTTCTGTGAACTTATAAATAATAGTAATAAGCCTTCGTAGATTTACTGTAAATAATGTTAGGAGCTTAAATAATAAAAATATTTAAAACAATTTATCTTTATATTTTTTTTGAGAAACTATTTGCTGGCGTAATTGCTACCAAAGATAATCTCCTCAGACTACTGAAATAAATTTTATTAGAGATAAGTAGAGCTAAGTATAGAATATCATTAGTATCATTAGTAGAGCATATTCATAAAGTTTTACATCTAGCGAATTTTTAGTGACTTCGAGTAGATTTCGGTACTCAAATATACATCGTAAGATGCTAATCTCTGCACTGTTTAAATTCAGTACAGAACAAACACGATAACAAACTTTATTCATGCTTTAAATAAACATTGACCACATATACCTCTATCGAAATTACTGCAGTATTGTACTAGTTTTGAAACGAATAGCAATGTCTGGTTAATTTAATTTCTAAGAATAAAATAATATCAAGAAAACTAAGATATATTCGGGTATTGATCAGGATAACAATTTAGTAACCTTTGTCTCTTGCTATAGAGAGAGATATAGGAGATTGTGCGGACGACTTTCATATTAAATATACCCAGAGAAGAACTTTAAAAGTATTTAATTATGATGTGGAATGATACCGCACAGACAATGGATGGATGGAACGAGCTTGTCAAAGTTGCTCTCAGAGAAGATCCATATGTATATAAAGTTGTGTTCTCAGTCTCTTTACTCATCGTGTTTATAATCAGTTTAGTCGGTAACATATTGACTTGTATCGTCATATACTACGACAAGACCATGCATACAACTACAAACTACTATTTGTTCGATTTAGCCGTCTCAGATTTACTAGTGACTTTCTCAATATTGATAATCGTTTATCAAGATTTAATACCAGAGATTCCAATAGTGCAGACTGACAAATCTGGAATAATGTCTTGTAAATTTATTTTATGTATTCAGTTCATATTTGTATATTTGCTTTGGAATCATGGAATCTTAGTTATGACAGCCTTATCTATTGAGAGGTATATAGCTATATGCTACCCGATGGTGTTAATAAGTACACCAGTATGGAGAAGGATTGGTAAGATAATATTCGCTATTTGGATGGTCGCTATAGCTGAAACAGTACCTCAATTATGGACACTTGATGTTGTCGATGCTGGTAAAGCATTGAGTTGCATCTCAGTACTAACTCCTACGGCAAAGATTATAACAGCAACATCAGCGATAGCCACGTTTATTTTGCCTTTGTGTATCATGATTTTTGTGTACACCATGATAGCACTCAAGGTTAATGCTAATCAGAAATGTATTATGAAATACACCATAGTTTATAATAATGCCTTCAGGAGGAAAAAGGTTAATAAGTTGATTGGTAAGTAAGGTTCTGTCATTCTTTATTTTTTAAATGTATATATATAGGTATAGGTACATTAAAGATTCAAAATCGATATTTCCTGATTCGGAAACTTTGCCTCCATTTTCAATTAGCAATAAATGTACTGATTTTAATAAAATGTTGTGGGTACCTTATACGCACAACCTTTTATTATAGTAAGTATCTATTGTAGAATTACCTAATATTTGACTGATTTTAGCAGCTTTGACGGTGTCGTTCATAATCTGTTGGCTGCCGAACTTTACAATCTGGATGATCATGTACTGTACGGATATTCCTAAAGTCCCACATTTTCAAAGGGTAAGCAAAGTACCTAATGGATTATACCAAATAGCCGCATGGATTTCTTCGTTCTTAAAATAAAGTATATAAACATAAAAGTAACCTATTATTTCCGATGTATGTTTTGATATTTAATTAATATTTATTTCATATTTTTTTGTGTGAAAGAGTAACAAACGTCTATACATTTGCATTTGCGTCAATAGTACTACTTAGCTGGAATTTTGATAATGAGATGATCATTCACCAAGCCTTTTCCCAACTGAGTTGAAGTCGGCTTTTACAGTCTAACTGTGATTCGGCTGAACATCGATATTTTCCGTGAAGCGACTGCCATCTGACCCATGGGCGATATCGATGTTCTGCAGTTAGACTGGTCCGATTTTTGATTTAGGGCTCCAACTACCCCTAACGACTGCCATAGATGTTTGTATGACATATTTCTAATGTTATATATAAACAATTTAAATACTGTCATTTCCTGTGTATTTTGCAGTGGTTCACAACTGTTAACAAAATAGCAATGTTTAATAGTTGGTTAACAACCGTGTTGAATCCCTTGCTCTTCAGTTTGATGTCCATCAAATTCAGAAAGGCACTTCAGGTAGGTATTTAAATTTAATGATTAATTTTGATATATCAAGAACGGCACGTAAGCAGCCTAGTGGCTAATTGTTTAGACTTATATTTTAACGTAAGTTCAATCATATGTCACCACAAGCACTTGTAGTTTAACTGGACAGGTTAACAGAAATGCTAGTAGACCGTATATGCGACTGATAGAAGATATTCTTTAAAAAAGAATTGGTAATTGAATGCAGCAGGGGCAAGCCGACCACAAAGTTGATTGACAATGGTGTAAAGGTCGCAGAAAGACATTGGATGTGGATAACACAGGACTGAACGCTGTGGATCTTTGGGGGAGGTCAACTACCTGAATTGACGATGCGGAGGTTGTATAGTTTAAGAGTAATCATAACTCATGCACTGAAGGAAGCTCAGGAGATGAAACAGAGATGATGAGAGATGACTGATTACTGTAATGAAGATCATCTCAATAAAACAACGTCGATGACATTTTTGCTGATTGTAAGAGGAAGTCCTGTTAATTTATATTATTTGCTTGATAATACGTGACGTGTATAACGTGACTTTTTTCGTAGATGCTGTGGCTGGAGAAAATTAAGAAAAGATATTTTAAGAACCAGTTAAGGGCGAGCACTTAGCAAGATGGTCCAAATCATTGTTCTCTGTATCTGCAAAATGAGAATCAGTTCAAGAATAGACTTGATATCATTTAAATTCCAAGATAAACTATTGGGTGTGCGTGACGATTGGGTGTCCTAATCGTGAATCGAAAAACTAATACTATCTAGATTTAGTAGAAGTTGTAAAAAAATTGTAGAACCGATTTAAAAATTTGTAAAATAATTATTTAAAAAAATATGGCCATTTAAATGAGGTCTCCCAATCCTTACTCAAGGGTACCTATTTCTGGTGAATCGATGCAAGTAGAAGCTAAATTTAATACTCATATTTTAGTCAAAATACAGATAAACACTTCCCAAAATATTCGTCAAGATTAACAAACATTCATAACTTTTATAAATGTTTTAAATATATCCCTAAATCCTTACTGTATACATTGAGGGTCAAGGTGTTTTAAGAAAGTGGCGATATGTTTTAAATTTATCTTTGCATGAAGATTAAGTAAAAGTTGTCTAATAATTAGTAAAAAACAAAAACGACTGAAATACATCACGGTTTAAAAATTATAACTCTAGAAACTATGTCCCTCAATACTTATGCCTACAAAAAACACTTGATAGTTCACTAGGTACTGTAAGTATATAATTAACTACGAATATATATTTTAGTAGTAATTTTCTACTAAAAGTTTATGCAGTTATTTGATTAGAAGATTCGTTATTCATCAAAATATTAACTTATCAATATTCCTAATATTAAATACGTATAGGGTGACCATAAATTAAAAATCCAAATTACCACGCGGACGAAGTCGCGGGAAACCACTAGTCTCATATAATTTACCAACACATTTGACAACTGCAACAACATATTATGTTGTAGGTATGTGCACAACTTAAAATTCATATAACTAAATTCAATATTTTTAAACAACACAAATATTTCGTAAATAAATGAACCATTTATTTAGCCAAGAATTAAGGGCAGTTGTCAATTTATTAAGGAAATATTTAATTGCATATTAAGGCGTTTAACACTAATAAAATCATGTCCATTATTAAAATATTTTCTTCATTCAATAAAATATTATCCTAAAAATAAACTAACTAATTATCAAAACTATATTTCACAAGAAATAATTACAAAACAATATCACAACAACTAGATCATCGTGTTCTCATTGCATAGTTATAATTTCAGAATAACAAAAATTCAAATTGCATCTCAAATGATCCTTGCTACGCCGACGATACCCTCGTCACGGCGCGGGGAGCAACGCATCAGAAGGCAACACTCAAGGTCACGACTGGGGTTGCTCAAGTCGAGGGTCGGATACGGCGGCTGGAGGTGGCACTGAATAAGTCCGAAGCTCTGTGTTTTCACGGACCTCGGCGCGGGCCACCTCCTCCTGGAGGTGGCCCGCGCCAGCTTAAATGTAGGGAGCGTTAGCATCGGCATCGAGCCCTCGATGAAGTATTTGGGGCTTGTACTCGATAGCCAGTGGAACTTCGGACCACATTTCCGAAGTTTGGTCCCCAAAGTGACGGGGGCAGCAGCCGCGCTCTCGCGACTGATGCCCAACTTAAAGGGACCCAACGCTTCCTGCAGGAGACTGTACCTGGGGATCGTGCGGAGCATGGCCGTGTACGGGGCTCCCGTATCGGCGGCCAACAACGCTGCTATTTTACACAGATCGTTGTGGACCTTGGTCGTCAGGACAATAAGGGGGTACCGCACGATCTTCCTAGAGGCAGCATGTCTCCTAGCCACGACCCCTCCATGGGACCTGGAAGCGAGAGCCCTTGCGTCATTGTTTCAATGGCACAAGGAGGCGCTGGAGCGGGACCACAGGCCTGCGTCTTGAGAAATCGAGGACCAGCGGTCCCAACTCCGCCAGGATCTCATGGAGACATGGAAGGTGCGACTTAAGCAACCAAAGTGGGGAACCACCACCATCGCGGCGGTGAGACCGATCATGGAGGAGTGGCTGCAGAGGCAGCACGGTGACCTCACGTACCGTGCGACACATCATCACCGGGCACGGAAACTTCGGTGAGTATCTGTTTCGCATGCATCGTTAAGTCACACCCGCGTGCCAACACTGCGAGGCTTCCGGCGAAGACACGGCATTCCACACGTTGGTGGAATGCTCAGCGTGGGCGAGTCAGCGCCGGGACCTCGTTGTGGGCCTGGGCGTAGATACGCTCTCGCTGGAGACCATGCTACGAGCCATGGTTTCTAGCGGGAGCCAGTGGAACGCGGCCGTTTCCTTCTGCGAGCAGGTAATGCTCGTGAAGGAGGCGGCCGGGTAGGGTGAGGGAGCGTGCCCTCCCCGCTGAGTTCCGAAGTCAGACGTGACTACGCCCAGGACCATCGACCTCCATGATCGGGGCCTGAGGACGATGGATTAGCAACCCACCGTCGTTACAGAAGCACGCTAGAAGATTTGCGTGATGTGGGGCTTCACCCCATGCACGCCTTCACTCACCGACGCGTGATAAAACCCGACCCTAAAGATGCGGGGTAACACCCGACCACCACACAGTGGCCACACAAGTGGCCAAGGTCCGACGGGCGCCACTGGGAATTCTTTCAGTATCTACCGGAGGCGCTCGGCAATTGACGTAGGTGCAGCCGAGGACTCCGGCCGCGGATTTAAAAAAATAAAACCCACTAGATTTACTAATATACGAGTACATTTTATATAAAATGTTAAGTATCGGTACTTGTTTTGTGATTATAATGTACGAAAGCTAAAATTCTTTGTAAAATTTAATTAATTAATGGTCACCCTTTACGTATGTAGTATTAGAAATATTGATAAGTTAATATTTTGATGAATAACGAATCTTCTAATCAAATAACTGCATACACTTTTAGTAGAAAATTACTACTAAAATATATATTCGTAGTTAATTATATACTTACAGTACCTAGTGAGCTACGATCAAGTGTTTTTTGGAGGCATAAGTATTGAGGGACATAGTTTCTACAGTTATATTTTTTAAACCGTGATGTATTTCAGTCGTTTTTGTTTTATACAAATTATTAGACAACTTTTACTTAATCTTCATGCAAAAATAAATTTAAAATATATAGCCACTTTTTCAAAACACCATGACCCTCAATCTATACAGTAAGGATTGAGGGATATATTTAAAACATATATAAAAGTTTTGAATGTTTGTTAATCTTGATGAATATTTTGGGAAGTGTTTATCTATATTTTTACTAAAATATGAGTATAAAATTTAGCTTCTACTTGCATCGATTCGCCAAGAAATAGGTACCCTTGAGTAAGGATTGCCATGCCATATTTTTTTAAATAATTATTTTACATATTTTTAAATCGGTTCTACAATTTTTTTACAACTTCTACTAAATCTAGATAACATTAGTTTTTCGATTCACGATTAGGACACCCAATCGTCACGCACACAACTATTGGAGAGGAGAAGTATTCAAGCGCTATCAGTGAATTTAGCAACCTGACTATAATTATAAAAATATAACGGTTGGGGGATCCCCGTCGAGAACGAAGTTATTTACGCAACTGCAACGCACCCAACCTGGGTTTGGGTTACTATTCTGTTTCACTAACGACGCTGACGCTAAATTTCAATAATAAATCTAAAGAAATAGCGGCCCATGTTTTGGTTTTTGCGGTTGGGAACCACTGAAAAGTGTAAATAAAAAAGGACAAACAAAAACGGACCATATTTTGGCTTCTGGGAACCACTGATAGCGTTACGTGACGATTTCTACTAAATCGTCACGCGTTTGAGAACTTCGTTCCAATAAGACTTATGATTTATATAAGTTAATAAGTATATATATTATGTAGTTATAATATTAAATTATGTTAACCTTCCGGCACATAATGTCAAGCACATTAATTTCGGTTCGATTACAATTTAATCCACCGTAGTATCGTTAGTACCTATAATCGGAGATCTTCCAATGGGTCATTGAAATAGATATTTTTAGAGGTAAATGACGCCTTTGTAGGCATGTTTATACCTAATATACCCAACCACAATTTTTATAAAGTCTACATGAAATAAATAAATAAACGTAGATTGTAGGTAGGTTTAATTGGTTTGAAAATAAAACACAATTCTACTAGGCGAAAGGCTTATCTAGTTAGGGATATAAGAAATTAAATTAAAATTAATTTAATTTCTTATATCCCTAACTAGATAAGCCTTGACTTTCAGACAACAACCGATGACAATCAATGAAATTAATTATGTACCTATACATAATTAATTTCATTGATTGTAGTATAAAAATAATAACGAAGAATTTGAACGAAGCAAAACGTTTGTCTGCGAATCTCTGACAACATACAATAAAGCAAATACAGCAGTATATACCTACTATATTTACTAATTTAGTTCACTCTTGCCTTTAGGCTCTAATATCACATGACATTTCTTTCTTTCTTTCTTTCTGTTGCAAAAAACTGAGCGAAGTGTCCACGACAACAATTTTTATAACATAACAAACAATTTTAAAATAACATTAATAAAACTAACGTTCGCTACTACGAGCTTTTTTACGATGTTTTTTACATTTATACATGAAATAGGGCTCAAAAATAATAATAATATCTGTTACGTGTTTTGAACTCTCCAAGCTAAATGTCATAAAAACCTATACAGAAACTATGTATTTTTTCAGTGTCTGTTTGTCTATTTGTTGGTTTGTTCTGGAATCATGTGAAAACCAGGCCATATAGGTTTTTATGACATTTAGTTTAGTGGTAGTTTGAAACACGTAACAGATATTAATTACTTAGTCTCTAATAAACATCATTACTTTCCTTTTTGTACTCACACTTTTCTTTTTACATATAAAATCGTAAGAAGCAGTATTGATGAGTAGAATATTAAGGGTATAATTAAATTAATCAAGGATTAACTAATTTACGCCTTCTGTCGGTACTCTATGGCAGAATTTAACATACAAGGGATGGTTGACTCTAAGTATCATATCAGCCATAAACTGAAGATCGTCTGTTCTAGTTACTGGTTCTAAACGATACTTCCTCAATATCCCAGACATTACCGTTTTCATCTCCATTAGTGCGAATTTTTGACCTGAAATTGGAAGATATTAGAACCCTGATAACACAATACATTATGAAAATACTCACTTGTAAAATTATGTCACTTTGTCAGTCCCGTGTTATAGAAGGTGAACCTAGTGGTGATTCCGGGGACTTTGGGTATATTTGCAGATGCATCACGTGTAGGTGAAAGACTTCGGAAAAGCCTCTTAGCACTCAAGTAAAAGAACAGTTAAGACTTCTCATTTCTCAAAGTTATCAATTAATCAATCAATCAAATAGTTTATTCACTTCGGTCATTAAATGAAGCTTAGAACGTCAGTAAGTTGCAAAAATCTAAATATAATTGCTTTTATATTCACATTTACCGCTAGATTCGCAAAGCAATAGGTAGAGCCTGTGAGAAAGAACCTGGCAATAAAACTCACTTATATTTTGGGTATAAAGGCTGTAAGGCTTTTAATGACAGTTCATAAAAAAATCAAGAATAATTAGGTCTTCAAGCATCTTCTAATCTAATGTGGTCTAGCGGTGCTTCTCTCCTACCTCACATCGGTGGGATGTGGGAGGCGGGCGGTGTGGCACGAAAACATCATTTACACTTTTTTCTTTCAATGTTTAATTTTGGTTATTTGTGTTAAAATCTCACCTATGCAATTTCTTGACCCAGCGCTGAAAGGAATATAAGCATATGGGTGTCTTCTTGCAGCATTATCTGGTAAAAATCTCTCAGGGACGAATTTCGATGGTTCTGGATACACGTCTGGGTTACGATGAACATCATATATGTGGACATTGACCATAGAGCCTTTCGCTACTTTGTACCCAGCTGTGGAACAGAGATATAGAGACAGAAAAATTATCTTGTTATTTATATTAATCTTCTTGTAAAATATTTAAAGATTAAATATTGGATAGAAACAGGCGTTACCTGGCGAACATCCATGACAAAGTAATGGTAAGTAAGATGTTAAAAACTTTTTTAAAATATAATAGCATTATTTTTTCGCAGAGTTAAAAGACAACAAAACGTCGACAATTGTTTCGCCTCTAAACGAGGCATTATCAAGACTGTCTCAAAGAGAACAGCCAACTAGAACGGCTGTTCTCTTTGAGACAGTCTTGATAATGCCTCTTACTTACCATTACTTTATTTAAAGATTATCAATGATCAAGTTCTTTTTTTAAACTATAAAAGAGATTCCGTTGTTTCTTGCTTTGATGCAAGCAAGAAACAACTAATGCTTTCTTTGTAGATATCAGCGATCCATAGTCCAGTGTTTAGTTATCGCACAGAAGAAGTTGATTAAAGAGATCCTTTAAAACTGCTTCGGTGATGTGCATCGGCTTAAATTAAATACTTGTGTGATCCACAAATGTTGGATTCGGAGTAAGTGTGTTTTTTATGTTTATTATGTATTTAGCAATATGTATGCTTATGAGATGTCTAGATCCCACAGCACAAGCTTATAGCTTAGTTTGGGCTAGATATAATCCTGGGTTCTTTCAGCGGAGCGTGAAGAGGTACAACAGTAGGTCGTCAAGTTGAGGGCCACTCTCTATAGTATTGTGTGCTGTGAGAGTGGCTCACAATCGCTAGACGTCGTCACGACTGATCAGCAGGCGGGCGACGTCAATTTGGCGAACCAAAAATAAAAAAAATAAAAAGATGACGTTGTGTGAGAATGTCCAAAATATTTATTTTCCCCGAAATGGTCGGCAAATGTTTATTAATGCACCCACGTTTTGCCATTATTGCCACTAAAGTTTTGGTTTCCTATGATAGCGGTGAGAAAAACCTGGCTCGGTTTCCTAGAGAACATAATTGACACCATTGTTTACATAGGACATGTTCTAGGGACGTCATTCACCGCTGTGTTACGACCGTTATATGACGGAACCGTTATCGTAGGAAAAGAATACTTAAGCGGGCACTTTTATGTTTACCAGGGCCTCGTCAGTTGATCGGCAACTACATCACTTGCAAGGTGAAGTAGGCTTGACTCTCTAAAGGTATGATCTTAGTAATAGTGCCTCTATAAAATAAATATGAATGGTGTAAAATAAATCCGGTGTAAAATAGTCCGAAACTTTAATAGGCTGTGCCATAGCGGCTGGCACGTAAGGTTTTGTTGCCTTTCATCAACATTTCAGCAAGGCAAATTGCTGCTACTTTTTTTTAATTTATTCAGTCTTTTTGGACATAACCCATTATATGTGTGCCCGGTGATGGCAATAGGCTTGGACCCTATTACGTGGTACTAAAAATACTGGCAAACTGGATATAGGCCTGATATGTGTGTGTGTGCAAAATAAATCTCAGCATATTACATAGTACGACGTCTTCAGAAATTTGTCTTGCTATGAAAGGAACACTGGGGTATAGCCGGAGAGATTCTTTGATACAACACTCTAAATACTTCATTCGATTTAAATCTGCTGTAGTTGGTTCTCTGTCAGATTCACCGAATATTGTGAGCATTTCTTCATATATTGCGTCCTGGAAATTACAATATTGCTTTAGAAACGATTCACAGAATGCCAACAGTAATAAAATAGAGTAAATTAAAAAAATGTAACAGTGTTACATATACAAAAGAATAAATAAGGTAAAATAGAAAAAAATTACTGGAAATTCCACACCATTTCCCACAAATGATGACGAGACTCGCGCAAAACGGTAAAAAAACACGTTTGTTGTATGGTAGCCCCCATAAATATTAATTATATTGTGGTTTTTAGTATTTGTTGTTATAGCAAGAACATAAATACATCATCTGTGAAAGTGTCAACTTTCTAACTATCACGGTTCATGAGATACAGCCCAAGACAGACGTACGGACGGACACCGAAGTCTCAGTAGTTAATAGAGTTCTCATTTTACCCTTTGGTACCCTAAAGCCTAAAGCAGAGATGCAGCATATTCTTGATCTATTTCGTTATTATGACTGCTGTCTTATAGTAGCTCTGATTTCGTTAGATTATTTTTTGCTGTTTCCCAATTCCAGCTAGCTCTTTGACGAGTCAGTTCTAAAACTTAAAAAAAATAACGAAATGTACACACGAAGAATATGTCAAATATTAATGATATTTTATGTCAAATATAAGATCATTGGGTTTTAACCTGAATTTCTGTTTCGTTGGCTATCGCCACTATCATGAAGGCTAAGGCCGTCCCAGTTGTATCGTGACCCTGAAATTTAAAAAGAAGTGTATAAGTTATAGTATATATAGTAAGTTAAGTATATATAGTTTATTTACAATAAGAATTACAATATACATAATTATGTACTAAAAATATTTACACTAAAAATACACGTCAAAAATTGACACAACCACCGACTTGAAATTACCGAAATGGGACCAAATAATTGTCGGATGTCAAATTGAAGTGTGCTTCAAGCTGTAATCCTCATATTTGAAATCTCAATGAAAACGAATTTTGACAACGCTAAAAAATTGTCAAAAATAGTCATGAAGTAGTCATAAATAGTCGTACATGTAAAAAAAATAGTCGTATTATAGTTTCGGCGTTATAGCTATAAGTTAATGAGGATTATGGCTTGAACGTCACGCTGTAATCCTCATCGCTGGTGCAAGCAAACGGTGCTTGCACCGGCTTTAGCCTATCGAATTGGTTTAGGTTCCAAAAAATAGTCATGAAATAGTCGTAACGATATACCAAATCGTCGACTTCTGCCGACTACCAATTTTGGACACGACTGTACTCCATACAAATGTAGGGCAAACTAAAACTTTTTATTTTCAAATTAAATCAGCTCAAATTTATTGTAGCTCCTTACGACTATTCCATACGACTTGCTCAGACTCTAATTCAGCCTATTTTGGACTACGCGGATGCTTGCTATTTGGATGCTACTGAGGAGCTTTTAAATAAGCTTGAGCGCTTGCAAAATTTATGTATCCGTTTTGTTTTTAATCTACGTAAGTATGATCATGTTTCGCAATGTCGCAAGGAACTCAAGTGGCTCCCAATCCGTCTTCGGAGAGACACTCGGATATTATGTCTCCTTTATAATATCCTACATAATCCGGCTTATCCTTCCTACCTGCGGGAGCGGTTCTCCTACATGAACACTCCCGGTACTCCTTGTAGATCTCACCTCATGTACCGCCTAAACTTTCCCTCCCACAAAACCGATTTCTACTCCTATTCCTTTACCGTTCATGCGGTCAGGCTGTGGAACTCACTACCCCCTGATATATAAAGCTGTAAAACTCTTCCTCTCTTTAAAAGTAAAGTCAAAACACATTATCTGTCCTCTTTACCCTAGCTATATATGGTAGTATTTGTAAGTATTGTATATATAACTCAGTATATATTTATCTATGTGTATATTATAGCACCCATAGTTTATGTAGGTTTATTTAGTTACTTGCACTGCACACACTAAGCCTTTTCACTCTTACTTCTCCTCTCAGGCCTGCTGGAAGAGATTCCTTTAGGAATAAGTAGTGCCCTTGTACTATGCTCACTTTTTTCTTTTGTACTTCTGTTTCTTGTTTATTTTTCTGTGTGTATGTAGAAAAATTATAAATAAAAATAAATAAAAGACTATTTCACGACTATTTTTTGGCATAAACTTTAAACCGAAAATCGCAGGCGTTCCGGAGAAATTTGATTTTTTCAAATGTTCAAGCCATAATCCTCATCAGGTTACCTTTATATCTCTGGAACCTTTTAAGGACTATTTCTGAGATTTGGCATGTCGTTACGACTATTTCATGACTATTTTTTGGAACCTAAACCAATTCGATAGGCTTTACCGTTTGCTTGCACCAGAGATGAGGATTATAGCTTGACGTTCAAGCCATAATCCTCATTAACTTATAACTATAACGCCGAAACTATAATACGACTATTTTTTTATATGTACGACTATTTATGACTATTTCATGACTATTTTTTAGCGTTGTCAACATTCGTTTTCATTGAGATTTCAAATATGAGGATTACAGCTTGAAGCACACAAATTGAAATGGTACCATTGGGAAGTAGTAGGGCAATTTAAAAATAAATAAAAAATCGGTTTACCCAGTTCAAAATATGAGGTAACAAACATAAAAAAAACATATAGTCGAATTGAGAACCTCCTCCTTTTTGAAAGTCGGTTAATAAGAAGTAATTATTTGCAATTGAAATAAAAAAATAAAATAAAAAATTAGAACACGAACTAGAAACACAGAATGTTAGAAATTACTATTCGATCGGCTGGTTTCTGAAATTTCAAGTTAAGTATCTGTTGAGCACTTCACATGTCAAAATACAGAAACAAATTTTGAAATTTGACCCTACTCAATGAACACTCAACTTGAAATTCTCAATTCTGAAACCGGCCGAATAAATATTGAAGACAAACTGAAGAGGATCTGGCAAATTATTTAAAATGCCGGAAGGAATATAATATAAAGAAACAGTAACGCAGTTTCCTATTACGTGAGAGAGTTCGATTTTTGCTTAGCACGTGGCTTTTTAGGTTACCTCTGGCGCTCCGCAAAAATCGGGTTCCCAGACCCTTACTTATACCGAACAACTTTACTTATATTGTCCTGCACCTCGAGCTAGTTCGGAATAACTAGTTCTTATGTGTGCTATATTCTCCCAATTACTAGTACGACACTATCATTAGTGTGAGTCTCAGTAGATGCGCGGTCGGAAACGGTCGTGCCTCGCTAATGCACTTTCGTAATTAATTAATACGCGACACGCGGTGCTTGCGCCGCAGTCATACGCCCGCCGTGATGGCTACTAACAAAGTGATCATCGTGAACGAGCTACTAGCGTTCATCCAGAATGACCTATGTCATTCTAGTCTATGTCTATACACCATGGATGAGATCAGTATCATGCAGATATGTAAATCCAATTTCAAGGAGGAGGATATCTGCAGTGGGAAGGCATTGCTGTTCCAGTCAACCGGAAAAACTGCCCAGATGCCGTTCCGCAGGAGGGATGGAGGGGAACGAAGTGTGCAGGATATCATTACCCTGCTGAAGCAAACTGACCCTGACGACGTGTCAGATTTCGTTGCCAAGGAGCTCTATAAGCTCCCTCCGGTGGGATTCGACCACGTCGACGTCACAAGACTGCTCAAGGACATCGCGTTCCTGAAGTCCAGCCTTGCCGATGTGTTGACAAAATTAGAGGCCTCGAATAAAACTATCGGTGGCTTACAAGCGGAATTATTGTTACTTCGTAGCAGTAATTCGGTTAGTAGGTCGCCGAACGTGGCCTCTAATAATGTCTATGCACGTAGAGGTGCGCATGCAAATGCGTCAGTGTGCAGTTTTGAGTCAGCGGAATTTGACTCGCCCGAGTGTCCAGTGGCGGTGGCGTGTGTTTCGAACATGAGTACGCGCCCCGTCGCCCCCGCCGCCGCCTCTTCGCCCGCGAAGACGCCGACTACGGTTACGTTGCCCGCTCCTCGGCCGCGTGACTACGCAGCTGCAACGGCTAGCACCCCTACAGCCGTTAAGACAAAGAGGAGTAAGCAGAGCAGTGTCACTTAACGGTGCACTGCACCCGTTAAGGCTTCACGGAAGGAGCCTTGTGACGCAGAGGGGTTCACTGTAGTGGTGAAGAAGAAGAGGAAGCCCTCCTGCAAGAACCAGTGTGGTACTGCTTCAAGAACCATCGAGCAGCACTTCCGCGCAGAGCAACCATGATGGTCAACGTATCTCGTGTTCACCACCACGAAGGTCGCAGACGTCGTCAACTACCTCCAGAAGAAAACCGGGTTGGTTTTGAGGGTGGAGAAGCTGGACTCTCGTCACAATGTGAGCTTCAACTCTTTTGTGGTGAGGGTTCCTACAGACCGCATCGACACTGTCATGACTCCCTAGTTCTGGCCGAATGGGGTGAAGTTCCGGCGCTTCAGGGGACACCTGCCGATATGCGCACTCCCGACCCGCGACATTTCGATGTCATTACGTGCTGATTAGGTTAAGATATATTTATATATATTCTTATAATAAGGTATTTTTTTGTAATATTCGTATGTATTTTTAAGTTTAAGGTACTCGTATGGCCTATAGTCTATATGGGCCGTAGAATAAGTTAATATAACATCTTGTAACTGTTCTCATGTAGCCTGAAATAAATAAATAAATAAAAATAAATATAACTCACGTATCTATGATTTTACCCCATGCTGTAATAGTAAATTGCTGTACACTAAGATAGGTACAGTGAAATGCGTGATAAGTTACAAACACTTAAGCGAAATTATAACACCAGTATCTCGTAGGTCACACTATAAGTTTTGCGTAACTTAAAAAAACAACATGTTAAAACCAAGATATTATGTTTATTGCTTTCAAAATACTCTCCTTTACATTTTAAACATTTTTTCTTGCGATCGAACCATTTTTTAAAACAAGAGGACCACAGATATGAAGGCATGTTTTCTACGTGCTGATTGAACGCTATCACTGCCTCTTCGGAGTTGGTAAAAGTGAAACCTCTCATCAAATCTTTGATTTTGGGGAAAATACAGAAATCACAGGGTGCTAGGTCGGGGCTATGCGCAGGATGGGTGACGAGTTGTACATTTTCGGAAGCTAAGCTTCGCTCCTTTCCAAGCTTCCGGCATATGGTCTACCTCCTCAACTGTGCAGCTGGATTGCCAGCTTTTTAAACGAGCGCCGAGTGCGGGTCCTCTGCGATGGCCAGGCTTCTCGCTTCTTGCAATTGAATGCCGGGATACCGCAGGGGTCCGTACTATCACCAACTCTCTTTCTTCTGTATATCAATGATACGCTATCCCTCGGGAACATTCATTGCTATGCAGATGACAGCACACTGCACGGGAGTTACTCGGTTCGTCCGACGGCGGGGCGATCTGAGATTGAGGAGGAGAGACGACGACTCGTGACTGATCTCGACCGTAACCTCGACAGTATCTCCCAATGGGGTGCCGAGAACTTGGTCGAGTTCAATGCCCGCAAAACACAGGCGTGTGCATTTACAGCGAAAAAATCCCCTTTCCTTCCCCACTCTTCAGAATGCAACATTACCAATGAAGGATAATCTAGACATCCTTGGCATAGACGTACGTCGAGAGCTCAATAACACTAAATACATTGAGAGATGTATTGGGCTAGCTTCGCGGAAACTAGGAATACTGAACAAGGTAAAGCGATTCTTTACACCGCACCAGAGGTGTCTGCTGTACAAAACGCAGATTAGACCCTGCGTCGAATACTGCTCTCACCTCTGGGACGGCTCCGCGAAGTATTTGCTGGACGCACTCGACGCTATGCAGCGACGCGCTGTTCGCATTATAGATTGTCCGGAGGTAACGGGAAGCCTTGAGCCGCTAGCCCAGCGCCGAACAATTGCTTCCTTGGCCGCGTTCTACCGTATTTACCACGGTGAGTGTTCTGAAGAGCTCTTCAATCTGATCCCACCCTCTCCCTTCCGATCCCGAACAACGCGTGCCGGGCAGAGATGTCACTCTCGTACCGTAGAAACCGTCTTCGCGGGAACTGAGCGTTTTAAACGTTCGTTTCTCTGCCGAACGATGGTGGCTTGGAACGCCCTGCCCGCGCACGTGTTTCCTCCAACATAACCCTGGGTTCTTTAAGCGAAGCGTGAAGAGGCACATTACTGGGTCGTCAAGTTGAGGGTCACTCTCTATAGTATTCCTATGTACTGTGAGAGTTGCCCACAATCACCAGACGTCGCCACAGCTTACCATCAGGCGGGTGGCGTCAATTTGTCGACCTAAATATAAAAAAAAAAAAAAAAAAAAAATGAATTTGTTTTGTTGGCCGTGTGTGAAGAAGCGTTGTCATGATGTAGGAGAACGCGGCTTTTGGGTTGTTTTTCGCGAACTTTTACTAACACCCTGGGTAAACAAATGGTAGAATACCACTCGGCATTAACACTCTTTTGATCTTCAAGTGGAATTGTACAGATGGGACCCGTAGCTGAGAAAAGAAACGCGATAATTTTTTTACCAACGTTTCTCGCCTGCCTCACTTTTGTTGGCTTGTTCTCATTTTCAAACACCTATTCACAAGATTGATGTTTTTTTTCGGGTTCAAATCAATAAATCCACGTTTCGTCTCCTGTGACAATGTCATAAACAGCATTAGAATGTCCGTGGTCGTACTTCAGTAGCATCTGTGAGCACCATTCCACGCGAGCCCGCTTCTGCTCCGCTGTCAGTTCATGAGGGATCCAACGACAACAAAGTTTCTGAACTTTCAATTCTTCTTATAAAATTTTCTGGATTTGACTCATACCAATCCCCAATAGTCCTCGAACTGTCTCATAGGTAATCCGCGGGTTTTCTTCAATTGACCGCTTAACAGTAGCCACATTATTTTCGTTGACGGCAGTTGAAGGTGGATTAGCTAGAAGTGCAAAACTTTTAGTGTGATCGTTCAAGTGCATGCAAGTCCTTTCCCGGTCGCCGGTCGGGCGGTCTTAGTAATAGTCCATTAAAATGTTACATTTGGGTGTGCGGAAGTCAGAGGACGCTATTTTAATTTTTAGATACTCGTATCAAAGGGTGGTGGTGTAAAGCTAAATCCAAGTTTGTGGGGTCCCAACCCTTATGGGCTTTCCACCATCTTGAAAAAGGGTTGCAAATCGTTATCGCGCTCTATCAAGTAAACTATTCATCGCACAAAAAAATTACGACAAAATTTTTGTCGCAAATTAAATTCTCTACAACTTTGTTCTACAACTTTTTGTCGTAGAATTAAACATAACAAAAACAGATGAAAATTTGAGAACGAATTTCCTTTAAGGGGTTATAATTTTTTTTCTGATCATTTTGCAGTAAAATTCATCAGAGCATTATTGTAGAGAAGTTTTCGAGCAATGATTTCCAATATTAACATTTCAATATTTATTTATTTATAATATATAAGGGTTTTTTTAGCGCTCCGAACATTATTCTCCAATACTCGTAAGTATTTACATAAAAATGAATGATCACACAGTTTTCTCTCATTTTTTCATTATTGATATAAAAAACATTGTAATTATTGATGTTGCACTGTTGTTAATAACTATTTATGGACTCTTTTCCACCAAGACGAAACTTTTGAAATGACTGATATATTACTAACTCGTAATGACTCTGTAATGCGTTGCGTATTAGGTAATATATGGTAGACTTGCCATGCCTATCTCTGTTATTGAGTTAAACATATAGCTATTATTAAAAAAAATGCTACATCCCGATATTCA
The DNA here is from genome assembly GCA_963556515.1 of Nudaria mundana. NCBI lineage: Eukaryota > Metazoa > Arthropoda > Insecta > Lepidoptera > Erebidae > Nudaria > Nudaria mundana. The sequence continues at coordinate 19,714,773 of OY748293.1, forward strand.
TTACATTAAAATAAGTTACATTAATACAAATCTCATAGTTGTTTATATTAACTTTCCATAAAAACGCAAATATCTGAAAGAATCTTTAGAATGCGATTTCTCAAAACTACGATTTTTAAGATAACGTAGATAGGTCTGACACGGCAGATTGGTGAAATCATCGAGGCACGTTTTAAAAAAAATTAAAAAAAACATGAAGAAGAAAAAGTTTTACGTAAGAGTAACAAGCTAGTATACGTATTAAACGCTTCTATCTACTCTTTTGGGTTTGAAGAGGTGATTTTGTGTGTGCGTGTGTTTCTATTTACGTTTCTCCTACATCCTACGATCCACCTCTGTTTGATAATTTAAATGTGTGAACCAACGCCTATCGTGTCAACCATTGACTCATAAACTATTATAATCGTATCATAATATTATGTAACTTAATAATAATATTTAATAACTGGCAGGTGGCATTCAATAACGATATTTATTTTAATGTGCAGTTTTCACTTTCAAGTTCAAATTGTTAACTTTATATCTCTATATATAAAAATGAATCCCTATTTCCCTTGGTCACGACATCACGCGTGAACGGCTGGACCGATTTGGATAATTTTGGTCTTAAAATATTCGTGGAGGTTCAGGGAAGGTTTATAAGCAAAATTTCAGGCGGCACGAAGTTCGCCGGGACCACTAGTATATTATATTTATAAATATAAATGATTAAGCATTTAATCCCACTTCCTATTGTTTTCGGTATCCGTAATTCTTCTATTCCTTCTCCTCAATAGCTACTAACGAGTATCAATATTATAATTATGCAAGTGTTTATACCACGGCAACTATTCCCTATTCTGTGACCACGGTACCATTTGTACCACGATAAATATTTTACGTACGTTTACAATATCACGGTATTTGTGTAAAATAAAACTAATAACGTACCTCAAAGAGGAAAGTATCCACTTCTTCTTGGATGTCACTCTCTTTGATAGTTCCCATCCGTTCTTCGTCCAACAAAATATCCATCATATTTCGTTGCTTGCTATTTTTGTAATAATGTTTCCTTTTGTCAACAGATTCTCTTTTTATTTGAATGAGTCCTTTCGTAAAGTTATGTACAATGGGTAATAGTTTTAATTCTCGGTAATAGTAAGTCGAAAACCTATATAGGATATTGATAAACATCCAAGGTCGCGTCATTCGCATTATATAACAACTGCCCAAATTATGGATATTTTCTACGTATTCGTTGATTGAATTATCCATGTTTTCGGGTATTTTTATACCCATTGAAGTTTCTGAAAGAAATATTATTAAAAGACAATGTATTTAAATTGATTTAAAGTCACAAAGCAGATCCATATACCTAGTATGATTAGATAATCCGGTAGTTGTTACAGGCAGCAAGTAAGCATGCAGTATGCAAACAAACATGCAGCATGCAATTAAACATGTAGATTGCAAGTGAGCATGCTAAATACAGCTGGCATAAGTTCTGCAGCAGGTCGAGCATGATGGTCAGAAGAGTTTGCCGATAACCAATGATATCGCAGAAAATATCGATGACGTGACTTCACGTGACCTAATCAACACATTTTTTGAAATTTCTTGCCATATCAATGGATATCGACAAAATCTTTCTACCACCATGCTCGCCCAGCTCTGCTCACACAGCTTCTCGTCGCAGACAGTTTAAACCTGCACCTGCACTTCGGCTCGCGAGCCGCCTCGCTTCTCCGGGCCTGTGCTTATAGTGTTCTGCACCCAAAAGGTAACACGGAACCCTATTACTAAGGCTCTGTTGTGAATGATTAGAAAAGTATGGTTGTGATTTTTTTGTCAGTTCTTTTTTCACATGCATCACACATATATTTGACTTAGACTTTGACTAAAGTCCACGCTATATCATGCTCTTTGGGCGGGTCAATGTGAAGAGTTTTTGACAATAAAAACTTACCACACATCATTCGAATAGTAGATCTGTTTATAAAAGGAGATATGTCTGTTTTGATTTTACCAACTTCATCCTCCAATGAAAGCAACAAACTCTTTGTATTTTCACAAAATGTTGGAAAAAATTTCGTTAGCATGTTGAAGTGAAAAGCTGGTGTTAACAATTTTCGCCTGCTTTTCCATTTTGTACCTATAAAGAGCAAAATAAAAATAAAACACGTTAAAACAAGAAACAAAAACGGGGACCATATAATTATTCATTTATTATAATTGTCGGAATGGGACCAAATTGAAATAGGACCACTTGGGAAGTTTTTTTAGCTGTCAATTAACAAAAAATATTTCAAAATCATTTCACACCAACGACAGCGTATACGACGACCGCGTTGGTCTATGTTTCACACAGTCCAAAGATTGAGGTAACAAACATATACTAGGTATGCAATGCATGCTGCTAATTGCAAATGTTGAGCGGAGCAAATGTTTTTATTACATATCAGAATCAGAATCGAACACTTAAATTAATTAATCGAATGAAAAAAAATCTATTTTCATTATTGACGCACGTTTTTCCATGGCAACCATTTAATCATCTAGTTTTTCGGTGATGTCCAGGACATTTTCAGAAATTATTCCTCCGTGGTCAGCTCTATTTTCATGATTTCAGAGATATGCACTCTCGGGTATGATCTCAACCAGCATGCCAAATTTGGTCAAAATCGGTCGAGCCGTTTCGGAGGAGTTGGCCCACAAACGATTTACACTTGTCGCCTAAGATTGAGCTCCGCTCAAAAAACATACAATCGAATTGAGAACCTCCTCCTATTTTGGCAGTCGGTTGAAAGTGGTCTCACTGATGCGGTGCAAGACCAGTAAGGGCTCAACATTTTCGTGACCCAAGTCGTCCTCACCGGCACGTGATGATCCGGAAGACGCACGAGACCCTGGCAAATATATCAATACTCGTAGTACCTACCTAGAAACGGAAATAAGCTCGTGCTCTATGGCTTGGTAAAGCTAGTCTATCGCTGCCGCACCGTTTCCGGACACTATAGGCATATTTGCCTGTCGCTTGTCTGTGAGCAAGACACCGCAGATGGCTTGGTCCCCTGAGATTTCGAGAACTAAAGATTTAACGAGTATTCAACCGATAAGACTCCTTAAAACTCTAGTTCACGAAATTAGTCATAGTCACAGATGAAAATATAATAATCGGTGATCCTAATAACTTAGCCACTTGCCCCTATAATTGTCACAAAATAATAGGTCCATTTTGACATTTTAGAAAGACTAGAATATAACTTAGAACAAAACTAAGAGAAACACTAAAATAATAGGTTGGTACATGTTTTTGTTGCGTTAAAAAATGTGATAGTATAATTATATCCTGGGGATTCTCTTCACGCTTATTTTATAGTAGCATGGAAGAATACAATTTTAATTATTACTGGCTTAAAGGTCTTGAAACCAAGCAAAAAAATCTAAGTAATTATCACGGAATGTCAAACCGTCAGGCGAAATACGTTTAACCATTTTACGTGTAACCATTTGATTCATGAATTTTTATAGTAATTCGTGAGTGCATTCGCTTGGAGCAGTCTAAGCGAATGCACTCCACTTCAGAGGTGTGGTAATTTTTTTTATTGCGAGGCACAAGGCCTCCGTCGCCCCTACGTTCATGCTCAGGTGCCCCGTGCTCCTAGAGCCCTAGTGACCAAGTAGGTGTTGTCATACCATTGCTTAGTAAAAGTCCAGATCCAAGCCATTTGTATAAGAAATCGTATGGTAAACCTTTATCAATTAACCGAGCAGAAGACAGCAAGATCTGAAACATACAGAATTTAAAAAACATATGAAGAAAGAAGAAAGATATATATGTTTATTCTTAGACAGACATGGCGATAACAATACACAAGTAAAATATTAGAAGTAGGTAAGTAAAATATTAGACACGCCACATCTGCGTAGAAATTGGTCTCCTCTCAGCTTATGCTGACGTGGGCAGACCCACTATTGCCAGCGCTGGTTTTCAGAGGAGGCCAGTGACACTGAAAATGGCGCACCCATGCAGTATCTCACCCAGCACAATTAATCATAATATTATCATGCTGCCAAATGCCATCACACAAGAAAAATAATAAATAAATCAAATACATAAATAAACAAATAAAATAAATAAGTGTTGCGTAATATATATAATAATATATCGTGTGTCTGTGTCTATATACATGGGGCACACTAAAAGTTTTGCACTTCTAGCTAATTGGAACTATTTGAATTTCGAATGTTATATTTTTTTAAACGTTGCAACCTTCTTAGTAATAAAAAAAAACAATTTGCGGGAAATCATTTGTCAATTGTTTTTTTATCACACATCAAAGTTCTACGTATGCAACGAAAATGGAACTAAGTCGAAAAGATTTTAGAGTGATGATTTTTTATGATTTTAAAAGCTCTCTCTCTCCGCAAGACTGTGCCGCTCGTCTTCAAATTGCTTTTGGGAGAGAAGCACCTTGTTTGAGCACCGTGAGGCGATGATGGTTCAACTGCCGACAACGAAAATAATATGGTTACTGTTAAGCGGTTAATTGAAGAAAACCCGCGGATTACCAATGAAACAATTCGAGGACTATTGGGGATTGGTATGAGTCAAATCCAGAATTTTACACGAAGAATTGAAAGTTCGGAAACTTTGTTGTCGTTGGATCCCTAATGAACTGACAGCGGAGCAGAAGCGGGCTCGCGTGGAATGGTGCTCACAGATGCTACTGAAGTACGACACGGACTTTCTAATGCTGTTTATGACATTGTCACAGGAGACGAAACGTGGATTTATTGTTTTGAACCCGAAAAATAAATTAAAAGTAAAAAACTTTTAAAGAACAAACTTTTATTAAATGCCCTAAAAAGATAAAAATAAACTTTAACTTTAAAACTTTTAGTATCAACTTATAACGTCATTACACAATTTATGTGTTATAAAAGCTTGTCGCGAGATTTACTTGGTTTAAAAATTGTTATATTTAAAATCAATACATGAATTTGTTTATCATGGAGATCGTTGGTCCTACGCGTATTCCAGTCTGCGGCGCCCTCACCGCACACTTCGGAACTCAGCGGGGAGCGCTCCCTCACCCTACTGGCCGCCTCCTTCACGAGCATAACCTGCTCGCAGAAGGAAACGGCCGCGTTCCACTGGCTTCCGCTAGAGACCATGGCTCGTAGGAGATCCTGGCGGAGTTTGGACCTCTGAGCCTTGATTTCTCGAAATCGACTCCAGCGCCTCCTTGTGTCATTGTTCCTATGGCACAAGGGTTCTCACTTCCAGGTCTCATGGAGAGGTCTACTAGTAAGTACTAAGTACTCTTAGTAAGCCTCTAGGGAGATCATGCGGTACCCTCTTATTGTTCTGACGGCCAATGTCCTCAACGATCTGTGTAATATAGAAGCGTTGTTGGCTGTCAGTCTCGCCGTCCATACGGGAGCCCCGTAGCGGCCATGCTCCTCACAATCCCCAGGTACAGTCTCCTTCAGGAAGCGTTGGGTCCCTTTTTTTCTTGCGTGAACCCCGAAGCGTGGGGTACCATTAGATAGGTATTTTAAAAACATTGAGAGGTTTAAGGATTTAAGTATTCGTTTGCGAGATATTCAACTATAAAGCTCATGTTTTTAAAATCTAAGCACCCCCCCACTCTAAAATTTAAATGGCTACCCCGAAAAATCTAAAAATATTTGTGATAGTGGTTTGTTCTTTATGTAACACTAGCGACCCGCCCCAGCTTCGCACGGGTGCAACGTATAGACTATGTAGAATGTCAGTCTTAAAATTCAAATATCCTAATGTAAATATTTGTATGCTATTTGCTTTGGTTGAATGATTGTCTTTATCTGTGGTATTAGAATTGTGGAATTAGATTCGTCTTTGAATTTCAATGCCAAACAATGTTCACACACTACTGACATGCTATCTATTGATACTATACGACCGTCCTTTTAAAGAATTGATGGATCGTAATTCATGGCAGAATTTTCTTTATTTACCGACGAATTAGTTTTGGCTCTCTGAATTTGATTGTAACGTAGATAACTTTCTTACCTACTAGATTAGTTTGTTTTCACTGAATAGAAATAAATAAGAACACTTGGTATGACTTATACATATAATGTTTGAGATAACAGATTACAAGTAATAATGCCACGGCTTTGGTCGTGGATGATAAATGATTCTAGATAATGTTAGGTATTTAGTTTAGTATAGGTTACAGGTTTCAGAGCCACAAAGCGTGTGCCGAACAAGAGAACAGCAGACATCACCTGAACGTGTTGTAGGTCGCACAAGAGCTCGAATGATCTGTGTCATTCGTATATATACTACGGGCTTGTCGCCGCGCTGCCGCGTGACACTTGGAGGGGCGACACGTCTCTGGCGGTGGACCTCGCCGCGGTGTGACGTAACACACCGACGTCACATGATGTCTATTTCTATCTTGGCTGAGGCGAGCCTCAAGCTCTGCAGGCGATTCTCTGGCTGTCTGTAATCGATGCCTACCCCTATCCTGGCAGAGGCGAGCCTCAAGCTCGGCAAACGATTCTCTGGCTCTCTACATAATTTCTATACATATTTTCTGCTCAATCGGCTAAGGAAATCTGTTTCAAAATTGAGTTTCAATTTAGAGTGACGCCACTTTATTTTTCGAGTTACTCTTAGTAAGCCCTTTCATTTGATACCCATATTGTAGGAGTGCATTGAAAATAATTAGTCCGCCATCTTGTATGTGCCGCCATTTTGGATTTAGAAGGACGTCATAGTATGAACCATGAATTGTCATCCAAACCGAACGTGAATACAAAATTTCAGCTCAATCGGCAAAGTAAATCAAAATTGAATAGCAAGATTCCACCCGAACAAAAATACATACAAACAAACATTGTAAACTAATAAAAAGCTTGTAAAAACAGCAATCTTGTGAATGGGTGTTTGAAAATGAGAACAAGCCCACAAAAGTGAGGCAGACGAGAAACGTTGGTAAAAAAAATGATCGCGTTTTTTTTCTCAGCTACGGGTCCCATCTGTACAATTCCACTTGAAGATCAAAAGAGTGTTAATGCCGAGTGGTATTCTACCATTTGTTTACCCAGGGTGTTAGAAAAAGTTCGCGAAAGACGACCCAAAAGCCGCGTTCTCCTGCATCATGACAACGCTTCTTCACACACGGCCAACAAAACAAAGTCATTTTTAGCTTCCGAAAAAGTACAACTCGTCACCCATCCTGCGCATAGCCCTGACCTAGCACCCTGTGATTTCTGTATTTTCCCCAAAATCAAAGATTTGATGAGAGGTTTCACTTTTACCAACTCCGAAGAGGCAGTGATAGCGTTCGATCAGCACGTAGAAAACATGCCTTAAGATCTGTGGTCCTCCTGTTTAAAAAAATGGTTCGATCGCATGAAAAAATGTTTAAAATGTAAAGGAGAGTATATTGAAAAGCAATAAACATAATATTTTGGTTTTAACATGTTGTTTTTTTAAGTTACGCAAAACTTATAGTGTGACCTACGTAAAACAAACATTGACACAAAAACCGACTCCAAAATTACCGGAATGGGACCTAATAATGGTCGTGATGGGACCAAATTAAAATAGGACTACTCGGCAAGCAATAAATTCAAAATCGGTTCACCTAGTCGAAATATATGAGGTAACAAACAAAAAAAAATACATTCGAATTGAAAACATCCACTTTTTTAAAAGTTGGTTAAAAATATCAAGCTAGTGATTCCTCCCGGCTTCGAATGGGCGGAAATGTTTTCGGGTAATAAATATCTTAACGTTAAAAAAGTAATAATAAATAATAAAATAAATATTTTTGGACATTTTCACACAACGTCATCTAGCCCAAATTAAGCTAATATAAGCTTGTGCTATGGGATCTAGACAACTGATAAACATACTTATATATTTCTAAATACATACATATTATACATAGAAAATACCCAAACTCCGAAACAAACATTTGTGGATCACACAAATAATTCGATTCGACCCGGAATCGAACCTGGGACCTCAGGGGCGGCAGTCGCATACTCATACCACTGAGCCACCGAGGCAGTCATGAAGTAACTGTTTGTAATTCCAAATTTTAATGTTTCGACTAATCTCTAAAACGGCTGGATTGACGGAAATTTCACTGGTTATAAAGAGTAACTTGGGCTACTTATATCCCGAGAATGTGTTCCCGTGGGAATTCTGAACTAGAAAACTATTCCACGCAGGTTTAAAAATTATGTATTGTGTATGTACTCGTATTTACCTCAAGATCCTCAGGTTTAGTCAAATGGACAGAGTTATAAAACATTCCATTCAGCTTGTAAAATTTGTTATAGTACTTGGACCACTGTCGGAGTTGTGTAAACAACGCTTCTGAAACAAGAAGGTACAAAAATAGTATTATATTAACCTAACAGACGCCCGCTAAGTTATGTACACAAAAACCTTCCTCGAGAACCACTGAAAACTGCATCAAAATCCGTTGTGTAGTTTTAAAGATCTAAGCATGCATATGGAAAATAGCTATTTATAATATGTAGTGATACTAAGTGATGAAGTGCCTAGTGAACGCCCGCGGCTCCACCCGCTTGACAAATTATATACATGTGGCGCGTACTTCACGAATCTCTGACGTCATATGTAAGAAACGTCCAGATAATACAAGAAGGCGGGTCGAGAATCTTCGACAACCTTCGATAATATTCTACCAATGTCTAGTTGCGCATACGCCACACCTCCTTATAATTAAACTAGTCAATTTGAAATAAGCAATAAATTATAAGTAGAACATAAGCATAGGTATTTATACTCGTTCTATTGTTTAAAGCCACGCCTACCTAAACCTGTTTGTGTCGCCGGGAATATTATGCTTGTAACATATAAATACGAATACATTTCGATAATAAACAACATTCATTCACATACTGTTAATACAAGCGTTTCAATATACCTCTCAACAACCACTTCATACACAAAAACCTTCCTTGAGAACCACACTATTCATTAATGAAAACCGCATCAAAATCCGTAGCGTAGTTTAAAGATCTAAGCATATATATTATAGGGAACGGAAGCGACTTTGTTTTATACTATGTTATTATGATGAAACAGGTACATAAAAAGGGTTATAATAACACGAGTAGGATTGTATTTAAAAAAATAAGCCTTTGCGAGTATTTTTATAGTATCGTTTAGGCTATTTCTTAGAACATCAGTGTGACAAAACGGATGTACGTACACCTATGGCACCTAATTGCTTATAAATAAACCAAAGTAGATAAAATGTATATTCAGAATTTCCACGGCAATTTTGTTCAATTTCACATTCACTGTCACTTCTAATTTTCATGTAATTTTTTTCCTTTAAGAAATGATTTCAACACTCACATCTTTTTGCTAACTTACATGAAAAATGATGAAATAAAATAATTAACTGTATTTAAATAGAAATAAAAAGATTTCTTCATGATTTGCATTAGACAAAATCCGGCAACGACATTTTGTACTATTTTTAAATAGATCCACAGCAGAAAAGCAGTTCTATAAAGAAACTAAAACATTTTTTTTTATTCCGTGGCACAAGGCCGCGGCCGCTCGTATGTCCGTTGCCGGGCGTCTCTGGTTCCCACGCAGAAGGCATTTCCAGTGGCGCCCGGCGGACTTTGACCACCTGTGTGGTCTCTACGGGGGAAACATAAATTTTAACGTAAACAGAGGCTTTCATTACTACGACCACATTTCATAGAAGGCGAAACTATTGCTCACTTTGGGTATTTTTGCCCTCGCCTTTGCCATAATTTCTCGCTCACAAATCTCACAACAACACATTACCAAGATGCAAAATATTTTGTGTCAATTCTGAAAACAGTTCATCAATGTGCCAATTTTCATTGAAATCTATTTAAAGTTCCACGCATGGTGAGTAAAAACAGTCTACCTTAATTGTAAACCTAACGGACTGTAACAAATAATTTTACAATATCAGTCATCATTCACCGAGCCTTTTCCCAACTCAGTTGGGGTCGGCTTTCCAGTCTAACTGCGATTCGGCTGAACTTCGATATTTTCCGTGAAGCGACTGCCATCTGACCTTCACAACCCATGGGCGATATCGAAGTTATGTAGTTAGACCGGTCGGATATTTGATTTAGGGCTCCAACTACCCCTAACGACTGCCATATATGTTAGTATGACAACCGGGACCGACGGCTTAACGTGCTCTCCGAGGCACGGAGGGGTCTCAATGTCTTAAGAAATGGTCACCCATCCTAAGACCGGCCTGAGTCAATGTTGCTTAACCTTTGCAATGTGTTAACATTGTCGGTTACCACTAGACCACGAGCCCCCCTGAATTTTACAATATCAGTATCATCACAAAAACTATATTCTTAGGCTGCACTCGAACCAGCGACTGTTATCTTTCCAGGAGGAACGTTCTACCCACTGACCAAAACACCACTTGAGCAAGACCTCTAATATTGTGATCATATGATCGCTACTTACGGCGCTATGGGAAAGTTGCGTATGTTTCGTCTCAAAACTCTCTTTGTTGGTTTTCATTCAAATTAGCTGTAATTTTGACCATATATTCTTGAATATACATAGATTAAAACAATGGAAAATATGATGTTGTTTTTTTAGATAATTGCAATGATTTCGCTAAATAGAAGACATTATAAACGTCGACATATGTTTCACCTACTCACGAGGCATTATCAAGACTGTCTCAAAGAGAACAGCAAAATCCGAGGAATGAACGTAGCTGTTTTTAAGATATGAACGTACAAATTTCGTTAGCGCGATGTAGGAAGTCTCACGTGTAAGTACTTACCTGTTGAACATAATGTTAGCGAGATTCAGACATGCCAAAACCAAAAACGGGGGGTAGAACTATTAACTGTGGGTCCGTTAGTGATAATTAGGTATTTTTAATAAGAATTTTTTTATTACCATAACTATGGTGCGACATGTGCATCATACGGATACAAACTACTGTGCCTGTCTCTCCACGAACAACTTAAGCAGAGGGGAGGTATGGAAATCCGTCTGTTCATTGAGTAGGGTGTCAACATCACGCTTTACTATTTTTAAGCGCTCCCAAACACACAATTTGAACCCTTTCTCGCCTAACCTCAAAATCTCAAAGGTGTTATTATTGTTTAGAGTATGTCCAGTATCTAAAAGATGTTTAGCGAAGTGGGACTTCTCTGGACAACCATTACGAAACGCTGACAAATGCTCCCTATATCTAACCTCAAAAGAACGACCTGTCTGCCCCACATGCAACATACCACACGTATCACACCGTAACAAATAAACGCCTGACTTTTTTGAATTAATCACCAAATCTTTACCATTACATAAGTCCCTCAGGGTGTTCTGGGCTCTGAAAGCTGGAAATATATTGTTATCCTTCAAGATTTTGGATACACTCGACGGAACCCAGATACGGTAAACAATAATAATATAATAATAATTTTTGGACATTCTCACACAACGTCATCTAGCCCAAACTAAGCTATAAGCTTGTGCTATGGGATCTAGACAACTGATAAACATACTTATATATTTCTAAATACATACATATTATACATTAGAAAACACCCAAACTCCGAAACAAACATTTGTGGATCACAGAAATATTTGATTCGACTCGGGAATCGAACCCGAGACTCCGGAGTCGAAAGCCGATGCACTACCGACCACGCCACCGAAGCCGTCATATCATAGCAGTCAAACAGGCAGTGTATTTCCTGCTAAACCCAGGGGAAGGGTACAATAATTGGTAACTTATTTGTCTAAGTTTTTTGTTTAACATTGAATACACCATGACCACACCATAGCCATTGGAATGTATGTACTATATGACATATTATACTCAACTCACTATTGCACGCATTGCATGGGGCACACTAAAAGTTTTGCACTTCTAGCTAATCGGAACTATTTGAATTTCGAATGTTATATTTTTTTAAACGTTGCAACCTTCTTAGTAATAAAAAAAAACAATTGGCGGGAAATCTTTTTTCAATTGTTTTTTATCACACATCAAAGTTCTACGTATGCAACGAAAATGGAATTAAGTCGAAAAGATTTTAAAGCGATGATTTTTTATGATTTTAAAAGTTCTCTCTCTCTGCAAGACTGTGCCGTTCGTCTTCAAAATGCTTTTGGGAGAGAAGCACCTTGTTTGAGCACCGGAAGGCGATGGTTTGCTGAATTTGAGAGAGGTCGAGTTTCTTAACATGACGAATTTCATGAAGGGCGGCCTTCACCTGCCGTCAACGAAAATAATGTGGCTACTGTTAAGCGGTTAATTGAAGAAAACCCGCGGATAACCTATGAGACAATTCGAGGACTATTGGGGATTGGTATGAGTCAAATCCAGAAAATTTTACACGAAGAATTGAAAGTTCGGAAACTTTGTTGTCGTTGGATCCCTCATGAACTGACAGCGGAGCAGAAGCGGGCTCGCGTGGAATGGTGCTCACAGATGCTACTGAAGTACGACCACGGACATTCTAATGCTGTTTATGAAATTGTCACAGGAGACGAAACGTGGATTTATTGTTTTGAACCCGAAAAACGAAACAGCAATCTTGTGAATGGGTGTTTGAAAATGAGAACAAGCCAACAAAAGTGAGGCAGGCGAGAAACGTTGGTAAAAAAATTATCGCGTTTTTTTTCTCAGCTACGAGTCCCATCTGTACAATTCCACTTGAAGATCAAAAGAGTGTTAATGCCGAGTATATAATACCATTTGTTTACCCAGGGTGTTAGAAAAAGTTCGCGAAAGACGACCCAAAAGCCGCGTTCTCCTACATCATGACAACGTTTCTTCACGTTGGCCGTGTGGCCAACAAAACAAAGTCATTTCTAACTTCCGAAAAAGTACAACTCGTCACCCATCCTGCGCATTGCTCCGACCTAGCACCCTGTGATGTCTGTATTTTCCCCAAAATCAAAGATTTGATGAGAGTTTTCACTTTTACCAACTCCGAAGAGGCAGTGATAGCGTTCAATCAGCACGTAGAAAACATGCCTTTAGATCTGTGGTCCTCCTGTTTTAAAAAATGGTTCGATCGCATGAAAAAATTTTTAAAATGTAAAGGAGAGTATTTTGCAAAGCAATAAACATAATATTTTGGTTTTAACATCTTGTTTTTTTAAGTTACGCAAAACTTATAGTGTGACCTACGTATATGATTGTTCACTCATAGGAACCCTAAAAAATTATTTATTGAGCTGTGAAAAACCGCCATCTTATCTAGGGATGGTTAGAAGAATGAGGAATTACCACATCTGTGCACTTGCACCGATCGGATTGCGATCGGATCGGATGCAATGCATACCTTAATAGCGCGATCGATGTAGAAATTATGAATATGATGTGAAGCAAAAATTCGATGTCGTCGGTAGTGGTCATCGTAGCTCAGTTGGCAGAGCACTCCCCCTGTAAGGGAAAGGCCGTGGGTTCGAGTCCCGCCGATGACATCAGTTTTTGTGATCTATTTATAATTTCTTTCTTAATATTTTAAGAATAGTTTAAGCAAACTCATTGCTTTGAAATACAAAAATATATGGATCTGGTAAGGATTCATCTAAAAATCAGTGTTTAAATATCGTTGTAACACGATACACTGGTGCCGCTAGTTCGGTAGAACTGCGGTAGGTGGATCCAACGCTAACCTTAATAGCGCGATGTAGAAATTATGAATATGATATGAAGCAAAAATTCGATGTCGTCGGTAGTGGTCATCGTAGCTCAGTTGGCAGAGCACTCCCCCTGTAAGGGAAAGGCTGTGGGTTCGAGTCCCGCCGATGACATCAGTTTTTGTGATCTATTTATAATTTCTTTCTTAATATTTTAAGAATAGTTTAAGCAAACTCATTGCTTTGAAATACAAAAATATATGGATCTGGTAAGGATTCATCTAAAAATCAGTGTTTAAATATCGTTGTAACACGATACACTGGTGCCGTTAGTTCGGTAGAACTGCGGTAGGTGGATCCAACGCTAACCTTAATAGCGCGATGTAGAAATTATGAATATGATATGAAGCAAAAATTCCATGTCGTCGGTAGTGGTCATCGTAGCTCAGTTGGCAGAGCACTCCCCCTGTAAGGGAAAGGCCGTGGGTTTGAGTCCCGCCGATGACATCAGTTTTTGTGATCTATTTATAATTTCTTTCTTAATATTTTAAGAATAGTTTAAGCAAACTCATTGCTTTGAAATACAAAAATATATGGATCTGGTAAGGATTCATCTAAAAATCAGTGTTTAAATATCGTTGTAACACGATACACTGGTGCCGCTAGTTCGGTAGAACTGCGGTAGGTGGATCCAACGCTAACCTTAATAGCGCGATGTAGAAATTATGAATATGATATGAAGCAAAAATTCGATGTCGTCGGTAGTGGTCATCGTAGCTCAGTTGGCAGAGCACTCCCCCTGTAAGGGAAAGGCTGTGGGTTCGAGTCCCGCCGATGACATCAGTTTTTGTGATCTATTTATAATTTCTTTCTTAATATTTTAAGAATAGTTTAAGCAAACTCATTGCTTTGAAATACATAAATTTATGGATCTGGTAAGGATTCACCTAAAAATCAGTGTTTAAATATCGTTGTAACACGATACACTGGTGCCGTTAGTTCGGTAGAACTGCGGTAGGTGGATCCAACGCTAACCTTAATAGCGCGATGTAGAAATTATGAATATGATATGAAGCAAAAATTCGATGTCGTCGGTAGTGGTCATCATAGCTCAGTTGGCAGAGCACTCCCCCTGTAAGGGAAAGGCCGTGGGTTCGAGTCCCGCCGATGACATCAGTTTTTGTGATCTATTTATAATTTCTTTCTTAATAAAATATATGAATGTTATATATATGTAATATATAACTATATGTTTGGTCTCAAAAAAGTCCATAAATATATCCGCCATTAGGGGGCTTAAAGGTGAACCCATGGCTAACCCCTCCTTTTGTAAGTAATAGCGGTTGTCGAATTGAAAATAGTTCTGTGTCATACATAATTTAGTTAATTTTAATATTTCGGTACTTTTTTTAGTGTGAATCCTATTTATTTCTAATTGATTTTTTATGATTTTCAGGCATTCATTATAAGGAAAGTTTGTGAACAGACTTTTAACATCCAACGACTCCAAAAGGGCATTGCGGGGTAGTTTGAAATTATTATTTTGTTAATGAAGTCATTACTATTTTTTAAAGAGAATTTTGGGTTAAAATTAATTGTTTCTTTAATAAGTGTATTTAAATATTTGGCCAACTTGAAAGCCGGTGCTCCTGTATATGCAACGACGGCACGAACAGGACACCCCTCCTTATGTATCTTCGGAAGACCATACAACAAAGGACATCTTGGGTTCATATGTAAAACTGTTTTATACAACGGCGAGTTCTCCGGGAACAAATAAGACGTGGACTTTATTGAAAGCTTAAGTTCAGCTTGAGGTCTTGACGCAGAACGTCACTTTCGCAAAATGTCATCGTGAAAAATTTGGTCACTTTAGCACAATGTCACTTTCGCAAAAATGTCACTTTCTTAAAATGTCACTTTCTCAAAAATGACACTTTCGCAAAAATGTCATTCAAGCGTTAATTTCGCAGCAACAACCTGAACCAAAAGAGAAATGTTTATTCATCCTATTAACCCGTTGACCCCCATCTGGACACCGGAACTCGGAACCGGACACGCTACTCGCTCGCGAATATTTTTCCAGCCTTGTAAAGCAGACACCTCTGGTCCGGTGTAAAGAATCGCTTTACCTTATTCATTATTCCTACTTTCATAGATTTGAAGAAGAAGAAGCCTGAAGACAGGGCGACATTTGGTGCAGCTGTAAGTGACAAAGCGCAGGGGCTAGCTTTCTCTAGAACCGTGTGGTTAGGTCGGAGCCGACTCGCCGGATGGAAAGGCTCCCAAACCCCCTGATGCAAGGCCGCCGCTACCCCACACCGGTTACCACCAGGAGCGGCGATCCCACATCAGGACTATGCGCAACTTGTGGGGCAGCCTCCTGGGGTGGTTGGTCCTAGTTCGCGAGGGATAAGCTGAGCTTTGCATTTGTGTGAGTGACCAAGAAAAGTAGAGTAAAAACTCATTGTGTAGCTGTGTATACAATACGTGTGTGCGTAAAAGATGTCACATATACATTTACGTACACTGCACTCATCCAAATGGATAGCTCAGCTTATCCCTCGCGAACTGTATATAACATGCGATCGGCTTGGCTGTTAGAGTTTTGCTTTGAGTTAACAAGTGATAATGGATTTCTATGTAACTTGGTAACGACAGTAAGTAACTTGCCTCCTGTTACGTGGGGCGAAAAATATACAGACGAAGTACCGGTGTGTAATGCACCTCTGACTACCCCTTCTGATATATGTGGATATTACTAAATATAGAAAAAATATTCGCGCTACTTTAATAGGATGAATAAACAGTTCTCTTTTGGTTCAGGTTGTTGTTGTGAAATCAACGCTTGAATGACATTTTTGCGAAAGTGACATTTTGAGAACGTGATATTTTAAGAAAGTGACATTTTTGCGAAAGTGATTATCTAAGAAAGTGAAATTTTTGATAAAGTGACATTCTAAGAAAGTGAAATTTTTGCGAAAGTGACATTGTGCTAAAGTGACCAAATTTTTCACGATGACATTTTGCGAAAGTGACGTTCTGCGTCAAGACCCAGCTTAAAACCTTGAAGTCGGGTTCACAGGAAGGTGTTGAAAATCATCAGATAGAATGATGTTATTAACCTTAGTCATGTAGTCTGCCCGAGGGATCAGTACCACGGTGTTGCCCTTATCAGCTTTTCTCAATACCACTTCGTTATTTTTAAGTTTCAACCGAATCGATTTCTGTGCAGCAATTTCGGAGTTGACAGAACATGACAAACTAACAGATTCGATTTTATGTGCCGCCAAAGACTTCAACACTACGTCATCCTTATTTCTTATTATTGCGACTTCTGTGTCGACTGCCAAGGACTCCAAAGTTTTTTGTTGATAGGTTTTGGAATAGCGTATTTTAGACCTTTATTTAAAATAGAAATTTCATTATTATTAAGATGAACCTTCCCGGCCACTGTCATCCCACCAGAGACAAAAATTGCCTAGATCACTACAACCTGAAAATAAACCACAAATACGAATCCGCAACTATAGCTATCATAAACACAACCATAACAGACCATAGCATGATTTATTTAAAGATGACGAAGCAAACACCAGTAACATCTTCCCATAGGAAAACAATAACAAACATAGATTTTGACTTAGCCCTTAACAATCTTAAAGAATGTGATTTATCTGAGCTTTACAGTATAACAGACCCCAATACTCTTACATACAATCTGATAGACACACTTCAATCCTGTCTAAGAGCCGCAACGACTACATCATCTATCTCACACAAAACTAGGCTAGTTAAACCCTGGATGTCCATTGGCCTTTTACGCTGCATTCTTAATCGTAACAACATGCAGAAGAAGCTAAAACAAGACCCGTTTAACGAAATATTAAAAATTTCTTATAAAAGATATCGTAACTTTTGTAATTGCATTATTAAAAAACAAAAGCATAAATACGAAAAAGACTTGCTCGTAAAATCACAAAAAAACTCAAAGATGCTCTGGAAAACTATTAACAACATAACTCAACGAAAAACCCCTAATTCAAAAAACTGTGACTTAATAATATCTGAAAATTCCCCTCAAAGATCCGTAAATGCAGTAAACAAATACTTTGCTAACATAGGAAGTCTATTAGCGAATGACGTAATATCAAACCAAAACGCTGCTCTATACGATTACACTAGTAGTACTCAAACAGCTCCTGTGTTCTCTTTTGTGTTACTTAAAACTGACCCACAAGAAGTTAGCTCGGTGATACTCTCATTAAAAAATGATAGTGCACCAGGTTGGGACCAAATACCA
The DNA here is from genome assembly GCA_963556515.1 of Nudaria mundana. Taxonomy (NCBI): domain Eukaryota; kingdom Metazoa; phylum Arthropoda; class Insecta; order Lepidoptera; family Erebidae; genus Nudaria; species Nudaria mundana. Next base: position 19,732,718 of record OY748293.1, read on the forward strand.
ATAGGTTTCTTAAAGATGGCCCATACTATAGTTTCACCCATACTATCCCATTTAACGAACTTATGTTTTGAGCAAGGTATTTTTCCAGTTGCCTTAAAGCACGCGCTTATTACACCTGTATACAAAAACGGAGACAAAACTGACCCTTCTAATTACCGCCCGATATCAGTACTTACCTCAACCTCAAAAATAATAGAGAAACTTATAAATACACGCTTAATAAGATACTTGAAAAGCCAAAAAGTAATTTCAACGTCGCAGTTTGGTTTTAGGCAGGGTCTTTCCACTGAGGATGCAGTTTTGAGCCTAGCCTCTTCTGTGATAGAAAAAGTTGATGGTGGGAAAAAGTGTATGGCTGTCTTTCTTGATGTAAAAAAGGCCTTCGATACAGTCTCGGTTCCTATTCTTCTGACCCGTCTGGAAGACTAAGGGATAAGAGGAGCACCCCTTGACTTGTTTAAAGAATACCTCAACTGTCGGCGACAACAGGTCAAGATAGGGAATTTCACCAGTTCAGAGGAAACGGTCTCTTATGGCGTAGGGCAAGGGTCTGTTATAGGACCCACGCTGTTTCTTATTTATATAAATAGTCTGTGTAATCTAAAAATAAAGGGCGGCCAAATTTTCTCATATGCTGACGACACAGCCATTGTTTTCGCGGGTAGAACATGGGGTGACGTACAGCAACTAGCAGAGAGTGGTCTAGTGGAGGTAGCATCATGGCTTCGACAAAGTCTTTTGACATTAAATACAGCAAAATCAAATTTCATATGTTTCTCTAAATATAATAATACCCAACCTCCGGTTGAGTACAGGGTTAAAATTCATTGTTGTGGGAACATACAAAATGCCAGTTGCTCATGTGCTGAAATATCCAAAGTTCAGTTTACTAAATATCTTGGGGTTATGTTGGATCAACGTCTGTCGTGGAATACACAAATAGAACTAGTTATGAGTAGAACCAGAAAGTTAATCTGGATATTTAAAATGCTGCGTCATGTTGTTGCTCGTGAACTCCTCCTACAAATCTATATTGCTTTAGCTCAATCGGTCATAACTTATTGCATACCAGTCTGGGGCGGAGCAATTAAAACTAAGTTTTTGGACCTAGAAAGAGCTCAGAGATCAGTATTAAAAGTTATGTTATTTAAGTCTTATAGGTACCCTACAGACGAATTGTATCTAAGTGCTGAAGTCTTAACAGTAAGAAAGTTATATCTCCTTCACCTTATACTTAAAAAGCACAAATCTTTGCCATATGACCCTTCGAAGGAAAAGGGAAGAAGAAAACACAATGTTGCCACAACACTTGCTGTTAAATCTAAATTTGCTTCACGACAGTATCCGCGCCAGTCGTCATTTATTTACAATGCTGTTAATAGGGACCTGCAAATATATCCCCAAAGACCAAAACAATGTAAGAAGACATTGACTGACTGGCTGAAATCATTAAGTTATGACCAGGTAGAAACTTTATTACAGTGACTGTAACGCACTCTCTTTCATATAATCTCACTTACACACATACACATACACACATACGCTCACATACACACACATACACTCACACACACACACACATATACACTTTTTATTTAGGTTTATAGTGTTATACCTTAGTTATACTTTAGCTTATTACCTAGAATATTTTGGTCTATTGTTTACTTTTGGATTTATAACGTATACAAGAAAACATGCAAACTGTACATAGTTTATAGAAGGTCTGTTGGAGGAGCGGGTTCTCCTGATACAAGCATATATTTGCTTAAAAGGAGATCTCCAAACATGTGTAAGATGTACCTATAAGAAAGCGAAAATAAACAATTTATTATTATTATTATTTACTAGTTATCCCGGCGAACTTTGTATCGCCTCAAATATAAATATAAAAAAAAAACCTTCCCTGAACTTCTACGAATATTTTAATATTTCATGTATGTATTATTAATTATAATTGAAAAACGCGACGGACGGACAGACAGACAGACAAATTGTCATATTAAATATATAGATACGGGAAAGATTCTGAATCCTCGGATAGAACGTGTGATCACATCGCACTTGCTCCGTCTGATCAAAAACCCTTCCACCATCTATTATTAAATTATTTAGTTTTTTGATTGAGTTAAATATTTTTTTATGAATTGATTGTGAAGCTAAATAACGAGCCTTTTGGTCTAGCAAATCAAATTCTACATTGTGTAGACTAAAGGATAATTTGGAGTTTAACACTTTTAAATGTAACTTTAAATTATCCTTTATTCCAAACAATTTTTTAATTTCTGCGTTTAACCAAACCGCTTTTGCTTTATTAAGAGCAATCTTAGCCGACACTGAATCACTGTTTGTTCGCAGGCATATGTACCTAGGGAACACTCCAAAACGTTTACATTCCTGATTAAACCAGAGGTTCTGGCTAGCTGTTCTATGAAACTGCATGATCTTTATATATAACTTGGCCTGGATAGCTATGCTAGCTGTTCTTAAATACTGAATGGAGTCAGGCGTTACCTGGCGAAAGTCCATGATAAAACAATGGAAAATATGATGTTGAATTTTAGATAATTACAATGATTTCACTAAATAGAAGACATTATAAACGTTGACATATGTTTCAAAACGGGGGGCAGAACTATTAACTGTGGGTCTGTTAGTGATAATTAGGTATTTTTAAATAAATAGATTATTTATAATAAAACTGATTAAGAAAAAAATAAAACTTAGAAAACGCATACAGTATTTGATTTTTTAATTTTATAATACACAAAATCGCATATAATTGTACATAAATATAATATCAAACATAATAAAAACAAATAAATAGGTACTTAATAAGGTAACCTCTTAAATATGGACAGCAAGGAGAGCTTTGGCTTCGTCGGATAGTTCTCTCGATATAGTTTCCGAAGTGCTTCTTAAACTTGAAATATATGGATTCGAAGTGTACAATAAGGCATGAAACACATCTTCATTAGTAGCCACTCTTGAACATTTTCTAGAGTGATGAAGTCTGAATTTCTTATAATCCTTGTTTCTGGATTCTTGGGCGTCTTCGGATAATTTGCCGATCGGCAATATTGCAAAGTAATCAATTATTTTTTCCCCATGTATCAGAATTTTATGCACTGAAGAAGGCATGTAATACCAATTGTATTTACTTATATATAGTTGGGCTGTTACAAAAGCATATTCCCCAAATTTTTTGGAATCAATAGCCATTCCAGATGACATCGTTTGCAATATAATATACATACGTTTTATAAGTTATACGTCAACACCTGTAATATCTGCAGTGCATGAATAACTCTGAAAAAATCTTCGAGCTGTGTTTCCATCATTGCTGTTTCCAGATCCTTGTCGAGGTTTGTCGATGTGCAAGCCAAGTACCTCCCTAAACTGCTTTTGCACTAGCTTTTTCTTGTCAGTCTTATATTTTTTATTTTCAGTAGTAACAGCTGACCATTTTTGAAAAGACAGGTTGTAGGAAATGTGTAAAATCATCTCCATACTCCTGATCCAAACATGCAATGTAGAAAGTCCGTATTGAAATGAATTTTCGTTGACGCCACGAGCTCTAACACTCTCCAAGTCGTTCATCTGTCGAGGAGTAGCACCACAAACAGTACAAGATGCGCTCGAGCTAGTTTCAGTTAGAACTTGTGCTACTTTGCCATCAATCATAGTTAAAAATAGGTCATGCGTCACTTTAATTACATCACCATTCTTATTTATCAAAGAAGGAGACATATTCTGTATTTGACGGTTGACATCGGCTACAACAAACGCTGTTTTTTCAGGAGTTTCTTTGGCAAATTCTAACAATATAGGTCTGCAATATCGGACAGATGAGCAAGTTTCGTTCTTCCAAACAACACTGTTAGTTACTTCTATGAGTCTACAGGGTACGAGAGAAGCAATGAAAAGGTTGGCATCTGATATAAGATCGCTTTTTCCGGTAAAACTTGTTTGTACTCACTCTGGCCTGAGGAGCCATCACAGCCCCATTTACAGAATAATTTATATTAGTAATGGTTATGCTTGAATCAGGAGGATAACACATTTTTTTTGCTTCAGCTTGGGTTGCATAAGACGGAAATATATTGCAATTTTTATCCACCAAACTAAGTCGTAGTTTCCCATACAGTTCTTTACTGAGGTCTAAATCAATAAATGTCCTTAATGTCTCTTCCTTTGAAAATGGTGTTACTTCTTCGGGGATTTCCGTTGCGTATTTAAGTATATTTTTCTTCTCATTTTTTGTTGTAGTTCTTATTATGTTAACGATAGCGGCCTCCTCTGTCTCACCCATAGATCTTAACTCCTGAGCATTTGAATTGAGTTCACAGTTGAATCCGTGCTCTTGTATTAATTCCATATTTTTTCGCTTCTTTGTTTTATCTGACCAATCATCGTAAGGTTTTGAAGGTCTGCCCGTCAGTACTTCCAGACGAGCTAGGTTCATCAACAGAGCCACGACACTCTAGGGGAACACTAAATAGGCCATCTAGCCATTCAGCGTTTTAACTTTCGAAACGTTCTTTTACTCGGTACGCTTTTCTTCAGTGTTGATTACATTGAGTCAGCAAATTTCTTTGAATGTAGGAGATCACAGTTGCCTTATTATCTTCTGACAAATTAAAATTTTCTTCTAAGTAGGCTTCTATAGTCTGCCCTCTAACCAACCAATAGCACAATTCTCGTTTATTACAAACAAATTCACTCATTTTTTGATATTAGTTAAGCTCAGAAATTGTTATTTACTAGAATTGCTTTTTGGGCAGTTAAGTGTCTGGTTACTGACTGTGATGTTTTCAGGATTTGTCTACTTTTATAGGTCCCTGAAATAGGTAGTACAATGTGTAAAAAGATAACAAACCAATATGCATACTTCTATAACCAACCTTTATCAACTTTGACCTAACTTGATAAGAGACCGCATTTTATCAAGCAAGGTGGTCAAAACTATATCAACCACACAATAAACTATAAATAACACTTACCCCTGTAATTATTTTGTTATCAATTAAACTGTAATAGATAGTAAATAATTTTATACGAAGTTGGAGAAAAACGCAATTTTTACCTCGTCATACATTTTTGAAGTTATTTCGAAAAGTGCAAAAATGCTGCAACGTTTTTTTTTGAAATTGTAATATAATGTATAAAGATTATAATTCAATAAATATCTCAACATTGGCAAGCATCGGTAAAGACTAGACCTGTTGTTGAAAAAAAAAATCTCAAAAACGTATGTCATCTTGAATTAATTGTATTCGATAGTTTTATTTTATTATACGCAAATATAAAATATTATTTACGTATCAAAATAAGAAGATTATAAGCATGTATAAAAATGTATAATACTTGTAGACTTCCATCAAAAGTTTACGAGTAATGTGACGTTGAACTAGGGAAATACTCGAATATTGCACCCGTAGTGATGCCTCTGAATGTGAGTTAGGTTTGATGCTGATTTTTATATTATGTTTAACAATTACAATAAAATAAATTATGCAAACGCAAGATAATGTATTAGACTATATAAAATGATTAATTAAATTCCTTGTATTCGACTTTCGTTTAAAAGGGTTTTGAGAGGGCGTTGTATGGGGCTTTCCCATAGGCGGCGTCGACAGAGCGTCATCTACCAGTAGTTGAGGAACTAACCACTACGGTATGCTGTGCGTAATGTTGCAACTACGTTTAGACACAGCTAGAGTGCTCTCATGCCAATCAATTAATATAATATTTTATAAATATGCTAAGTTTTTCTCAAATAATTTTACAATATGAATCACAAAATTATAGTCTTGGGCTAGTGTCGACTGAAATCTACCAGTAGTTGAACTGTTAGTAACAATCTTGAAAAATTAATCAGGTCGTGAAAATATTTTTATGCCTACCTACCTAAAGTGTGTTCAGTTCAGGAGATAGTTCATTTATCTTGACAAGCAGAGATTCAATCAGATAGCCCGGATGAGCATGACTTCCATTCATCCAATACAAACGACTCTCAAAATATTAAGAAAGAAATTATAAATAGATCACAAAAACTGATGTCATCGGCGGGACTCGAACCCACGGTCTTTCCCTAACAGGGGACGTGCGCTCTGACCAACTGAGCTACGATGAATTTTTGCTTCATACTCGTATCATATTCATAATTTCTACATCGCGCTATTAAGGCGGCCGTGGGTGCAAGTCTCGCCGATGACATCAGTTTTTGTGATCTATTCTTTTTAATAACTGTCAAAAAACTTTACTATGATGTCACTACCGTCAAATCAGTAATTATTAATGATTCAACTGGGAGTTCGGTTTTTGCTGAGCGCGTGGCTGGTAGCCTTTTGGCTGGAACCTCTGGCGCTCCGCAAAAATCGGGTTTCCAGACACTCACATACCGAACAACGTTTCTTGTTCTGCACCTGGAGCTAGTTAGGAATAACTAGTTCTTCTGTGCGGGACTATCAACTAATCAAGCATTACCTTGACATTGGCGAAATTATCGATGAACATCGATGGAGCCACGTTTTAAAAAAAAGAAGAAGAATGATTCAACTGTTGATTAAAAAACATTAAATTTTTAGTTTTAGATACTTAGTATAGTTTGTAGTTTGTTTAGGATTTTTTAAATTTTATTTTCCTGTTTCTATATATTCATGAAATGTCTTATTATAAACTAGTGGTCGACCGCGACTTCGTCCGCGTGGTAATTTGCATTTTTTCCCGTTCCGTATCGCCGCGTCATATTTTGAACAATTCACACAATATCTTTATAAATTGTAGCCATGTGTTATTCTGATCACACTAAAAGTTTTGCACTTCTAGCTAATCGGAACTATTTGAATTTCGAATGTTATATTTTTCTAAACGTTGCAACCTTCTTAGTAATAAAAAAAAATAATTGGCGGGAATTCATTTGTCAATAAAATTGTTTTTTATCACACATCAAAGTTCTACGTATGCAACGAAAATGGAATTAAGTCGAAAAGATTTTAGAGCGATGATTTTTTATGATTTTAAAAGTTCTATCTCTCCGCAAGACTGTGCGGCTCGTCTTCAAAATGCTTTTGGGAGAGAAGCACCTTGTTTGAGGACCGTGAGACGATGGTTTGCTGAATTTGAGAGAGGTCGAGTTTCTTTACATGACGAATTTCGTGAAGGGCGGCCTTCAACTGCCGTCAACGAAAATAATGTGGCTACTGCTAAGCGGTTAATCGAAGAAAACACGCGGATTACCTATGAGACAATTCGAGGACTATTGGGGATTGGTATGAGTCAAATACAGAAAATTTTACACGAAGAATTGAAAGTTCGGAAACTTTGTTGTCGTTGGATCCCTCATGAACTGACAGCGGAACAGAAGCGGGCTCGCGTGGAATGGTGCTCACAGATGCTACTGAAGTACGACCACGGACATTCTAATGCTGTTTATGACATTGTCACAGGAGACGAAACGTGGATTTATTGTTTTGAACCCGAAAAAAACAGCAATCTTGTGAATGGGTGTTTGAAAATGAGAACAAGCCAACAAAAGTGAAGCAGGCGAGAAACGTTGGTAAAAAAATTATCGCGTTTTTTTTCTCAGCTACGGGTCCCATCTGTACAATTCCACTTGAAGATCAAAAGAGTGTTAATGCCGAGTGGTATTCTACGACTTGTTTACCCAGGGTGTTAGAAAAAGTTCGCGAAAGACGACGACCCAAAAGCCGCGTTCTCCTACATCATGACAACGCTTCTTCACACACGGCCAACAAAACAAAGTCATTTGTAGCTTCCGAAAAAGTACAACTCGTCACCCATCTTGCGCATAGCCCCGACCTAGACCCTGTGATTTCTGTATTTTCCCTAAAATCAAAGATTTGATGAGAGGTTTCACTTTTACCAACTCCGAAAAGGCAGTGATAGCGTTCAATCAGCACGTAGAAAACATGCCTTCAGATCTGTGGTCCTCCTGTTTTAAAAAAAGGTTCGATCGCATGAAAAAATGTTTAAAATGTAAAGGAGAGTATTTTGAAAAGCAATAAACATAATATTTTGGTTTTAACATGTCGTTTTTTTAAGATACGCAAAACTTATAGTGTGACCTACGTATAAGCTATATTATTGTAAAGTTTCATTAAAATCCATTCCGTAGTTTTTACGTGAAAGAGTAACAAACATAGATCCATCCATCCATACATACATACATACTCACAAACTTTCGCGTTTATAATATTAGTAGGATAAATAATTGAAAAACAGGAAAGATTATAGAATTTAATACAAATATTAATTTATACTTTCTGATTTTTTATTTAATAAATAAATTTAAATTATTTATTTTAGTTGCAGGCACCTACCCTATTGTAGGTAGGTACATCACTATCACTTAACCACATATTATAAAACAAAGTCGCCCGTTCCGTATGTAGGTATGCTTAGATCTTTACAAGTACGCAACGGACTTTGATGGGGTTTTCATCAATGGATAGTGTGGTTCTCGAGCAAGGTTATTGTGTATATAGTTTATCAAGTGGGTGAAGCCGCGGGCATCCGCTAGTAATACATAAAACCATGCTTCTACTACATATTTTAGGGTAAGCAGAGATTTGACACTAGTTTTATTGGTCGTACGTAATTGGGGGCAAGTCCAGTAAGTATCAATAGACAATTCAATCAATAGACAGTTAAACTAATCAACATCAATTTTCCGAATCTAATTTCCTGTAATCTAGCTGTTCATGTAGGTACACATTACAAATATATAACTAAATGTTACGCTTACCTGGAGTTAAACACATAGTCAGCATATGGCCGAAAATAGGAATCCCAAATGGACCAGGTATCTTGGCTATTAGCCTTCCAGCGCGTTTGTATCTGTAGTAAACATGAACCACTAAAGCTATTGCACTCAATAAGTACAAGCATAGTGAAATCATTGATACAGCACTCGCGTCGCCGCGTTGTTCTTACGCTAACAATGTTTTAATACTACAAGGCATTCGATACTAATTGTATTTGTAGTTTACTAAAATGAAGGTTAAATTAACTATACTAAAGTTTAACAAGCAGTTATTCAAGCGCCACTAATTTTAATGGCCATTTATTATATAATCGAGAATATTTATAATGTAAAAGGTACAAATACATAATAGGATTCTTGGGTGATTCGAATGGATTCGTCGCCGTTATGGCTTTGAGTTAACTTGATAGATTGGGTGTAAATCTATCAAGTTAACTCAAAGCCATAAAGCCAACATCTTTAGGGCCCCAGCGACCTCACCTGCTAGTGGCGCACCTGCTGATCAACGGACGAGGCTCGTTAATTTACGGTACCTATGGAGTGGCTTCAGCCCCTACGTGGGTACCAGGTGGTACAACAGTGTTGGTCCAGGGGGGTACCACCGTGCAGCTGTGCTAAAGCCCCCCAAGTAACCCAGCCCAGGCCGGGTTGCGTTAGGGGTTCAGCAGCTGCACCGCCGGGCCCGGGGCCATGTATGGTGCAGCAGGCATGGGACCAGTGGGGGCGAAGCGGAGTCTAGTGTGGAAGGTGTGGGTCGATTCGCCGACCAGGGAGACCCTTAGCAACGGCATTGCCGCGGCCTCCCGCAACACAGTCATGGGGCCCGTCTGGGACCAACCACGCCAGGAGGCTGCCCCAGCCGACTCGCCGGACGGAAGGGCTCCCAAACCCCCTGATGTGGGATCGCCGCTCTGGGTGGTAACCGGTGTGGGGTAGCGGCGGCCTTGCATCAGGGGGGTTTGGGGGCCCTTCCGTCCGGCGAGTCGGCTCCGACCTAACCACACGGTTCTAGACAAAGATAGCCCCTGCGCTTTGTCACTTACTGCTGCCCCAAATTTCACCCTGTCTTCACGCTTCTTCTTCAAATCTACAATGGCAGTGCAACAGAAAAAAATTAAACGTCTTACACAGCGGTCCCACGAAACCCCACAACTTCACTTTTCGAGGTGGAGTTCACTAATATCCGTGGACTCCATGCGAACCTCGATGCCGTCGAACGTCACCTTGAGACGGCACGGCCCGCTGTGATGTTCCTCACGGAGACACAAAAAACACTAGACAGGTCAGATCATGCGCCCGCTCTGCTGGATCTACTGCTGACGAGTCGCCCAGGCCTGTACAGTGTTTCGGTAGGAGCCCCACTGGGTAGTTCCGACCACTGTGTTGTTCACGCTGGCATGTAGGTGTCACCTCCTGCACGTCCTGTACAAACGTCACGACGACTATGGCACTACTCGTCAGCGGATTGGGACGGTCTACGCGATTATTATGCGTCCGTCCAGCCAGCGCTGCTTTGTATGAAAGGCTCCTTCGGATAGTGCTTCTGCGATTGCTGGCGAGATCAGTTTAGGGATGGATTATTACATCCCTTTCACTGATGTCGCCAGTATCCGCAGAGCCCGTCCCTGGTTCGGATGAGATTGTGCCAAAGCTGTTCGACAAAAACAGTCGGCATATCGCACCTGGATCAGGGCTCGGGCTGTGCGCGACGCAAACGTGGGCCACCTCAAAGCAGCGTACAACCGGGCCACAAAATCGAGTAAGAGGGCCTTTAAGAGAGCGGATGCCCAGCGCGTCGCGCGGTTTGGTCAGGAGCTCACTTCCCATCCCACGGGCAGCCGTGGATTCTGGCAACTTGCCAAAGCCGTGCAATCTAACTTTTGTCAGCCCTCGCTGCCACCGCTGCGTTACCCAGATGGAACACTGGCTCACAAAGCCCAAGAGAAAGCGGAAATGCTCGCAGACCTCTTTGCGGCTAATTCCCGGGTCGACGACCGTGGCCTGCAGCCCCCCGCCATCGCCAACTGTGGCCACACTATGCCTGATATTGTTATCAGGCAATGTGATGTACTGCGTGCTGTGTGCTGCGGTCACTCGACACGCGGAAAGCCAGTGGCCCTGACAGCATTCCGGCGGTGGTGCTACGAAAATGTGCAGCTGAGTTGTCTCCAGTATTAACGTGTCTGTACCGCCTGTCATACTCTTCAGGGCTCGTGCCGGAGGTCTGGAAGGAGGCGAACGTACAACCGATCCCCAAGAAAGGGGATCGATCAGATCCAGGCAACTATCGACCCATAGCTGTCACCTCAGTCATTTGCAAGGTGCTTGAGCTCCTTATAAATAAGCAGCTCATGCAATACCTAGAGGATCACTCGCTAATTAATGATCGACAATACGGCTTCAGGGCAAAACGATCAAGGGGTGATCTTCTGGCATTCGTAACGCATGTCATGGCTATGGAAAGGCACGGCGAGTCCTTAGCTATTAGCCTGGACATCGCCAAAGCCTTCGATAGGGTCTGGCATGCTTCGCTCCTTTCCAAGCTTCCGGCATATGGTCTACCTCCTCAACTGTGCAGCTGGATTGCCAGCTTTTTAAACGAGCGCCGAGTGCGGGTCCTCTGCGATGGCCAGGCTTCTCGCTTCTTGCAAGTGAATGCCGGGGTACCGCAGGGGTCCGTACTATCACCAACTCTCTTTCTTCTGCATATCAATGATATGCTATCCCTAGGGATAGCATAGCATGGATGATGGGTGCTAATGGCTAAATCATCACAGTCCGAACGGTCTCGCTACAGAACTACCTAACCTATGGGTTGTGAAGGTCAGATGACAATCGCTTCACGGAAAATATCGAAGTTCAGCCGCATCGCAATTACACTGTAAATAAAAAATAAATAAAATAAAATATCGTTTATTATCTTTGAAATTTTTAGAAAATTATTTAGATTCGTCAAAAGTTGGTGTGACTCTACCGAGGGTTCCAAAATGCAACGAGACTGAGAAGAGCCCTCAAGAAACTCAGCTCGGCTTTTTTCCAAAATATTTCATCTTAAATCTAATACAGAGTTATTTAGAAAGGAGCAATTCGTGTTACAACCAGGCAGCCTTGTCATCTAAGAAATCATTAATACTATAATAAGCTTTATGGCACAATTTACGTTTTATTAGTTTTTTAAATTTATTAACAGATAAATTTGCTATTTCGGTTGTCAATGTATTGTACATTCGAATAAAGTTCCCCGCAAAAGAATTACTCACTTTATGAAGCCTAAATTTAGGAACAGCCAGTTTATCCTTATTTCTTAAGTTTAGATTATGATTATCACTATTTTTCACAAATTTACTTTTGTTCTTGTGGGTATACAATAAAATTTCATAAATATACTGTGAATACACTGTAAGGATGTTAATATGCTTAAACTTATCTCTTAATAACTCCCGATACCCCATTCCATAGATAGTCCGGACAGCCCTCTTCTGCAACACAAAGATGCATTCAATATCGGCAGCGTTACCCCACAGTAGTATGCCATATGTCATGATACTGTGGAAGTAGCTGAAGTAGACAAAACGCGCCTTTTTTAATGTCTATAATTTGTCGGATCTTTTTGACAGCATAGGCTGCTGAACTAAGCCTGGCCGAAATTTTCCCGATATGAGGCCCCCATTGCAATTTGGAGTCTAACGTTATGCCCAGAAAGACAGTGTCATCGACCAATTCTATTATATCATCCCTAACCTTAACACTGGTTTTAACAAGTCTTACATTAGGTAAGGTGAATCTTACACATTTAGTTTTATTTTCATTTAATAATAAATTATTAGCACAATACCAGTGGACTATCCTAGAGAGGGCAATGTTTACATCGTCAAGTTCGCGCTGTCTACGTTTAACTTTAAATATTATAGAAAACAAAACTACCTCGTGGTCGTCTCTTATGAGGTGAGGGAGATCATTAATATATACTAGAAAAAGAAAAGGTCCCAAAATTGAACCCTGCGGTACCCCCATTGCTACAGGAGAACCAGGTGACTGTTTACCATTGATCACTACTTTCTGGACCCTATCACTTAAGTAAGAATTGACGAAATTCAAGGCTGTCCCCCGGATTCCGTAATGATAAAGTTTCTTAATTAAAGTCTGGTGCTGAACGCAATCGAAGGCCTTAGATAAGTCACAGAATACACCATAACCATCATATGACTCATCCCAGGCCCTGTATATACACTCTAATAATTTAATTCCGGCATCAGTGGTGGACCGACCACGAGTGAAACGAATTGTTTTGTATGTAATAGTTTATTAACGTTAAAGTGATTTTGCATTTGATTAGGCATAATTTTTTCAAAATTTTTACTAAATGTAGGTAGTACAGAAATAGGACGGAAATTGGACGGATCTGAAGTACTACCCGATTTAAACAGGGGAATTAATTTACTAGATTTCATTAAATCAGGGAACACACCACTATCAACACAATTATTAAATATTATTACTAGTTCAGGAGCAACCATTTCAATAAAAGAATTTACTAAATACACAGAGATGCCCCAGAGGTCAGCTGTTTTCTTGATATTTAAAGATTTAAAAGTTTTTAAGATGGTGTTTATGTTAACTTTACTGAATTTAAATATAACGTTACAACAAGGAACGTTTGCTTTTAACAAAGATTCTGCAATGGGGGTTGAAGAGCCTAGGGTTTTTCTCAAATCTACAGGAATTCGGGAGAAAAAATTTTCAAATTCGTTAGCGACCTCGAAGTCTGATGTTGTTATTTTACCATTTATATTAAGTTTAAAATTATTATCATTTAATTTTTGTTGACCTCTTTCCGCGTTTATAATTTTCCAAGTAGATTTAACTTTGTCTGCACTATTGAGAATTTTATCACTTATATATTTTGATTTAGCTGCTAAACAATCTGCTTTAAACTTTTTTGAATAAGTTTTAACATAATCTAGAAATTCAACTGATCTATTAAGCTGTCTTTCTGAGTATAGTTCATAAAGTTTTTGTCTACTTTTGTGTATACCCTCAGTGGCCCATTCACTGAAAGTAGGACTATCACTAATCATGACCTCCTTAGACTTGAATATGGAGTTGAACTCGTTGTAAAAAGAATCAAAAAATAATTTACACATTACATTTGGATCTAAGCCAGTGTCTAAGAATGGAATTTTATTGCAAAGTCCAACCCTCATACGTTCCAAGCGGTCACCAGTTATTGGTCTACATAATATTTTACGTTTTATAACTTTTTCTTTAGTGATTTTAAAAGATGCTATTTGCCCACAATGGTCCGAATCTAGCTTTTTTATAATACTTTTACTTTCTGGCAACATATCGCTGTATATATTATTCAGACAAGTGGCTATTGTAGCACAATATCTAGTAGGCTCCAAAAATAAGTTTGTAAGATTGTGTGATTTAAATAAATTTAAAATATTATAACTCATAGGCATATTAACAAGTAAATCGACATTAAAATCACCACAAACTATTAGGTACTTATTAGTTTTTCCAAGTTTACATAGAACTTTGTCAATAAGTTCCTCAAATTCGCAAAAGGGTGAGGTTCCAGGTTTATACACGCATACTACTATGAATTGCTCCATTTCCACGCAAGACAGTTCGACTTACACTCTAGAGAAAGAGACTATCTTTCCGTTCTTTAAATTGAAGTTTTTTATTTAATAAAATCAAAGATCCCCCCCGTACTGTGGCAGAATGCACTACCAACCCGGTGATTACTGAAATTGAACATGAGCTCATTCGACTTACGCATATGTTCTGTAATACAAAAAATATCAATATTATCTGAATTCATTAACAGTTCCAACTCTAACTCTTTGCCATGTGTTAAACAACCAACATTTTGATGCCCTATGTTGATATAATTTACATTTTTTGATTTGGTTTGATTTGGAGGGCATTTTTTAACATAATTAATATTTGTAACTAAATTTAATTCAATTAATTGACTATGTCTGCTAAAGGGTAATATTGCCTCTGTTGTCGTAGAACTTAATTTAAATTACTTGGAACAGATTCCAAAGTCTTAACACTAAATCTACATTGCTCAATAGAAGCAGTTTTGTCAGCCAAGTTCTTGGCTGAAGTATAAAAATAATTGAATAGCAAACTTGCTATTTGTCTCTTATAATGCTTAGGTAGAAAATACCTACCTTTGTTTACATAAACAATATGTTTGTTATCGTTAAACTTACTGTCAGAAGTTGACAAATTGTATTTATATACAGTTCTCTTAAATACAGAATTAAAGTCAACGACATGGAATTTATTATTATATTGGCTAGTTAAATTGAGTTGTAAATTTATCTTATATCTAAGAGAATTTTCCACGTCTGGCACACATTTTATATATGGTAATGTAAACATTACTAAATGTTCAACATTTAAGTTTTGCATTTTGTCAAAGTATAGGGATAGTTCATTTTTGTTAATTAATTAACTGGAAAAGTCGACCCCTATAAGCATTTTCACATTGCACGATATCGTCACGATAATTTACATTCTTACCTTAAAGTTACTACTGCTACTTACGACATCGTCACAATATCGTGTGTCGTTATCCTGCAATGTGAAAACGCCCAATTAGGTTAGGAAAAGGCTCGGTGGATGATGATTTATTTTTTTAATGTGTAAGACAAAATACTAATAATATCTAATCATCTTGTCATTTTATACCTTATGACCAGTAAAATCAAACGATTATATACTTACATTCAATAGCGCGATTTCAAAGTATCATGGCCCCCAACGTAATCTCTTATTTCCCGACCCTCTCAATGGCTGAATTTTAATTATCGTTAATATAGGCTGTTAAACTAATTTTAAAAAATAAACAAAAAAAATATTTTACTTAAATTAAATTAATCCTCAAAGAACCTTTATATTCTATACCTACTTAATAGATAAAATAAAAAAAATGGTTATGAAGAAACTGATACTTATTCAAAAAAATGTCTATTTATTGAAAGCCTACCTCAGTGGCACAATCGGTGGTACTATGTACGGACTGCCACACTCGAGGTCTCGGGTTCGATTCCCGGGTCTGGTGGATAATGTATAATTCTCTTTAGAATTTTATCCAGATAATTATCCCAGAGTCTGGAACTTGTGCCCGGTAGATGGCAATAGGCTCGCCCCCTATTACATGGGACCTAACATAGCTGGCGAGATGTGGGTGTTTGCACACCTCTGCCTACCCCTTCGGGGAAAAAGGCGTGATGCTATGTTATGTTATGTTTAAAGGCCAACACCGGTCTTTAGAAGACCGTTGTAAAATAGATTACCTATATGACATTTTGGTGACTCAGATCTTTTTTATTAGGGTACCAGACCCAAGGGGTAAAACGGGAACAGGATTACTGAGACTTCGCTGGTCGTCACTCCGTACGTCTGTCGGGCTGTATCTCATGAACCGTGATAGTTAAAAAGTTAAAATTTTCACAGATGATGTATTTCTGTTGCCTCTATAACAACAAACTATTCGGTACGGAACCCTTTGTGCTCGAGTCCGACTCGCATTTTGTCCGGTTTTTTTTAATAATATTCGTACTACTATTGCAGCAATGAAAAACCAGCCAAGTGCGTAGCGGGCCACGTATAATACAGTTTTCCGTACTTACCCATTATAGGTTCTAACTCTAACGTTATAGTTTTCCTTCAAAGGTCATTATATGGACAACCATCATGAATATTTTCTGATTCTTAGAGCTAGCCGTTTAGATTTCAGAGGGTTTAGGGTCCCCCGCCCTGTCCAACCCCTCCCCCCCCTGTCCGCAAAAGCATGCTCTTCGAAGCTAAATATTATATATAATATACCTAAATTAAAATACCATCTTAGCAACTTTTCAATGATTTTAAAAGACCTCTCAAATGACACCTTAAACAATGAGGTAGACGCGAGAAAAAAATATCATCTCTACTTTAAGTGTACATATAAATACATATTCATGCAAAGTATCATGTTTCTAGCACTAACCGTTTGAGAGGAGAGCCGAAGAGGGACGGTCGGACATGATGAAACTATAAGGGTTCAGATACTTTTACTACGGAACCCTAAAAATTCTGAAAAAGGGCGAAGAGAGCTTTGAGGCTTTTTTGAGGCTTTCCATAACATGCGCTGCGTAGACTTTCAGTAACAATAACTGTCCAAGACTCCAAAATATGAGAAAGAATTTTACGGGAATAATATAGCGAGAGTAGATCTGTATCGTGAAGAGAAGTCTCTTTAAAAAAAATTAAGGTACAAATATTAAGTACTGACATATTTTAATTTTTTTTTTTAAACTAATAGCAAGTACTTCCGTACTAGTATTTCCTATTCTGTGCTATTAAGTACTATGTACGCATGAACGTTCAGTTTCACAAAATTAGAAACCAGGATATTATTTTTGCCTTAACTTTGAATTGTTTTTGAAAATTTATTTATAATGCAAACATGTTCTTTTAGGTAGTTTACCTGTAGTTATTTCCTTATTATCTAACATCCCAAAAATGTGTCTTGCCCTAAAAAGAGGAATAGAGGAGGAGACACCACCGACATTCCGAGTCCTGATACTGAGTAGTCAGCTCACAGATTATTTTTTTAAAAGAATACTAATAATGGTGAATACGATCTACTACTATTCCCGTTAATTCCTTCAGCTAGAAATGCTTGTGTTAAGGCACTTTTCCTGTACTTCGACAGGCTGCAGATACAGTACATACCAACTTTTAGGCATAAAAAATACAACAAATAATTTAAAATTAATTTATTTTAATATAAACAAGTAGGTATAATTTTACAATATGAATTACAAAAATTATAGTTTTGGGCTGGACTCGAACCAGCGACTGATCCCTTTCCAGGAGGAACGTTCTACCAACTGACCAAGACACCACTAGCCCAAGACATCTAATTTTGTGATCACATTGTGTTAATATCGCGACTTACGGCGTCGCCGTGGTCCATGCCTGGTCACGTAGTGCCCTAGCCCTCGTGTTATCCTTTTTTGGGTTGTACTACTAACTACATCACTACTGCTAATAGTGTTAACCAGGGTTCAATCCGTGTTTGGGGGGCGACTGATCCCTTTCGATGTTGGGCGATGGGAGCGCCTGGATCCATAACCCTGACTCCCATTCTCCAACAGCTAGTGGGCGTGCACGCTCTGAAATATGGACAGAAGTGTCAATTAGTGTATTAATTCTCAATTTACAGAGCGCCGGATCCCACAGTCGCTGTGAGCCTAGGCGTGAGGGCAGGTCAGTGTCGGGGCAAGACATCCTCCAAGCATTTATGGCATCGGTCTTGCATCGCACCTCGGAATCAATCAGTGTATTTGACAAAATTTTCCTGACTAATTCTTCGGTGCTATGGACCGACAACAAGAATGCTGGCAGACTGACATCTGTGACTCTACGAATACCTAGCCCGCCCAAGCGAACTGGAAGAGACGCTTGGACCCAGACCCGGTCATTAACCTGTAATTATATATTTCAGTGTTTAATAGCTTGACAAATCTGGTGGGAAACCGTTATAAATCGGCCCTAGTTGATTTTATGTTTCGGCGGGTCGAGTTTTATGTGGTGTTATTATAATCATCTTGAGGTCATTTATCAAATTATTTACGTTATTAGATAGCATAAGTCCTTGTTCCTTGAAATTTAGCTAACAACGTAGTTTCCAAATTTTGGACTATTAGAATAAATAATTTGTTTGCATTAATATTCATTTTTTGGGGCTTGATCATCAAATATATATCAATAAACCTATTGCCGTTTACAGAATCGTAAAATATGGTTTGGTTGTAGAGTTATTCCTTTTTTTTCTACAAGATAGTAAGACAACGTCACGATGTCATCACCCGCCCATCACCCGCCCTTGCTCCCATTTTTTTTAATTTTTTTGCGTGGGTTGACGGGTAATTTACATTTAAAATTTTACACAAAAAAAATTGTATTAAGTTGTCTAGTCTGCCCAAAATTTCTACATTTTTCCAAAATTGTCCTGAATGTGTAAATTTGGGTACGAAAAGCCAAAGACGAAGAATAGTGAAAGCTGAATGAATACTGATACTACATAGACTATCATGATCAAAATTTTGAATTTTTTCCTCGAAAAAAGTGGAAAAGCCATCTTCTAAAATCGGGGACCCTAGGTGGAGTAAAGAAGTTTTGTCCAAAACTTTTATGTTGGGGACCAAACAGTTAAATTTGGAGATTGTTGTTAATTTATCTGTGTTTTCAGATACAAAAATCTCACATTTATTCGGGTTCAGTTCCAAGCCAATTGACTGAAACTCGTTCTTTATTAGGGCTAATTCTTGTAAACCTGTCTCTACTTTTCCCCCTAAAGTCCCGTCATCTAGGTACCAAATGTTGAATTTTGATTTTATTTTTTGAATTATTGGGTTAATGACCAAACTGAAGATTACTGGTCTCAACGAATCACCTTGCTGACATCCAACGGCTGAATTCAAAAGGTGGTCTTTATAAATTAATTTTGTTGGCTGACTATAGCATTGCCAAAGGAAGTTAAAAATTTTGGGGGTTTCTAATTTGGCCTGTGTCAGCAAGGTGCCCTTGTTTACAGAGTTGAAGGCGTTTTTCAGGTCAACTTTCAAGATGACCTCTCCATCTTCGCTACTGACAAGGTATGTTGCAAGCGCATGGATTGCGGCCTCACAACCTCCTTTTGAACGAAAACCTAATAGTACACGGGCCGTAGAACATTGAAAAATATTGATTAACAGAAAGCTCATTTTTCGTAAGTAGCTTTATTTTACCGAGTCTCCCACATATACATGGGGCACACTAAAAGTTTTGCACTTCTAGCTAATCAGAACTATTAGAATTTGGAATGTTATATTTTTTTAAACGTTGCAATCTTCTTAGTAATAAAAAAAAACAATTGGCCGGAAATCATTTGTCAATTGTTTTTTATAACACATCAAAGTTCTACGTATGCAACGAAAATGGAATTAAGTCGAAAAGATTTTAGAGCGATGATTTTTTATGATTTTAAAAGTTCTCTCTCTCTCCGCAAGACTGTGCTGGTCGTCTTCAAAATGCTTTTGGGAGAGAAGCACCTTGTTTAAGCACCGTGAGGCGATGGTTTGCTGAATTTGAGAGAGGTCGAGTTTCTTTACATGACGAATTTCGTGATGGGCGGCCTTCAACTGCCGTCAACGAAAGTAATGTGGCTACTGTTAAGCGGTTAATTGAAGAAAAATCGCGGATTACCTATAAGACAATTCGAGGACTATTGGGGGTTGGTATGAGTCAAATCCAGAAAATTTTACACGAAGAATTGAAAGTTCGGAAACTTTGTTGTCGTTGGATCCCTCATGAACTGACAGCGGAGCAGAAGCGGGCTTGCGTGGAATGGTACTCACAGATGCTACTGAAGTACGACCACGGACATTCTAATGCTGTTTATGACATTGTCACAGGAGACGAAACGTGGATTTATTGCTTTGAACCCGAAAAAAAACAGCAATCTTGTGAATGGGTGTTTGAAAATGAGAACAAGCCAAGAAAAGTGAGGCAGGCGAGAAACGTTGGTAAAAAAATGACCGCGTTTTTTTTCTCAGCTACGGGTCCCATCTGTACAATTCCGCTTGAAGATCAAAAGAGTGTGTTAATGCCGAGTGGTATTCTACCATTTGTTTACCCAGGGTGTTAGAAAAAGTTCGCGAAAGACGACCCAAAAGCCGCGTTCTCCTACATCATGACAACGCTTCTTCACACACGGCCAACAAAACAAAGTCATTTTTAGCTTCCGAAAAAGTACAACTCGTCACCCATCTTGCGCATAGCCCCGACCCTGTGATTTCTGTATTTTCCCTAAAATCAAAGATTTGATGAGAGGTTTCACTTTTACCAACTTCGAAAAGGCAGTGATAGCGTTCAATCAGCACGCAGAAAACATGCTGTCATGGTCCTCCTGTTTTAAAAAATGGTTCGATCGCATGAAAAAATGTTTAAAATGTAAAGGAGAGTATTTTGAAAAGCAATAACTATAATATTTTGATTTTAACATGTTGTTTTTTTAAGTTACGCAAAACTTATCGATTAATCGAAATAATAAACATTACTGGTCACAAACTAATCCTTTGCGGGTTACCAAAGCGCATCGCTAGGTGCGATTTTCATTTAATTGTTGGTGCAGTATTTTGAAGGACAGAGTATTTTATTTTAAAATTTATGACGGAACGTTGACGACTTTTAATATGTTGAAATTTTGGATGAACTGTTTGAAGAACTGGAGAATTTGCCATTGGCCCAGATCAACCAGTTATTTTTTCAACAAGATGGAGCTCCAGCCCATAATAGCCGTATAGTGAAAGAGATTTTGATTCAGCAGTTTGGCGACAATTTTATTGCAACGCATGGTCCTGTGCCTTGGCCAGTGAGATCCCCGGATCTTACCCCCTTAGATTACTTTCTCTGGGGGTATGTTAAATACTAAATTTACAAAGACACGTATGATACAGTTGATGACTTGAAACGTTCTTTGGAGAATATTCTAAACGGAATCAATAACATTGTAATATTGAATGCAGTACGATCCTTGAGGTCTCGAATCCAGTTATGTATTGAAAACAATGGTCTACATTTTGAACAATTAATCAGTTAACGTAAGAAAAATAAAATGTATTTTGTTAAAGATGAGCTCTTTCCTTTAGTTTGCCGTATGTCATTACCTCCCAGAATAAGATCCCAACACTCTCGTATGGTGTAATAATATAGGTGTTTTTTTTTTAAATAAATGGGTTCGATTCCCAGCTAGGATTACCGGTTTTTCAAAAATGTAATAATGAGGTTTTAAGTTTCATCAAAATCGGGTTTATGACTCCTTTGAGCATTTTTCGCTAATCCTTATAGTTTAGGATTTGGCCATCCAAGCCCTTTTCAAAAATTCACCTGTATATTTGGACAACCAGTAGTTATTACATTATAGGTGTCACAGTATCTTATAACTTATGATGGAATAAAAAAACCTTAAGTAGTACTGTCAATACAGACATAGTAAGTGTTGTAAATTAAAAAAGAAAATAATAATAAATGAAACATAACCTTTCCCTGGTCTATGATTGTTTGAATTACTTTACAATCTGGGCTACTCAACTCGTGATTATCTGAATAACTTTTTTAAACATTGGGCACGGTTTGGTGAATAAGTCCACCGTCCCACACTACTATTGTACTTCTTGGACAGTCGGGCTAGTTGCGAATTGCTTCAAATTGGTTGTAGCAAGCGGCTGTAGTAATCCCATATTAAAGAGAGCGCCCCTAGTAACCCGACGTGGAACTCGAACTTTAAAAAGACTGTCAAATTTATTTCTGAAAACTTTATAGAGGAACACCATGTCGTGAAATCGGCGACGAATTGTCAAACTGTTCAATTTAAAGTAATATAATTTTGCCTTGTACGTAATGAGCGTTTTGTGTTGTTGAGAAGAAAAAGCCAAGTGCCTTATGAATCGCTTCTGTTCTATTCTTAGTTGGTGTAACTCATAAGAGGGACCGAACAACATAGCAATATTCAAGCTGACTTCGCACAAACGTATTGTTAATAGCATTCTAGAGGCCTTCTTAATTATGTGGTTTATTTGAGGTAGGAAAGTTAATTTTGTGTGAAATAGGACTCCTAAATACCTCAACTTGGCTTTCTCTAGCAATATTGCCCCATCAATACGGTATTGAGATTCTATTACATTGGGATTACGCGTAAAAGTTATGGTATAACATTTATTAGTCGAAGGTCTTACTAAGAAGTTGAACAACCACGGACCGAGATGGGAGCCCTGAGGAACACCAGAACTAGCAGTGTACCCCCATTGGCTACGACGTGTTGAGTTCTTTGGGTAAATAAGATCGGAATCAACTCAAGAGAGAACTTAGGTTGTTCTATTAATACTCAGTGACTGACCTTTTCAAATACCTTAGATAAATCCATATAAATTGCACTAACTTGCCCCCCCGCATCGATAGCTTCTTTATAGTTCATTGTGGTAGAGGTTCCTTGTCATAAAACAAAGGGGCACAATCTGTTCCAATCTGTTCTCTTGTACACATGACAGATTACAGAGACAGAAGATTCTCTTGAGCTCTTCTGGATCTAAACATAGCAGTTTTAACTAATAAGGTTTTTACCTAGTCATTTTTAATAATAGCGTATCATTATGAATAAGGCGGTTAATTTAAATAGAGGAAGAGTTTTACAGTTTTGGATATTAGGAGTAATGACTTCTACAGCCTGATATGAGTGAAAATTGGATGGTTAGGGTACCACTTGAGTTCCTTACGAAAGACCAAGACGTGAGATAAGAACTTACAGTGAAATCAATGTAAATCTTTCGAATATTAAACATAACATTGAAGTTTATTTACCAATACAATTCCTAGGTACAGCGCTAAAAGGTATGTAAGCATATGGGTGTCGTTTCACGTTGTTCTCGGGTAGAAACCTCTCCGGTATAAAATTTTCGGGGTCAGGATATATCTCGGGATCCCGATGAAGGTCGTAAATGTGGACACAGCAGTAAGTATTCTTTGGTACCGCGAAGCCAGCTGTAAAAATAATAATAGTTTCATTACAACTTTTGAACACCCACCAGGGATGCAAATCTTCTATTTCCATTATATATATATAGCAAAAGCAAGGCAAAAGGCAAGCTCTTGCTTAAAACCCTTTTATTTACCAATTGCGATATCTTCAGTAACATATCTTGATACAAAAGATACACTGGCATACAGACGAAGTGACTCCTTTTTACAACAGTCTAAATACTTCATGTTATTTAAATCAGCTCTGGTAAACATTCTGTCGGTATCACCACCAAATGTGCTGTGTAGTTCTTTGTATATTTTATTCTGAAAATCATATAATTAGTATTTATACTTCCGCGTTGCCTGTGACCACGGCCCGATGCAAATCTAGCGAAACGTCAGGCCGCATTTTATGTAAAGTCTAATATATAAATGTTTATATAATCACAAAGACTCATCAGTCACCGGGACCGGGATTGACCTAAAGTTTGCCACTGGATTACCAGCGAAAACTGTTGATAGTGGAGTCCAAAAAAGTCAACCCGTGGGCACATTAACTTTAACTTATTCGTGTCTATGACGTTTTTAAGTCCTTTTAGATTTCTGGTCAAGTATAAATAAATACATCAGTTTCATTGACTAACCGCAGAATCATGAAAATTAAAGCCGTCGCAGTTGTTTCGTAACCCTGAAATTTCATAACTACAAGTTAGTGATTAACCTGGTATTGTGTTTCTTATCCGCGGTGAAATGCAGTGGAAGTCGATGGTAGTCTTTGCAATGAACTTTGAAGGAAAACTATAACGAATAGTGTAGCTCTGTTAGTTCAGGAGTTATAGAGGCTTTTATGTGTAACTACGGAACCCTATTCTATGCGTGGCCCGACACGCACTTGGCCGGTTGATTTTCTAATATACCTATTAATACCTCTACAGGGCCTGTAGTAAGTGGTAACTTTCATGAAGCATCCCTCAAAGTCTCTCTCCTTTGAACTCAAAGACAACCCGTAACTTTACTAAGTTTTAAACTTTTTGCATTTTATAATCTATTTAAACTTTTTTATTGGCTGACGTTTCGACCAGATAATTCTAGTTAAAAAGTATGATATAAAACGTGAATACAGTGAACCTACCTCGAACAAGAATGTATCTACTTCTTCTTTAATTCCACTATCAGTAACATTCCCTTTTTGTTCATCATCCAGTTAAATATCTATCATTGTTCTTTTGTTATCATTCTGCATTTTATTTTCTTCATTAAAAATTCTTCTTTGTTTAATTAATGTTTTAGTAAACTTATGTAAATCTGGTAATAGAGGTCTTTCTATAAATAGATAGTGCGGTGATATTTAGTATAATAGATCAATAGGGGCGGGGCCCCAAGTGGTTAGATACTACGTCCTCGCCGTCCGCCCTGGACCCCAACTTGACCACGGTAACGCAGTGGCAAGTTGGGTGACCGAACGTATTTAGTCTGAACTTGGTGCCAATAAAAATTGTGATCATTATGAATAGTGAACCCGACGATACCCCCGGTCCCGATACTGCCCTTTCCCGGGCAGTATCAACCGACGACTTTACGCATCCATCACGGACTCCGATGCAAATTGATTTGGGGGCTCGCGCCGCGCCGCCTAGCTGCAGCGCGATGTCGACGCCACAAGGAACTAATGCTGCTGGGACTGACGATGGGTCAGCTCCCAGCAGTGTGAAGAAGAAGGGCCGCTCTTCTGCGACGAAGAAGAGGACCCTCGAGGAGAAGGGGGGGCCGCCGCGCGACCGTAGCACCAGCTGCTCTGGGTGGGGGTCCCTCCTCTCCAGCGATTCGGAGGAGGAGGTGCCGGTCAAGACGGTGCGTGCGCGTCTCGACGCGTACAGAAGGCGGCCGCCAACTCCTCCTCCGTCGTCCTCGGTCCAACTGTCCCAGCGAAGTCGCCGGGAAATCGGTGGGCCGCCCGCGCGGGAGCTGATGAGCGTTTTTGCCATGCGGGGCAACAGGAACTTGGCGGGGAGGAAGAAGATTGTGGCTTCACTGGTGGATGAAGCCCAATCTTCCCTCAACAAGCTCCTCGCGCGGAGCGTCACCAAGGAGGAGGCGAGGCTCCGGAAGCAGGTGACGAGCCTGGAGGCGGAACTCGCTTCTTCCAGGAAGCAGATGGATGACCTGTGGCGGGAGGTCGCTGACTTGACCAAGGTGGTCAAGGCGCCTCCCGGTCCCATGCTGCCGCCTCCTCCTCCGACGGCTGGACCAGCGCCGAAGACGGCGCCACCCACGGCACCCACCACGGCGCCCACCAAGGCGCCCACGACGGTACCAACCACGGCGTCCAAAAAGGTGCCCACCACGGCGCCCACCATGGCGCCCACCACGGTGCCCAACACGGCGCCCGGATCGCCGCCACAGCCTGTGCCGACTATGGTACAGGTCCTGACGGCGATCGAGAGGCGCCTCGCGGTCCTGGAGGACCGGGCGTACCGCCCTCCGCTAGCACGTCCCGCGTTCTCATACGCGGCGGCTGTTAGCAGTTCTCCCGCTCCAGGACCAAGCGGCACACCCGCTGTCCGCCGCCCCGCTCCGCCCCAGTCCGCTCCAGCGTACCGGTTGCCGGCCGAGACCGCGGTTTCAGGTGCGGAAGGCGAAGGGCCGCGGCAAGAAGAGCGACACCCCTGCCGCCTCCTCTTCCTCTAACGCTCCCGCTGCTCCTTTACATCCCTCCGGACGGGAGGGATGGGAGGTAGTGGGGGCCAAGAAGAGGAAGACGAAGGCCGCCAAGAAAGCGGCCAAGAAAGTGGCCAAAGCCGCCGCGGCGAAGGCGCCGAAGAGGCCCCGCGCTCCTCGCTCCACAGCCGTCTTCCTTACGGTGACGACGGAGGGTGTGGAGAGGGGTGTGGGGTACGCTGATGTCCTGAGGACCGTGAAGTCCTCAGTCAACCTCTCAGCCCTCGATATCCAGGGGGGTCTCCGGTGCAAGACGACACGCACCGGGGCTCGCCTCCTCGAGGTCTCCGGCGCCTCCAGCGGCCCTAAAGCTGACGCCCTAGCAGCGCAGCTTAGGGACGCGCTGGACGCAGAAGCCGTCCGCGTCACCAGGCCCACCAAATGCGCTGCATTGCGCATCACGGGTCTGGATGACGCGGCCACGACGGAGGAAGTAATCTCCGCCGTCGTGGAGGCGGGCGGCTGCCCCCGTGACCAGGTGAAGGCTGGAGACATCTCCTTCGGCTCCACTGGTCATGGGATGACAGTCGTCCAGTGCCCCGTCGCGGCGGCACTGAAAGTGACGGACGGACGAAGCCTCCTCGTAGGGGGCTTCCTAAAGGCGCAGGTGCACCTCCTTCGTGCCCGGGAAACCAGATGTTTCCGGTGCATGGTGGTGGGGCACGTCGGAGTGCAGTGCACAGCGGAAGTCACCGTGGGCGATCGGTGCTTCCGCTGCAGCCGGCCCGGTCACAAGGCAAGTGCCTGTGATGCCCCGCCTCGCTGCTTTAGATGCGAGGCGGAGGGCAAAACTGCGGACCACCGGGTCGGCAGCACAACCTGCGCCGCCTCGAGGCCAAAGCCTCGTCCGTCCGCTGAGAGTGGTGGGGGTGCCGCTACTGCACGGCCAGATGTTTCTCGGCGGGATGCTGATATGGACGTCCATTAATGTCTGACGCCCATATCCGCATCCTGCAAGTGAATTTGAACCGCTGCCGCGCTGCTCAGGATCTTCTGTACCAGAGCATCCGGCAGTGGTCCATAAACTTGGCCGTGGTCGCCGAGCCGTACTACGTCCACCCGGGAAGCCCGGTGGACGAGGACGGCTCGGCCTGTTTTATCTTCGGGGGGTCCGCCGCAGACAACTCGCGCCTTGCTATTATTGCAAGGGGCCGCGGGTGTGTTGCGGCGGAATATGATGGGTTGGCAGTCGTGGCCACCTACATCTCGCCGACACTGGACGAGACTCAGTTTGAGCTATGGCTCACTGAGCTCGACGTCGTCTTCGCTGCGTGCCGTCCTCGCCCTGTCCTGCTCCTGGGAGACTTCAACGCCTGGAGTGAGGCGTGGGGCTCCCGGGAAACCAGGGACAAGGGGAGGCTTCTTGAGGACTGGACCAGAACACGTGGTCTGGAGTTCCTCAACCGGGGGAATGTCGCCACCTTCTGGCGGCGGGGGACCAGCTCGGTCGTGGACGTATCGTTCGCGACCTCTGCCCTCGCCGCCCGTATTACTGGCTGGCACGTGGAGGAGAGTGAGGAGACGCACTCGGACCATCGGTACATCCGATTCGATGTCGTCCCCCCACCTGACCTCCCACAGCCGGTAGAAAATCCCCCGGATCCGCGTTGGGCACTTCACCATCTGGATCGGGAGGCTCTCCTGGAGGCTTCCATCGTGCAGGCCTGGATTCCGGCACCGGACCGGCCTGCCGATGTGGATGCCGCGGCGGAGTGGTTCAGGAGAGCCATGTCGCAAATCTGTGATGCAGCGATGCCTAGGGTTACACCCAGACCGGCAAGGAAGCAGGTGTACTGGTGGTCGCCGGAGATTGCACAGCTGCGCGCAGCATGCATCTCCGCCCGCCGCCAGTACACCAGGTTTCGCCGGAGGCATCGCCGCCCAGACGACGCGGCAACCCGAGAGGCGGAGCTTTATCAGGCTTACAGGGAGGCTAAAGGTAATCTCCAGGAGACAATAAAGCGGGCCAAGACGGCGGCCCGCGAGGAGCTCCTGGAGAACCTGCAGCAGAACCCATGGGGGCGCCCGTACCTACAGGTCAGGGAGAAACTCCGACCTAGGGCGCCCCCACGGACCCAGAGTCTCCAGCCGCAGCAGCTGGAGCGGGTCATGGGCTCCCTGTTTCCGACGAGCGCGGAGGAGTACGTCCCTCCGCGCATGGCTCCGTCTCTGCCCGACGCGGATAGCATCAATGAAGACGACGTACCCGAAGTCAGGGTGGGGGAGCTAGGTGCGGCAGTACTCCGGCTTAAACGCCGGAAAATCACTGCCCCCGGACCCGACGGCATTCCTGGCCGTGCATGGGTCCTGGCCCTCGAAGAACTCGGGCCTCGACTGATGGGGCTCTTTAGCGCATGCCTCGAAAGGGGCCAGTTTCCCAAGGTGTGGAGGACGGGGAAACTGGTCCTGATCCGTAAGGTGGGGCGGCCGGTGGACTCACCGTCCGGATACCGGCCGATCGTGTTGCTCGACGAGGTGTGTAAGCTCTTTGAGCGAATTATCGCGGTACGCCTCGTCGAGCATCTCTCGACGGTGGGGCCAGACCTGGCGGACAACCAGTACGGTTTCCGTCGGGGACGCTCCACCGTGAGCGCGAGCATGCGCGTCAGGAGCCTGACGGAGGAAGCAGTCTCGCAGGGCAGGGTGGTGGTGGCGGTGTCTCTTGACATCGCCAACGCGTTCAACACCTTGCCATGGAGCTGCGTTAGGGAGGCGCTCGTGTATCACGAAACGCCTCTCCACCTCCGTCGTATTGTCGGGGCCTATCTCTCGGAGAGGGCCATAGCTTTCCCCAGCTGGCTCGGGCCAGCTCGGCGAGATGTGTCGTGCGGTGTTCCGCAGGGGTCGGTCCTGGGGCCGCTTCTGTGGAACATCGGCTACGACTGGGTGCTGCAGGGTGCGTTGCCTGAGGGCGTCGGCGTAACGTGCTACGCCGACGATACCCTCGTCACGGCGCGGGGTGCAACGTACCAGGAGGCAGCACTCAAGGTCACGACGGGTGTTGCTCAAGTCGTGGGTCGGATACGGCGGCTGGGACTGGAGGTGGCCTTGCACAAGTCCGAGGTTCTGTGTTTTCACAGACCTCGGAACGGTCCACCTGAAGGTTCCAGCATAAATGTGGAAGGCGTTAGCATCGGCATCAAGCCCTCGATGAAGTATCTAGGGATCGTACTTGATAGCCGATGGAACTTCGGACCACATTTCCGAAGTTTGGTCCCCAAGGTGACACAGGCATCGGTCGCGCTTTCGCGACTGATGCCCAACCTAAAGGGACCCAACGCTTCCTGCAGGAGACTGTACCTGGGGATCGTGCGGAGTATGGCCCTATACGGGGCTCCCGTATGGGCGGCGCGGTTGACGGCCAACAACTCAACGCTCCTTAACAGACCGTTGAGGACCTTGGCCGTCAAAACAATAAGGGGCTACCGCACGATCTCCGGAGAGGCTGCATGTCTCCTAGTCGGGACCCCTCCATGGGACCTGGAAGCGAGAGCCCTTGCGTCATTGTTCCAATGGCGCAAGGAGGCACTGGAGCGGGACCACAGGCCTGCGTCTTGAGAAATCGATGACCGGCGGTCCCAACTCCGACAGGATCTCATGGAGTCATGGAGGGTGCGACTTGGGCAACCCAAGTGGGGTGCCACCATCATCGCGGCGGTGAGACCGATCATGGACGATTGGCTGCAGAGGCAGCATGGTGACCTCACGTATCGTGCGACGCAGATCGTTACCGGGCATGGATGCTTCGGTAGCTATCTGTTTCGCATCCATCGTGAGGTCACACCCCGGTGTCAACACTGCGAGGTTTCCGACGACGACACCGCACTCCACACGTTGGTGGAGTGCTCAGCGTGGGCGAGTCAGCGCCGGGACCTCGTAGTGGGTCTGGGCGTGGATACCCTCTCGCTGGAGACCATGCTTCAAGCCATGGTCTCCAGCGGGAGTAGGTGGAACGCGGCCGTGTCCTTCTGCGAGCAAGTCGTGCTCGCGAAGGAGGCGGCCGAGAGGTAGAGGGAGCGTGCCCTCCCCGCCGAGTTCCGTAGTCAGCGGCGAGGCTGCCGCAGACTCATCTACGCCCAAGACCATCGACCTCCATGATCGGGGCCTGAGGACGGCGGGATCGCCACCCGTCGTCCTTACAGAAGCAGGCTAGAAGGGTTGCGTGCTGCGGGGCCTTTGCCCCATAGCATGCAACCAGATTCACTCACTGACGCGGGATAAAACCCTACCCCAACGACGCGGGATTCTCATCCCGACCCAACCCCCGCAGAGACCACAGAGGTGGTCAAAGTCCGCCGGGCGCCACTGGAAATACGTTCTGCTTGTAACCAGAGACGCCCGGCAACGGACGTTAGAGCGGCCGCGGTCTTGGTCACGGAACTAGAAAAAAAAAAAAAAAAAAATAGATCAATATAATACCATGGTCTTGTTAATCTTTTTATATAAGTATGGCCTATGTTATGAACATTTTTAATATATTTATCAACTGCAGACTTGTCTTGAGTAAGTTTTGTGCCTAATGTAGTTTCTGAAAGTAAATAAATAATGTTTATTATATTAAATGTCCAGACACACTCTTCCTATTAATTTATTATAGTATAGATGCTAAAGTTACCACACATTGTTCGAAGAGTAAATTCGTTAATTAAAGGCAATTATCAGTTTTAGTTTACCAATTTCAGTCTCTACTGATACCAATAGTTGATGAATTTGTTCTCAAAATGTCGGGAACAAAATGATTTAGTAAGTTGAAATGAAATGCTGGAGTCAACATTTTGCGTTTTTGCTGCCATTTTGGTCCTAGAACAGATATACAATGTTATGTCCAATGAAGCGGCCTAGAAAATAAAATATAATGCCTGGTAAGTATGTGACATTTATAACTTACGCCCCATCGTCCATTGCCGGGTTTCCTAAATACGCCCTCGAAAGGATAACCCACGGTTAATGACGTATGTAACGTAGAAAAATCTTCAAATCATATAGGTAGAAACCTAATCGTTTATATAAATTGGATTTCATTGGTAGGAATGTGTATAATTTATTAAAGTTTTTAAATAGGTACCTAATTAGAATTAGAACTATATCGTAGGCTTATGGTCTTTGGAGCGTTCTCCCTGAAAAGGCACTGACGCTGGACGCAGACCGAAGATTACCACCGCTTACGCGCTAGTGTAAAAGATTACCACTCGTGTGACATGTCCTGCTACTTACCGCTGCTTACCAGTAGACCGTCTCCCAACCAGTTATGGAAAAATGTGTATGGTAAGTCTTTCTGTATATACCGCGTGGAAGATAGAAGAATCTGTAAAAATGTAATGTAATCTGTTTGTAAATAAATACTCGTACTTACGAGTACCTACGAAAATCTATTCTATACTTATATTTATATAAAATATATTATTTATATAATAAATCTGTAGAAGTGAAAATTTTGTACATTGAAAATATCAAAAAATAAATGGCAGGGGGTGTTACTAGACCGACACCGAACCCAAAAACGTGATTAAAAAAATGTTTGTCTGTCTGTTTGTTCAGGCATCACGCATAAACTACCGGTTCGATTACGATGAAACTTGGTATAATTATTCTTTAATATCCTGGGCACCACGCTGGGTACTTTTTATCCCGGAAAAGTATATACAATAAAAAACAAACTTAATTTTGCGGTTCGATCCCTAGACCCGATTACTGTACCAATCGCAAATAATAAGTTTGTCGTAGGTTACGTCACCCGCAGTGGAGTTAACTAAGGGGCGCTGCACACAGCTAAGATACTATAATATTTTATCTGAAGATAATAAATCAGTAACTGGTGATCAAGAAAGCTATAACACGCAGGCGGTGCTGCGGGCAACAGCTAATATACAATAAAGGTAGCAGTTATAATATTTGTAGGTACTACACACTTTAACATCGTCAGGTTTTGTTATGTGCACCGTATGGTAAGTTAATCCATCTAACTTGTAAAGTTTGCCATATATTTTGGGCCACTGGCGAAGATCTTTGAAAATTAAATCTGTAACAATAACGAAGATGAGTGAAATCACATTTATGACCACGGCTTGAATTACAGCTATCTTAAATAATAATGAGTTCGGAACGCGAAAGTGTAAAAACAATTATATGCAGTGATCGTCAAAATGACACAGCTGAGAACAATATCGTTCACGTCGTTTTCGAACAAAATTCGGGACCTATGATCCCACAAACAGACAGACACGCAGGTTAAACTAATAACACCATGCGTCGAGGGTGTAATGGTACCGGCCCAGATCAAGGAGGTCTATAGTCTTGAGTGTAGATGAGTCTGTGGCGCCCTGGCCACTGACTTATAACTCAGTGGGGAGGGTACGCTCCCTCTCCCTCTCAGCCGCCTCCTTCGCGAGCATATCCCCCCGTGGTTAGTCAATTCACACATTCCATTATGGGTCCATGAGATCCTGGTGGAGTTCGGACCGCTGAGCCTTGATTAATCAATACGCAGGCCTGTGGTCCCGCTCCAGCGCCTCTTTGAGACATTGAAACAATGAGGCTAGGGCTCTCGCTTCCAGGTCCAATGGCCCTTCCCGGCTAAGAGACATGCAGCCGCTAGGGAGATTGTGCGGTACTCTCCAATTATCTTGATAGCCAAGGTTTTCAATAGTCTGTTTAAAACAGACACGATGTTGGACCTAAATTTCGCCACCCATTTCTGATGGGCCTGAAACCTGCACACAAAGTGAGTGCAATTCTTCAACTATTAATAAAAAAATAATTTAAACTAGTTATCCCGGCGAACTTTGTATCGCCTCAGATATAATAAAAAAAAAAAAAAACCTTCCCTAAACTTCTACGAATATTTTAATATTTCATGCAAATGTATGTATTATTAATTATAATTGAAAAACGCGACCGACGGACAGACAGACAGACAAATTGTCGTATTAAATATATAGATAACCGTTTGCTCGCTGTTCAGCCAGTCTCACTTTATTTGCAAACGCATTTTAGTAGCAGTAGTAATATTTGAAAGCAGTCCAGTAGTTTTTTTTTATAATAAGACATCATGAATATATACAAGGAACAGGAAAATTAAATTAAAAAGCAACCTAAACAAACTACAAACTATACTATCTAAAACTAAAAACTAAAATAAATATGTAAAGCAGGGAGACTTAGGCAGAGTGCCCATAACACAGGCAGCATTCCCGCGCTGAATTGCCAATGAGAGTCTTTGCGCGAGAAAGCTACCTGTGCGGGGATCCCCAGTCTCTTAGTAAATTTTGAGTTTCTTCATTACAAAATATACAAATCATTTCTCTTTTATAAATTAGCATAGATAGTGTAGATCTTTATACTATATAGGTAATATAGCTTCAAATGCTATTAACTCGTCTAAATTGAAATAAATAGCATTTTACTCTATGTAAAAAACAATTTCCTATTTTTTAAAACCTCTAAAGTAATGTGTATATTTTCGTACTTAATATTTACTTTTTGCTATAAGGAAGTAGCTACCGTGAATCCGTGAACCTTTGAGTCATTAAGTGTTCAACAGTGCATGAAAACGGCCTAAAAATTATTCACACATTCACTAGGTTGGTGAACTCTCCAAACGAAACCATTTTGTGGCGGAATCAAGGTCCATAAAGACCTCCTTCGTTCGACGATTTTACTTTTTCCTAGGATCGTACCTCTACAACAAATTTCACCAATTGTAATTATTAATATACCAACAAAAAAAATATTCGCTATTTTTCCATCGAGTTATGTCATAATGCAAAATCAACAGGATAGCCTCGATAATTTAATTGCAAAAAGGTACCTAATTAAATAGGTACATACACTAACTAATATGACTGTGTAATTAGAGTTTTCGAAACGAAAATCTCTTATACATAGGGCACACTAAAAGTTTTGCACTTCTAGCTAATCGGAACTATTTGAATTTCGAATGTTATATCTTTTTAAACGTTGCAACCTTCTTAGTAATAAAAAAAACAATTGGCGGGAAATCATTTGTCAATTGAGCACCGTGAGGTCGAGTTTCTTTACATGACGAATTTCGTGAAGGGCGACCTTCAGACTGCCGTCAACGAAAATAATGTGGCTACTGATAAGCGGTTAATGAAAAAAACCCGCGGGATTACCTATGAGACAATTCGAGGACTATTGGGGATTGATATGAGTCAAATCCAAAAAAAATTACACGAAGAATTGAAAGTTCGGAAACTTTGTTGGCGTTGGATCCCTCATGAACTGACAGCGGAGCAGAAGCGGGCTCGCGTGGAATGGTGCTCACAGATGCTACTGAAGTACGACCACGGACATTCTAATGCTGTTTATGACATTGTCACAGGACACGAA
Organism: Nudaria mundana; assembly: GCA_963556515.1. Classification (NCBI taxonomy): domain Eukaryota; kingdom Metazoa; phylum Arthropoda; class Insecta; order Lepidoptera; family Erebidae; genus Nudaria; species Nudaria mundana. Next base: position 19,767,138 of record OY748293.1, read on the forward strand.
ACGTGTTTATTGTTTTGAACCCGAAAAAAAACAGCAATCTTGTGAATGGGTGTTCGAAAATGAGAACAAGCCAACAAAAGTGAGGCAGGCGAGAAACGTTAGTAGAAAAATGATCGCGTTTTTTTTCTTAGCTACGGGTCCCATCTGTACAATTCCACTTGAAGATCAAAAGAGTGTTAATGCCGAGTGGTATTTTACCATTTGTTTTCCCAGGGTATTAAAAAAGTTCGCGAAAGACGACCTTTGGGTCGCCGCGTTCTCCTACATCTCGACAACGCTTCTTCACACACGGCCAATCAACAATCACAATCAACGGTTCGATTCCCAGCCAGGATTATAGGTTTTAAAAAAATCTAATGATGAGGTTTTAAGTTTCATCAAAATCAGGCTCGTGACTCCTTTGAGCATTTTTCGCTATTCCTTATAGTTCCGGATTTGGCCATCCAAGCCCACTTGAAAAATTCATATATACTGTCGGTTTCTGTGAATCGAGAATTTGAAGTTAAGCATCCACTGAGTACGACAAAATGACAAAATTCAGGAACAAATTTTGACATTTGACGTGCTCAACTAATACTTAACTTCAAATTCTCAATTCAGAAACCGGCCGATAGAGTATTAATTATTCCTTATCACTTAAGGTTTTAAAAATGACACATGCACAATTTTTTTAATAAGAATCTATAAAGCCATCTCGGAGGAGTTTGGAAACAAACACTGTGACACGAGAATTTTATAATTAGACTAGCGGACGCCGCCGGATTGGGCGGATTTGGCAGCTGGACAAATTATATACCTACATATAAATCTTCCTCGAGAACCACTCTAGTCCATTGGTGAAAACCGCATCACAATCTAAGCATAAATAGGGACGGACAGACAGCGGAGGTACCTTTGTTTTATTCCTATTATGTTATATTTAAAACATCCACAAAGATACCTACGTCAAAGAACTCTGCCTCGCTGCCAACTTTCCCAAGTTGGTTCCTAGAAGGCTGGCAGCGTTCTATTCCTAGGAGCGATTCTTAAAAAAAGGATTTTTTTTTAATTTAGGCGGTACAAGTTAACGTACTTACTTACCTGGATTTTATATACATCGTCAGCATATTGCCTATAAAAGGATAACCTTTTA